>JAOYMR010000013.1:9689399-9704719 GCA_025802075.1 Tenebrosternarchus preto | reverse complement strand
TGAGTGAGTGAGAGAGAGAGAGAGAGAGAGAGAGAGAGAGAGAGAGAGAGAGAGAGAGAGAGAGAGAGAGAGAGAGATTAGATTTGTCCAGATCCATCCCATACTACATAACAGCCACAAAACAATGTGTAGTTACACAAGCATTCAGGGGTCCAAATACTTCAAAAGACAAAGCCAATTCTCTTTAATGAGAGGCAAATTGAGACCATGCTTACCTGCACCAAGATCATATTGAGCTTTGCCAGGTAAACTCCCTCCTTCTGGAAAAAGGAAAAAAAAAAATCAATAGTGCCACAGTTAATGTATAATAAACCATGAGCACAGAAATGTGAATAAAGGGTGTAATATACCAACAAAGACCAACAGAGGGCGCTTTACCTCCACAACAGCAGGGTCAGAAGAAGTCTTGATTATGAGCCCAACAACATACTTCTTAATTCCTAAAACAAACAAAAACATTCATGAATGAGTAGTTGTGTGATATTCTGACACCTTTAAACATCATTTCAGATGATGAACTGTTGAAATCTCTTAAGCTACTCCCATCACAGTATCACTGAGACTGAGGTGTTCAAAGGTCAGATTGACTGAAACATCAGTGTTAGCAGAACAATTGCCAGTATTTGCAGTCACTTTCCACTTTCTCTGCAAGATTCAAAATTTCAAAAACACTGAGCTCTCAGAGAGATGTTGTACATATAAAAACAGCATACATCAAGGACAGTGAGTGCGAGAGCTGCTTTTACCTTCACACTGGTTTCTTGGGAGAATTTTCCAGCGTGTTTTTATGACGGTCTCCAGAATCTGAAGAGCGTAGTACTGTAAACAGAACAGTCAGGCTCTTATTATTAGATCAACAGTGCGAGACAGCAGCACTATAAAGCACAGGAACACCATTATTATAGGCATGTTGCAACTTGTTTCATTTTAACCCCAAATCCATTCATCCATACCCACACCAAAGCAAAGACCACACAGCAAAACACAGGAAGGACCTCCGACGTGGACACACCTTTGTCTTCATGTTCTGAGAGAACTCCAAGATGGTGTCCACTCTGGTCCATGCGTCCGGGTGATCCTTTAAGTTGGTGAGGACTTCTTGTGCCAACCGTTGCTAGGATACATGGTAAGAGGGCAACTATTGATTCCTATTCTCACATTAGCAAGCAGCTATTCATAAGGTATGTAACTGACTAAATGAATACATTGTTAACCTTTGTATAGTTTTTTTCCCCCTCCAAGAGACCCAAGCTACCCAAGGTGGTTCATCTTAACTGCCAACATGTTACAAAACACACTTGTAAGCTTGACAAAGTTTTCAATAAAAAGCACCATTTCCTAATTGGTCAAATGACTTAATCCAAACGTCAAAACGGTCCAATAGGAGACTAAATAAGAGAAATACTGCATAGCACATTCCATCCATCTTACTTGCGCCACTACCAATCTCTCTCACCTGAGATCCAACATCATAGTACATCGAGTTGACTACATTGTCCAGCAGATTGATATCCAGCTTCTGACTGAAGTCCAGCAGCTGTCGGGCTGTATGGTCCGCTAACATTGTCATATCAGCTGGCATAGAGCTGCGGGATGGAAAAGACAAAGAATAAATACCAAACTGGGAACTACATCACCAGCGCAAAACAAAGAGCCGTTTTCCAGCATAAAAACCTCTCAACACCACGAGTTTGCTCTCCATAATTCGAAAGCTTAAAAAAAACTATTATTAACCGTGAGACCAATAGAGTCGGACGAGATGTGTTAAAAAGAAAGTTGTTTTGTAAAGCGGTATAAATAGGATAGTTAAGCGATGAATTTAACAAATACATTTTAAAAAGCGCCAATATCTGACAGCTAAGTAAACATGAGTTAAGTTAAACTGTAATTTTTCTTGGTAACTACGAGCGTGGTCACTGGCCGCTTGGCAGTCAACACACAAACCCCTCCCTCTAAACGCAAAGCTAGCTCTAGCTTACAGTTTTAGCTACCCATAGCTAGCTAGCTAGTTAGCTAGCTTACAAGCAGTTAAGCTCCCACGCCGTGCCATGTTTTTAGCCACTAGCCAGCTAGCTAATCTGTAAAACAAAGTGTGTCATCATTACTAGCGCATAGTGCAGTGCGCGATAACTTAAGTTTTACACCGATTACGGATAAACTACTTCTCGAAATGCCTTTCTGATATTGTGCTACGGCGTCCGTTCAAGGACAAGAACAGAGAAACCCTTTAGCTAAGGAGCTCGTGAACTAGTAAGCTATGGTTCACGACACGATTCACGTGCCTTTCAAGTAGCGTTAACGGTAAGTTAGCCAAGATAGCTACGCCGCACTAGTTTCAGTTATAACGTATCTCGTAAACCAAAAAGTAAGTGAACATCAGAAAGGCTAGGCGGTATAAACCCCTTATGGAGCTAGCTGGCTAACTTTTGAAACTCAAATTAATAAATACATAAATTTCAGGGGAAAAGCTTTACTTCTGTAGCTAGCTAAATTACTTACCTGCTTTTTAAACACTCCTCTTTCCGTTGAACTGATGGCTAAATATTTCAGGGCTGCTACGATACGATACTTTTATATATCTAAGGAAAGCCTTATTTGCAAAACGATACACGGTACTCTGCAAAAAAAGCTCACGAATACGAATCCATTTATCTCATGATGACGCGATAGCAATATGCTAGCTAGCTCTCGGAGCCAATGAACTTGATCACACGCAACTGTTAACTAGCCAAGTAAATACCAATCTAACTAGCTATATGCAAGCACTAACTGAAGCAAAGCGCCAAGTGGTGATGCACATTAAAACACCTTCTAAAGTACAGCTAGCAGACGTTATCAATAATCGCCGTCTGGCGCGTGCAGTGAGTCCGAGTCCAGATAGCTTGACCCCTGTTAACAAGTTAGCTAGCTAGCTAGCTAGCTGTGTCAGTGGTTATGTCTTGAGTTCTTAGGCTAGCTTGCTAGCAATATTTACGGAGCCATGGCTAATGCGGTATCCCTGTTCATAACCACAAAGTAAAGCAGACGTTAGTTTATTGTTTTATCTATTCAAAAACGTGGTTTTAAAGCATTAGTCTGAAAGAGTCTGTAAGCCAGCTCTTCTCTCATCTCGTGCATCAAACCCAAGACCGGTTGAAACCGGTTCAGACTGGGATATTCCATCTCGGTTTAGTTTTCAGCCCATGGCGCCGCGTAAAATTTGGACTATGGACACGCCCTTTGTGAAACAGGATTGGCTACTTGCTGTAGCATGAAACAGTTTCCTGTTCGGTCTATTGGACAATGGTGCTGTCACTCGGGTTTTGTACTCCTCGCAAGGCTGGAGCACGGGTTGCATTTAAGACCCATGAATTTCAATGCGATGTGGGCTGGACTGAGTTAGGGATGGAAAATTACTGAGATGCCTACAATGATGTCCTGTAACTTCTGTGTTTATCAATGTTGTCATTCAAGTTTGTAGGATAAAACATGTTTAATTGCCTGTTTTGTAAGGAAATTAACATTGTGATTAATTAATATAAGTATATTTCCTGGTGTATGCAGTATACAAAAAGAAAATATATTTGTAACCTTGACAAACCAATTTAAACTCAATGAGTACATTCGCATATTTAGGTATAAAACATTGTAGAGCTTTATTGTAGCAAGATCTATAACAAGATGAAATAAATAGCCATACAAAATTAACATTTACACGAATATACTATAATTTAAACCTGCTGCTCATGCAAATACACATCTACACCCATACTACATCACTGAGGATTGCATGTAATAAAAATCCTTTATGTCATTATCAAATAAAACAAGGCAATGAAACATTTTGAAGAAAATACCAACATCTTCCACAAGGGGAGATAAAGAGAACAAATAAATAGAAATAAATAAATATAGTAAGTTTGTTTGTTATTCTCAGAGTCATCACCCCTCCTTTTTTCCCCTCTCTTCCCACTTCTGAAGGAGGTCCAACTGTCATGCTTTTTCCATCCCTCATCTTCCCTCTCTCCCTCGAAGAACTAATTCCTCTTCCTCTCTAGTCATGTTCGGTGGTATGGTTGCTGTGGTGACTGTGGCTCCTCCCACCACCTCTGCCTCTGGAGCAGTGTCTGCGCTTACTGATGATGTCACTCCCCCTAATCACTGTCGTCTCATAACGGTCTTGGTCACTGCCACTTTCACAAGCTTCATCTCCCTCGCTGTTCCCTCACCCATCACCACTGCTTCACCCATGATGTCTTACAGCTAATCTTCATGAGGAGCAGCGTAGTTGCCGGGCAAAGACTTTAAAACAACTAACATTATGATAATTCAGTAATATATTACTGTTTAATGGTTTATTTCAATTTTAGCTCGTTTTATTCTTTTGTAGGACATCTAATATTTTTCTATTTCAATTAAAAATGGTCACATCAAAACAATCTTGGCAAGAATCACTTATGTATAATAAGCAATTCTCAATAGAGACAAAACATATAAAGACTGTTAACAGACTAAAGAATGGCCAGGAGTCGTATGTGCAGAAGATGGACGATGATCCAGGGTTAATCCACCTCTGTCCATATACTTTGGATTTAGACTGATATTAAAGGAAACTGTACAAGTCTTGTTTTCCCAAAAGTAACCTGAATCAGCAAAGTCACGCACCAATACGCCATCTTTACCGATTCATATGGCTGTTCAGTGCTCCTAGGAAACAAGGTTTAAACAAGTTCTTAAAGGCAGTGAGAGTTTTCATGACGTTGACGCGGAGTGGTTATTGCTGAATTCAGAGCTAGGTGCAGACCTGTGTCTGGGTGTGGAGCGGCAGTCTGAGGATGAGCTGGATCTGGAGATGTGCTGCCGGTTTTGACCTTTGGGAGCTGTGTTGGTTATGAAGGCCTCGCTGACACCACACCCCCGCAGAACTTCAGCATAGCGCCTAGATGCCATCTGTTTAGCATTCATCTGTATCAGGATACACATCATCACCACCACATTTGCTTTTAGGAAGGGGAGTTGGGTAGGGAGGCTGCCATCAGCGTAATAATAATCGAGCTCATTCTCCTTTATTCCTGCCTTCATTTCCCTTCCTGTCCCCCACTCCAGATCACACTTCTGAGAATCAGATCGGTTTTGATCGAGCCATTGACAGCTTCCCTACCCACAGAGTGAAAGAACGATCTATATGTGTATGTATATAGAATCTATCTGTAAATTTTAGATTCCGTTTGCACAGGTGAATTTCAGTCTATTCATTGGGAATATCCTTTTTCTAGGCAAAGAGGACAGAGATTGAACAGCGATATGTCTTCATCAGCAAAAGGACAGCTAAGGAGGTGAAACTGGCTACACAGCTAATGACGGACTTCTGTCCAAAATGTTCTGTTTCTCTGTAAATCTTGTGTACTTAAATTTAAAACTTATGTACTGCATTTTTTTTTAACATCTCTCGGTGTGTGTATGTTTCCTTTGTTAGCTGTGTAGCCAGTTTTACTTTCGCAGCACTTTGCTGATGATGACATCTTTCTGTCCTGTTTCTCTGGAAACAGTTTTTCAGCTGTGCAAGTAAAGTGCTTCTCACCTGGAAGTGTGTCTGGTACACACACACACACACACACTGGAGATCAAAATTATAGAACAATGTATGAACAGTTGATTTTTTCAGAAATAATCTACATTGATCAACATTTGATGATTTTTTTTGTAAGGGGTACACCATGCCAATAGAACAGTGTTTTACAAACTAACCGAAGTACATAAACATAGAACCTTTATTTTGCAAAAAATGTGATGATCATAATTAGAGAACAGCAATGACTGTAGCACAGAGAAAGATTACAACAAACTTTGTGAAGGTCACAACAGTCAGTAATCACTAGGAAGTGTACAGGCCTTTGCTTTGAAAGACTTCAGCACATCTGAGGCCACAGGAGAAAATTGGGATAAAACTCCATGTAACTCCATCTAACTCCTTTCTGTTACATAGTAGATCTTTTTATGTTGGCTCAGTTCATTCATTTGTATTTGTAATTAACACAGGAACAATGTGATTTACGTTTATTATTTTTTATTAAGGTTAACCTCTTTATTTGTTATTAAATGCTATACTGCCTCTGTGTTCTGATATATGCCTGTATGGCAGATATGGCAGACTGCCAGATCTTTCCCACAATGCTATAACCCAGGCCAGTGATTACACAGCTGATGGACATCTGTCAGAACGCGTCTCCTTAAAGGGAAGGCGAATTTGAGGGGCAGCTGAATTGAATTCAATAGGTGGTTCACATTCTTGCCCTCAGGACTTTTCAAAGCAAAGTTACACCCATGAATGTACACAAAGCTCTTGGTATCGTTGACCGGTATCCCCTTTTTCCAGTCTCAGCTGCCGGTCTGTGTATCTCCATTAAAGGGACTGCTGACTTGTCTGTTTCTTCCCTCACACATCCCGTTCGTACTCAAGTTCTGTGGGACGGTCTTGTCCTGACAGTGACTGGGTGGTGTGATACAGCTTTTGTTAAAGTTGATCCAGCATTGCTTGCTGGAGTATCCAAATGCTGTAATCTATTTCCTGTCTTATGTCAATAAGAATGTTCCTTTATCTTCATTAGACAGATTTACATCAGACTCACAGCCTGGCCAGTGTTACTTGAATTATGGAGAACTGAACTAGAATTCAAGTAATTCTAGTTTTCTATAATTACTTGAATTCTAGTAAACTAAAAAAAATGTAGAAGCCAGTCGTCTACATCATCTATGCAAACGTAGTTTCTGATGTTTTATGATGATTGGGGGAGTTGAGTACTTGTGTGTGACACTGTGTGATATATATATATATATAAATAGATATATAGGGAGTGTGTGTATAAAACAGGCAGACAGGATTATAACGAACACACCTGTGCTACCTGCTCCAGAAGTAGTGGTCTTGTTTTCACTCTCTGCTTCATTTCTTTTATCTCTTCCTGGTACTGCCTGTGCCTTTGCTGTGTCTCCTTCCTGCCTCAGCGCCCGTGCGCACACACACACACACACACACACACACACACACACACACACACACACACACACACACACACACACACACACACGTGTACATGTGTAGAATAACAGTGAGAAAGCAGCCCCCTGTAGTTCTAGATGTTTCTGCGTTCATCTTGATGCCAGTTGTCTCACCTGGATGTTTACATTCCATTTCTAAAACATTCAGATTCTAAAAGCACTGCAGTGGGACATTTACTACAATTTTTTCTGAATTTTTCTTTTGTATGGAGTACAGAGCAGAGAAGTACCCCTGAGTATTCATGTGCTTTAAGGCACAATTCGTTAGATTCTATGTGGACATAAGCAAATTGTAGGCATGTTTTGTTTTCATTTAAACTATTTACTAAATCTCGGTTTCAAACCACATAAGTTTAACAGTACAAAAATAAAAACATTTGTGGTATGTCCGTTAAAAGTCCAGCATAAACAAAAATACAAAACCACAATACACTTCCACAATACTGCACATTTGTTTTTAATATACTACATTACCCATCATTCACAAGCACATATTCAATACCTGAACTCTTTGAGTTTGAGTGGGCGTGTCTGTGCCAGGGCAACATGGGGGTCATATGCTTTAGCACGCTTCCATATCACCTTCTGGAGCTTCTGTGCCACTTTCCTCTGTTTCCTCCTCCATCTCTCCTCCTCTTCCTCAGCCTTCTTCCTTTGTTCCAGAACCTTCCTACTCAGAGAGGAGTGTGAGGAGATGCGGTTGAGGTTGGAAGGCAGGGACATGTTGGCTCGAGTATTTGTAAATGTCTTGAATATTCGAAGACACGATGATGATAGTTGGGGATCTTTCCTTGTTAAGCAACTCTTGAGACTCTTAATACAAATCTGTCCAATTATGGGGTTATGAATGGTTCTGGGGTTTAAACAAGTGAAGGGAAGACATACAAATACCCACTAATCCACTAAAGCACTTGGACAAGATTTATATTCTAGCAATAACAGGTCTGTCAAAGCAGTGAACCCCATTACCTTACAGCTTCCTGCCGTTTCTTGGCTGAGTGAGTGATCTTGGATGGCAGGTAGTCCTGGGTCACAGACCGAGGCGAGCAGGGGGACGGGGTTGCCGGGGCGATCAACGGGTTCCTCCCGTCAGCCTCGACCCGGGCCGCGGTGTGGTGTCTGCGTGAGTCGTCCACGTTGGCGGTGCGCAGCTGGAAGGGCTCGCACACCGTCACGGGACGTACGTCCCGCCGGCGCGCCAGCCGCTTCCGGAAGCGCCTGTAGCTGCCGTCGAAGTCGGGCACCTCGCCGCCGGTCCTGTGCCACTGCCTGGGGGCGTCGGCCTGACCCCCGCTTGCCCTCCGTGCCCGCCGTCCAGCCAGACGGCCTGCCAGCGTGCTGGGTGGCAGGGAGGCACTCTTCAGCATCTCCCTCGCCCGCATCTGCATCCTGATCGCCCGGTAGAGCTCCTCCTCCTTCTGCCGCTCGCCTGTCGCCGCCTCCTTAACCGCCCGGGGAACGGGCCTGGCCTGGAACGGCCTTCTCCTCCACGCCTCCTCCTCCTCGGTGCGGAGGTGCGCCTGCTCCCGAAGCCGTGCCTCCTTCTGCTCCACCCTCACGCGCTCCCGCTCCAGGAAGCCGAAAGGTCTCTGGGTGGTGCGGAGGCGCCGGTTCGCCATGCCCTGTAGGTGCCGTCTCTCCTGCAGCTCCTCGAACAGGGGGAGGTGCACGTGTGCCGGCACGGGAACGGCACGGAACTTGTGCTGACATTCTGCCAGCTCCTCCATCTGCCGCCGCAGTTTTTCCTTCTCCCACTCGATCTCCGAGCGGGACTTGGCCTTCCGCTTGCACGCCGCCTCTCGTAGCGTCATGCGGAACGGCTCGGGCACTGTTGCCCGGCAACGGCGAACTTTCACCTGCTGCGGTTTCCTCGACTGTTGACCTCTGACCTTGACTTCGGGTTGCAAGGTGACACGATGCTTTTCTGCATGGTTCAGTAGTGAAGCTGAGGAAGGGTGCCGTTGCTGTGGAGACGCACTGAAATCCTGCCACATATTTTTTATGTGCTTTTTGGCAGAGTTATGAAGGCCTGTCTTCATTTTGTGACAGCTGTAGGCACCACGGTCCCTGTCGGATTCACACTTGGCATCTGTACCGAAGAAGGTGGAGTCTCTTCTGAGATCGTGGGCGGAGTGAGCCTTCTTTAATTTACCTGGCAGCACCAGGCTGGCCCCACCCCATTGCAGCCTACAGCCAATCACAAAACAAAATGGGCACAGTTACATAATAAAGTAGATAAAGTAGAACTGCAGGCTGTGTCCCCCAGACATGAAATACAGCGCCATTTCATTTAAGAACACTTGGCTCCAAAAAGCTAACATCACTTAATGAGGATTAGTCATAGTCCATCATGATCTGAATTAAATGCAGATCTGGCACCTAGTACATTTTGCTTAATACATTTCCTTAATTTTCTTGAATTTGTGATGCGCAAGTACAAAAGGTTTCCAGAGAACCAGGACATGTCAGACAGAACATTTAAATATATTTTCTGCTATAACCAGCAGAGTTATATACACTAAACACAAAATAACCAACACACAAAGCAGAAAAAAGATTAAATAAATCATACACGAGCCAGTTCTCCATGCACAAATGTGAGAAGATCTGCAAATGACAAAGACAAATGATAGAAACAGTCACAAATGACAGAAAGACAGATCTGCACTCACTGCTTGGCTCTCGTGGTCGCTGGCACATCCCTTATCTGCAGGTTCACGTGAAACGTGTGCTCGAGTTCAGCCATGGAGCAGATGTGCACCTTCTTCAGCTGGGCCAGTTTACGGTAGTACTCCTCGTTGGAGAGCTGCAGCTCGCACAGGTCACCATCGTGACCCCAGGCTCCGTGTTCTTTAATGAGCGGAGGCTCGCTGTTTATAGCCGGGGAATCTCGGTCAGATCCAACATCTGGCCCGGATTCATATCTTAGCTAGAATATGGAGAATCACGAGTCACAAGTTGGATTTTGATTATTCTTGCAGTACAGTTAGTTTTGTTTAGCAAAAGCCAAGTGAAATGGACAAAGACAGAATTGAAATTGCTTTTCACACAAAAAGACCAGTGTTTCTGTGATTAACTCAAACTTCTGGAATTACTTTTGAAGGGGGACTAAGCAGCGTTCTGTCTGGTACATGCAACACGTTGGTTTGATTTTCTGTGAATCTGTATTGGGTTTGTTTCATTTAAGGCGCCCCAGGGCAAGTAATTGTGCTCAGAGACTCTAAGCTCATTATCTGCTAGATGATTAGCTGCAAAGACCAGATGGTCATCTCCTGCAAAACAAGTGAGCTTCATGAGTAATGCTACCCGAAACCCTGACCCCAGCCTGATAGCTTAGATGTGGCGTTGGACATCATAATAATTTACAGGAACTGACACACTTAATAAGAAAGATATTAAAGATGTCTGTGGCATAACTATATATAAAAATAGTTTTAGAACAGAATATATTGAACATTTCCTAAAGAACTGGTCTAGAGGTGTAATGTCTAAAATTCAGATTACAAAACCATTTTAAAATATTGATAAACCTACATATTTTTTTTTACATACATACATTACATTTACATTGTTCATAAATTAAAATAAGAGATTCTCTTGTGAAGGCATGAGGAAATGTAGGGTACTGAGCACACATTTATAGAAATCACTTTTTAAACCCGATTTCAGCAGCTGTTATCGTGGAGTATACCTTTAATCTTTGAAAGCCATTTAAACAAATGTACTGACCTACCCCTTCTTCGTGATCACCGTTATCCAAAACGCACGGAACAGCTCTCTCTCGTTCATACAACGCAACCGGTGTTTTCAGACAAGAAGTGACGAGCACGTTGTCGAGATGAGAAGTGTCCATGTTTTGCTATTGACTTGTATAGTTCGGTGCATTTATTCGACGAGCTAGCTACATCAACACAACTTTATTCCACTAAGCGATAGAAAAGAAACAGGTGTTCACCGTAGCAACGGGCGTTGCGTGGGGAATCCAAGGAAGTAGAGACCGGGCGGCACAGGAAGTGACGCATGTCTGACGAGCATGCGAGGTAAGGAGCGAGGTAATCCAGAGTAATCAAGGTGGACTATTCTCTATTTGCGACAGGCAAATACGCGTTTAGCTTCAAACATTTACAATGAGTTTTAAGAAATGTACCCGTTGTGAAACAATAATTTATTATCACGGAATCAGTTATATAAGACATCGTTGAACAAGCTTGGATTATTGTGATTTTTAATAAAGGCAACAAAGAGGCTCACAAATTCAAATGCAAAGAACTTGTGTTGAGAAAAGAACATTTTTATTAAATTACGCAACGTAACATCTACAGACAGCTCTATAGCAGTTGGTCGTAGCAAGGTGTTGGTGAGGTGTCCACGTCGTTGAACAGAAGTGCTCCATCTTCTCTCAGCGCGCACCCACCCACATGCGCTTTATCGCGTGTTGACCTGGTAAGGAAGTGTGTTTGTGTCAGAACATTGCTAACCCTCACAAATCTATTCAGATCACGATCTATTCAGCTTCAACACTGGATGACAAACTAAATAAGGTATGAGGGTTTGATTCCTTTATGACACTAAATGCTTATTTTTAAAGTGCTAATTTTTTTTAAATGAACGTGGATGTCCGGATTTAAAACGCGTCACTTACAACATCATCAATCTTGAGGATGCTACGGACCGTTTCCGTGGCGAGGGTGAGTGCGCTGATCGACACCAGCAGAGGCTGGACCACCAGCTCCTCCAGGATATTAGAGATCCCACCCTGAGGGACACGACAACCAATCAGCTACAGTCCAGCACAAAAGGTCATGAGCATAAACTGCTCAACAAATGAGGAGAAACGGTGATGGTGGTCCAGCACAAGCCCCACCCACCTTGCGCACGTTGATCCCGGCCGTCTTCTCGCCCTGGGCGTGTCTGTTACGGAGCTCAGTCACCGTGGAGATGGGGTTCAGTCCAGCGTTCTCTGCGAGAGTGGAGGGGATGACCTCAAGGGCGTCGGCGTAGGCACGCACGCAGTATGCCTCCATGCCGCCCAGCGAGCGGGCGTACTCAGCCAAGCGCAGAGCCAGCTCAATCTCGGGCGCCCCACCGCCTGCAATCAGTGCCCTGCAGGGGGAGCACATACACGCTGGGTCACTTGGGCACAGGGAAAACACACACTGAACCCCCCCCCCCCCCGTCACGTCACGTACACACACCCTGCACACCGAAACTCCACCCCCCACAGACACTCTACAGAAAGCACACACTCACCCCCACAGTGAACCACACAAACACACACAATGCCAGTCACCTCTTTTTGACCAGGCAGCGGATGACACAGAGGGCATCATGAATGGAGCGCTCAGCCTCTTCGATCACCAGCTTGTTGGAGCCACGAACCACAATGCTAACAGTCTTACTGGGACAGACGCAGCCTGTGATCTACACACACACACACACACACACACACACACTTAACACTCTGAAGCACAACAACACAAGCTAAGGATCACAAAATTATGAGAATACAAAGGAATGGGCATCAACTCTCGACAACATTACCAACGTAGCAAAACACCAGATGTCCTCAATGTTGAAAACTACCAACATTATCTTACACTGACAAACCTGGGATCAAGTAACTGGGAGGGGTGGAGGTCACTTGCCACGTTAAAGACCAAATGTGTTGTTACTGACTGATCCTTGTGAGATCAGCTTGATTGTGTGCATCTGTGTCACATTCACACAAGATGATCCGATTCTTTTCGGTTTGTAATACCAACATGGCGCATTGCTGATCTCGGGTCAGTGTGCTCTCACCTTCACCAGCTTACCGGAACCATCCAGGTTTACCTCCTCTGCCAGCTCAGCTGATCCCAGCATCTCAGGGGTGAACTGGTCAATGTGAGCGACTGGCTTAGTGCCAATCGTCTAAACAAACACACAAAGGATAATTTTGTTAAATATAAAGGTCATTTTTGTCCCTTAATATTAGCTGTGGCTAGAACAAGTAAAAGTGAACTAATACTTTGGCACTGTGTGCAGCAGATTATTAGGCATCCGGTAATCAAGGTATTTTTCCTAGCTGTAGAACACTGTATATTCGACAGGGATTCATATTCAAATGACGATGTAAAAACTGCCTGAGGGGCCTAGAAATCATCCAATAAATTGAGAAGTGAACAAATGTGCAAAAATGTAAGCTTCCCATTTAACCTGACAATTTAGGACCACTTCTGAACTTCTAGGAAGTTCTCCTGAGAAACCTTTCAAAGCTCTGGGATCATATCACTAGCACTCGATGTTGTTATTGGTACAGATCTTGGGTCATTCCTCAGCATCTGCGTGTATATTAACGCGCAGATTTTACTCTGAATATTTAAACATGTGGACCCCAGTGTTCTAGGAGGGATCCCCACTGGGTCACAGTGTCTGGTGGGCTGTTCTGTGCCTTGTGGGCATTTGAGGGGCAGACTGTAAAAAACACATTTTCTCTCCACCTTGCAGATGAACTCAATCTCCTCCCTCTCAATGTCCTTCACCACCATGATCTTCATTTTGTTCAGGAAGTGAAGGGCCAGGTCGCTCAGGGCATCTCTGTCAGAGTCCACACACACACACACACACACACACACACACACACACACTTTATTATGACACTGACAGCTCCACCTGCAGGTGACTGACAGGTGACCTTGCGTTTCAACACAAGATAAGAGGCTTTGAGTGTCTTGAGTATCTCAGTTGATTGTGACATTGAAGAGGCGAACAGCTTCAAACACAACAGCTTTTCTCTACTTCCAAGTCAAAATGTCAACCTTCAGTAGACTTAACTGTGAATAGACAGCACATCTAGATCTACTTCCTGAAAATTACAAAAAAATATCTAGATATTATTCAAGAAGTCACTCTAAGGACTTATTCAGTGTAACAATGAGAAAGAAAATCTCATTTATAGATTATGACCTGCCAGTTGTCTACAGCGATTCTCTCCATTTCATACCTCAGAATGGACTTCTGGATGAGTAGCACATTGCAGCCGGCCTTCTTAATCTGTTTGACCAGGTTGAGGATGTAAGCTCTCTCCTCCCGGAGGACACGGTCCATTTGCGCATAGTCCGACACGACAATCTGGTTGTCCATCTGGCCAGGCAGAAACAGACGAGTCTGACCTTCTGAACAAACCAAGCTCTCCGAATGGAGACTAATGTGATGAGAAAGTTCTCCAGCCTCGTAAGTGGCAGAACAGAAATGCACTTTAGAAATCAGTGCCCCTCTACTCCACAGTCATGCTTCGAAGCTTAAATTTTTGTTTTTATGGCACTTCTGATAGAAAGTGATTTATTAACCCTTAATTATTCTATATTTTTTACCAGCTTTTCTTGACCATTTAATATCACATTAAGAAATACTTTATTGGGACAATAAAGCATAAACAATAAGAAGCTCCTTGTGTTCCATGTCCCGGCTGGGACATGCACGTACGTCAGTCTTTGGAGGGGACAGGCAGAACTGGATGAGTCCGATCTTGGCCTTCTCGACACGGGACACACCGGTGTTCACCACTTTCTGGGTCAGAACGAGACCATCCACCAGCTCGCAGTCATCAATGGTTCCACTGAGAAACACCACAAAATGTATTCAATCTGAAACTCCACTGGTCATGCTTTTAAAACCTCAGCATATTTGAATTTAATCCAAAACATTTTTAACCCCCCCCCCCCCCAAAAAAAAAGGTGGTCCTTTGAGTCCCCTGTAGAAGCTTAGGGAAACAGGAGGATAAATCAGGACATCTACATAAACTGCATAACTTAAGACCAAATATTTCCCATTAGGAATGTCTTCTCCTATTTGACAGTCCTGATTATTGGCTTAAGTTGTGTGGCCAAGTTAAACATCTTGCTTTGCAAAAAAACATTGTCTGGAAAACCAGCTATGGCTAAAACACAGTAGTTATGGTTACGGGTGGGCAGGAGTAACAACCATCATTACTATCCTCCGCCCCTACATAAACCCACCCGAGTTTCTTGACGATGTTGATGTCACGGAGGTCGACGCCGGTTGCAGTGGCCGGGTCAATAACCCTCATCACGGCATCCACGCTCATGGGGGCCAGCAGGCTGGAGTACTGCGATACCACTTTGGAACACAGAGAAGTGGTGGCGCTGTTGAGCAGAGTCTCTCTGTCGCTCAGCTCCACGGGCTGGCTGATGGAGGTGAGGATCCGTGGTAATGAGTGAATTCCATAATGAATCCTGTCTAGTATGTCTGATTTAATAAATGGACAAAAAGTGTACTGCACA
>JAOYMR010000013.1:9647559-9659619 GCA_025802075.1 Tenebrosternarchus preto | reverse complement strand
CCTCCGTGTTGGAGCCGGGCGCTCCGCCTGCAGGAAGGCAGCGGTGCAGCTGTGGCCACTGTGTGGAGTTCTGCAGCCCCCCCCCCCCTCAGTAGATCCCCCCCCCAGGGACCCCATCAGTAGATCCCCACCCTGGGGATCCCTATCGGTGACACCCCAGCCTTTGCAAGGCCAAGCCGTTAGCACACCTGGAGCAGGGGAGTAACGTTCCACAGAGCTGGAGTGGGAGCACTAGGATGCTTCTACAGATCATAAAGACTCTACTCACCCAGCTGCCCTTGACATATATCCGTTCTGTCTGCTCCTCCGACGATGAACTTGGGGTCTTTGCAGATATCCTGTATGAGACGGAGAGAGAAATAGACAGAGAGGAAGAGTTTTTCCTCGTTACTGTGGCGTGACGTGGGACCAGCCGGCTAATGTGTGCGAGTGTGTAGTGTGTGTAGTGTGTGTGTAGTGTGGACAGTGAGGGCAGCAGGGAAGAGTTCCGATGCTGCTTCTGCAAGGTGTGGCCACATTTTTGTAGTTCTGCTTGAGCTCTGACCTACTGCGAAGAATGCCTGTGACAAACTATGACAGACTCTGTGTGTGTGTGTGTGTGTGTGTGTGTGTGTGCGCATGTCTGTCACACACACATTCTCACTTCCAACTGCGAAACACCAAAGGGAGAAATTTAGTACGGTCACTGGTATCTAAACTCACATGATCACAAGCCAGAGGTGTGTGTGTGTGTGTGTGTGTGTGTAAGGTGGGGGACCAGTTATACTTTTGAAAACCCCCAAATTTCTTCTGCTGTTTTAATCTGTAAAATACACTGCAATGAGACACTGTCCTTCAACCTCAGGATCAGCACAATCCTAAAGCACGTTCAGAATTATTGGTGGTTAGATAATCAGGAAGAGAAACCCTGTCCAAGACTCATCAGAACAATAACAACCTCTGCCCTATTCAGAGCAATGAACTACACCATGAATGAGACACTTTTATTTTTCTCATCAGAGAAGCACAAATTATATTATCCCTCAGGCAACAAAAAGTATATTAGCATACCAAAGTGTTTAAAAACCGACTATCTACTACTACAGCTACATAATTATCGAATAATTACAACAAAATACATTGAGAATCCAAGCTTAATGAGATTCATGGTCAGTTTTGCTGTCATTAGTAAATATGATCACATTCGCTTTTGAAGGGTTAGAAGTATTTAACCTGCCCAGCCAATCACATCACAACCAAAGGTTGGTTTTTACAGCTGGTCTTTTGTGCATTGTTTGGGTACTTGTGTTAACTAAAAGCCTGAATTAAAGGCACCTTTAATCCAATAACATTTACAGTACTGAGTGCTGGATACAGTACTGCTGAATGTTTGTTCGGTATGAAAAGCTCGTAACAATATCAGTACATCCTGAAAAAAAAAGGGGGGGGGGGGTGTTTAAAAAAACAAAACAACCTTTGAACCCTTTGATTGGCTTGGTGAACCAGAGAAACTTGTTCTAGATCAAACAAATCTCTGTAACCTGCCGATTTCCCGAAAGGCGGAGAAGAGAAATTTTACTTTTTAAAAGATAAACTGTCTACATCTATGTGCGGTGTGAGATGGACAGGATCATTCAGATTTGCTGTACCTTGGTGAATTAAAGGATACTACACATGCACTTTCAGACATGGGAGGCTGTTCCTTAAAGATTCGCAATCGTTTTTACTACAGAATTGGTCCTACAAGATTACAGGGTACATCACGAGACTACATGTGCTCCCAAAACTACTGTGCTGGTGGAGGGTTGGCTGATTCAGCACAAAGCTCACCAACACAACAGTACGAGTCCTGCTTTAAGAGCTGTACAAGGTACAGAGTACACATCACCCAATTCCAGGCATCACTGAATTAGCTGCTTTAGATTTCCTAACATCAGCAAGTCCTCACGTGAGTGACTCCCATCGAAAAACTCCCATCGAAACTCTCCGCATGAGACTCGGGTCCGGTCCGCTTCCAGAACCTACCATGGGCCTCTTCCATTCAAAGTTGACGGGCACACTCTGGCTGTAGAAGAGCGAAGAGTCGCAGGCAGGAAAATCAGGATCCTCGAAGAGCACTCTCCTCTGGAGGCAGTCCTGACGCAGCTGCTCGTAGGTCCTGCCGTCCGCCTGGGTGGCCTCCGCCTGGATCCCACCGGCCAGCTTGGAACTGGAAGGCATGCTGAGACAGCGCCGTGACAACGGGTTCCACTGACGTGTGTCTGGGCTGGTGTGCTCACACTTTTTCTCCTGTGGGGTTTGTGGGCTGGCTGCTCCGGCAGGGAGGAGCAGGGCACTCCAGACGAGCTCGACAGGTTCTTCACCTTCGTGGAAGCTGAACAGGTTCGGCCTCCCGGGTGAGAGTCACCACACCCTCCTCTCCGAGAGCCGGTCAGAAGGGTGGAAGGCATTCCTGACCAACGCCTCGATAAACACTCAGGTGGTGACGATGACTGCAGATACTCAACTGTTATCCTTAAGAATATAGCAAACAAAACCTTTACAGGGACGGTATGTGGAAAGCTATAGCCTGTGATGGACTTTTGCCTCAGTTAACATCATGCACCATCGGACAACACAAAATGAGTTGTTCAAATCCAACTACCCAAAAGGACAGTACAGACGAGAAATACATCAGGCATTTCTTGTGTAAAGAACATGAAGAATAACTTCTCTAGAAAGAACGTTGAATTAATCACACACACACGTCACATCAAACCCTCCCTCCCAAATAATTCACCAAACAAATACATCACGTTACAAAATATATTTACAGCTTTAATTATAATACAAATGTTGGGTTTTCGCAGGCAGGTATGAAAGAGTACAAAGTTTAATTCATCTATACTTTAGCCTGCAGACACACACATACTCAATCTTTCATACCACCAATTCCAAAGAGGCCCATCCCACAGATGCAGCCACAATGTCGAAATCAGTCCTAGAGGAAATAGCTACCTGATTGACATTTTCCTATGCCCCACCCCCAACCAAACACCACCCCCATGTTTCCTGGCCACACCCCATGTCTCCTGGTGCCGCAGTCACCTTGATTGAAATTCTGCCAAAAATGCCAGGCATGCAGCCCAGCTGCTCGAGGAGAAACACCTGAGTGTTGGAGAACAGGAATGGTTGTGACAGCAAACATCTTCATCTCTCATTTCTCTCTGCCACATTTAAAAAAAAAAAAAAAAAACCCCAAAAACAAACAAACATTCTTAAACTTTCAGAAGGGTGTGTCCCTCTCCATACAGGAAGGTGGATACACCAACATGCTGACAAAAGCATGTTAGAAGATTTATGGCAGTCAGTCGTTGATCCTGAAGAAACATTTCAAAGCCTTGGCACAAGCTCAAGCCAGCAGCTTGTGTGTGTAAACTGCTGTCAGTGTAAACAAATAAATTATAGCAACGCTGCCACTGACGAATACGGAACGTCTCAACAACTGCGGTGCTGCCTCTCTGCTAGTGTTGCCACCGAGCGCAAATTCAACCCCTCGTCCTCCTCCTCCCTCCACCCCGATATCTTCCGGACATCGAGTCGTCCTGGAGTCCCAGACCGACCGGTGACTAACGGGAAGGAGGGTGGAGTGGCATCAGACAGCCTGGTCTGGAACTGCAAAACTATAAAGTGCATCTATAACCGGCGTGACCGGAGAGTGGAGGTTCCGGGGTAGGAGTCTCTCGCTGTGCGCTGGTTTACGCCCGCCGGGATGGCAGGAAGTTGAGCCGTCCTCTAAAATAATCGCGCACGCCTCAAGAACAAAACGTCAGGGAAGGCCTTGAGCTGTGAAAGAAGTGGAGACTACCTGGCTTTAGTGCCCCTCACACAACTGTAGCATCTGACATCTTTATTCTTAAACTTGACATCCTGAGCACTGTACGATAAAACGTTTATATTTATAGATGGTCTCTAATTTAACAGATTCTCTCCCCATCCCACAAAACAGGTAAACGTCTTCTGCAAATCGCACCCACCAATTCCAAATGGGGAAAAAAAAAAAAAAAGTATAAATCGTAAAGTCATTTGCTAGGAGAGACGAACTAAGAGAGTCTCATGTAAACAGATCTTCACTTGTTGGTCAGAGCTTTGCTCTGTGTTACACAAACAGCTCCTCAATCAGCAAAAGGTTCATTATTTGTCATGAAAGGCAAACACAGATGCTACACCAGTACAGTCTGCTTCATTCCCATCACACAATCTGTTCTGAACTTACATGTTGTACTGACCCAGAATCAGGTCTGGCCACCGTTTTCTGGGACTTCAGGATGGAAAAAGATGTGATTTTAAGTTAAATATGGACCACCCCACCCCCTCCCCACCCAACCCCACCCCTTCACTGCTCCTGTTTGTCAGGCGCTCTTCCCGTCACCACCAGCAGGTTGCAGGCCATGAACTGCACATTGAGGACGCTGCCGGTGTCCCCGGAGTAGAGACCCACCAGCTCAGCGCTGGAGCCGTCGGCGGCCGCCCCCGTCCCGCCCCCGTGTCCTCCCCGGATGTCCCACACCCGCACAGAGTTGTCCAGGGCGGCAGAAGCCACCAGCGAGCTGTCCGGGCTGAAGGAAAGGCCCGTGACAGAGTGGGCGTGGCCTCGGAGGTCCTTCAGCAGGCCGCCCGTCGCCAGGTCCCACAGTTTGACACGCTGGTCTTCGCCCGCCGACGCCAAGTACCTGCCGTTGGGCGAGAAGGCCAGGGCGTGCACGGGCCCGCGGTGGCCCGTGAACAAGCGCACCGTCGCCCCCTGCTGGATGCTCCACAGACGCACCGTTTTGTCGGCCGAGCCGGTCGCCAGGTAGTTGGAGTTGGGGTGGAAGCGGGCGCAGTCCACGTCGGCCAGGTGCCCGGCGTAGATGCGCAGGGGGTAAGCGCGCGAGAGCGTCCAGAGGCGGGCCGTCCGGTCCTGGGACGCCGTGGCAAAGTACAGGCTGCAGGGGCTCACGGCCACGTCCCAAACCGGGTAGGCGTGGCCGGAGAACAGCGCGGTGTTGGTGAACGTGCGCAGGTCCCAGTAACGCACCGTCGAGTCCTCCGAGCACGAGAGCAGGCCGGAGCTGTCCGTCAGGAAGGCGGCGCGGTACACCGGCCCGCAGTGGCCACGCAGGGTCTTCGTCTCGCTGCCCGAGCCGTCCTCCTCGTCCGCCTGAACAAAAAAAAAATGCACGCGTCCGAGTTTCGATTACTTCAAAACAGAACGTGGGAGAGAAAGAAAAAAAAAATTAAAATAACAGAAACGCTGAAAACGAAACGAAGGCCTTCACCTTCTCCCGCAGCACGTCGCAGGCCAGCCGGACGCAGGCCACGTCGGCAGTGTGAGCCTCCGCCCTCAGCTTGCGGGCACGGAGGCTCCACAGCTTGACGGCGGAGCTGTCGAAGGCGGAGGCGAGCAGGCGGCTGTCGGGCGACACCTCGGCGCCGTTCAGCAGACCCTCCGCGTCCTGGAAGGCGTAGAAGCAGACGGTGGTGAGGGAGGGCGGGGCCTCCCGCACCCTCCTGATGCAGTCCTGCAGAGCCTCCAGCGCAGCCTCGTTCTGAGGCAGCCCCGCCGGGACCTCCACTGGCTCCGCCCCCTCCGTCCCGTCCACGCCCACCCAGCCGGCAGAGGAGGAGGAGCCAGATGTGCAGGTGGAGTTTCCCGTGACGAGCCCTGCCCCGTAGAGCTGGTAATCTGTGCGGCGCACCGCTGTCACCTCCACCTGTGAGTGAAACCAGAAACATTCCAGAAGATCTGAGATGGTTTACTGAAAATTACTGAACGGCAACTAAAAAGTGCTACTTTAAGACTTTCAACATGCGTTAAACTTCACTGAACCACTCGTTCTGTAACATATCTCTCGAGGCCCTGCCACAGTGCCTCTCCTACCTGGAGGTGTGTGCTGAGCACCCTGCAGAGGGCGGCGTTGTCCTCGCTCTGCAGGTAGCGTAGGAGGTAGCTGTAGGCCTGGTCCGTCAGGTGCACCACGTACTTGTGCTCCAGCAGAGCGCACAGTTTGGAGTTCAAGGCCACGTCCTGCAGTGACACACACACACACACACACACACACACACACACACACACACACACACACACGACAATGATGCTCTACCTCTCACAACAAAATCCTACCTCAGATTTCATTTATTTCCACAAGAGCTTCCAGGTCTTGATGCAGCTTGAATCAACCTCTTGTCATGTATACAAACTTGGTCTTTGCTTATGTTGTGGTTGTGACAGCCCTATGGTGCGAGTAGCCGTTGTCATGGCTACCAACACTTCCAAAAGCAGCTGTTGGATTAGAAACCGTCGTGTGGTGCGAGCTGCTGCCGTCATGGCAACCGACCTGCGGCGTGAGGACTCCTCGGAGCTGCTCTACAATGGCCTTCTGCTCTGCGTCCTGCTGGAAGAGCGAGTGGAAGCGGCTGTAGAAAGCGTCTACTGCCCCCTTCAGGCCACAGCGTGCCATGTCCAGGTGCAAATAAAGGAAGAGAGGAAACAGGATCACACTCACTTCCTGGCCCAATGGTACCTCCGCCTCTGAGAGAGAGAGAGAGAGAGAGAGAGAGAGAGAGAGAGAAAGAAAGAAAGAAAGAAAGAAAGAGTTAGGTATACAAGACCATACAGACAAACAGGAAAAGAAATAAAGAAACCCTCACTGAGGTAAACCTCCACAATCCAGATTGTTTTTGCTACCAGTTCCTGTAGCATCATGTTGTAGGTGGTCTACACCTCCCCACAGTGAGCATTCAGCCACGCTCAGAGAGAACAGATTCCTCAAGAGAACATACAGATCTAAACCTTTTAGTGTATTTGAAGGTCAGGCACAGGGGGTTCAGTTGCTGGTGGAGATCGAGAACCGAACGTGAACACAACATGAGTCGGGGGAGCTTCTGCCCACGTTATACTTACCCAGCAAGAATGTGCGTAATCTGGAGAACTGAGACTCATACTGCTGGGAGTCTGCTTGGCTGGGTGCTGCCGACACCACGTTTGCACAGCTAGATTCTGTTTGGACTAGAGAGAGAGAGAGATCCCTCAGACTTACCAAGAAATAAATCTGCTTCCTTCAGTCGTCATGCACTTCATATCAATCATCCCTGAATAAGGCCATACACAGTCAACTCTATGTCCACCAGCTATAATAACAATTGTGCACTCATGTGAAGTACCAGTGAGATTAGCTGCCATTTCCTCTGCGGACTGAGTCAGCTTGGCCCCCTTGAGCGAGCCCTCCATGTCCACATACTGACGCCGCTTCAGGTACTGCGTCACCGCGTACTGAATCTGCTCCGCGCGGCCCCGCCTCATCACCTGCGAGTGAGAAAATCGCGCGCTTATCACAAGCGCTCTGCCGCGAGCCACGGAAAGACGCCTAAAGTCAAGTTCAACAATTGTGCTGCTCATGAAGTAGCTCGGTAGCTACATCTTCACCTGAAAAATGATAACTGGTCAGAGTACAGTCGTGTCCGTTTCAAATTCCATTCAGTCATTTCGCACGATATCCACGACATATGCATTTAAGGTCCACTCGACAGTTCAACAGGCCAACATTACCAACTTTTAGTTCAACTGTTATGGTATTCAAGTGCAATACAATCAATGAATGAGTCAACTGAGCTATTTTAGCTCCGTTACGTAGCACTTACTTTAGTTATCCGGTTGTTTGTTATCCAGATAGCTACACAGCAAGGAAAGTGCCAAAACTGGAGCGAGTCATCAACAGAGCTTATATCATTACATTTTAGCACATGCAAACCGATGCTTTTTGAAGATGTAGTTACCTATCTGAATAAGACAAGCGTACATGCTTACGATGTGAGGCTGACAAATGCATTCCCGCGCCAGATTAGTTTAGCTAGCTAAACCAGGCCCTGATAGCTTTTAATACAGCTAGGATTAGCAAACTAGCTAAAGGCTAGCTAGTTAGCAACGTAGCAATGTTTATCAGTTTTTAACTATTTTCGTACCCGTCGTTATAAAACCACACACGTTGGCCAGTGACTTTTATACTCACTGCATATCTTGTTCCCCTCAAGTCAAAAGTAAAAAAAGGAAAATTCCTAAAGTTAATGAGAGTTTTCACAGCTGCGTTGATGCTTGAATTTGCAGCCCCATCATCGCTGGCTTCATACATCCGTCAGATGGTGAAGCCAGCGACACTAATACTACTTTCATTTATCCTGTTGGATATGATATTATAATGCTATCCTGTTTTTAAAGACAGACAAACAGAAACAGATACTAAACTAATAAGATTATATTTCTTATTTATTTTTTATTCATTGTATATAATAAACAACAAAATACAATAAGAATATACATATTAGTAGTAGTAATGTATCACACAACACTGGACAACTATGATAGTATCACATTGTTTAGTTTATTTCAATTGCAGACAATAGGCAAATATATAGTCTATAGCAGGCGTATTATATCCAACCAGATTAAGATATCAGTGCATAAATATACTTATTAATAATCAGTCCTCCGATTATTAATAATAAATATACTTATTAATAATTAGTCCAACACCATTTGGACATCATTTGAATTTTAATGGCATTCAGCTGAATCTGATGTTTTTCAGCCAGTGGAGTGTTCAGACATTAATAAAATACACACCCCTCAATTTACATATTTCTTTCATGCCTTCTCCTTCATTTTAATCCCTTTAGGACTGCAGTAGTTCATGCAAGCTCTGTAGGTATAACATGTAAGCTAATACACAACAGAATATAATGAAATTGTTTAAAATAAGATTTAAGAGTCCAAGGATGTCCATGAAGAGAATTACACTGTTCTCAGTTCAGTTTTTCAGAGGTCCACGTAGACATTAATTAGGGTCCAGCTTCATTCTTTGCTGGTGAAGCTTTTCCCCACAATTCATTGCTAGTGTAGCTGTCATGCAGGATGAGAGAATGTCACTGGTGCTGCCCACGAAACACCCCGAAAGGGGGAGGAGCGACTTGGGGATGCGGAGGCCTGCACTGCTAGCTCCACCCATGTCAGGAGTCCTGCCAGAATCCTCAGAGCGAGGCTGTGCTGAAGGTGCTGCAAAACTGGACCAACGCCTGTCCAACAGTCAGCAGTGGGGAGGCTGAAGCCCGTGTCCCAGCGTCCCCACCCACATGCAAGACACTGTCGGCTGGTCTGAGTTTAAGATTAAACCTGCTTTACCATTCACTCTTCATGTTGTCAGGGTAGGGAGTCGGAACATTTTCTCAACATAGAAAGTGTCCCCTGACCTCAGACCGCCTCACCTCTGGGCTTTACTTTGTTAGCAGAGTCTTTGCTGGGCCACACAATGGCTGACCAGCGTCCAGGAGACCATGGAGTAATCAGACAGGTGAAGGAGCACGTCTAACTCCCGGCCTCTTTTAGCACTGCTGCAGGGTGACTCAAAGCACTCGTAATTAGTCCAAGTGAGAGTTGTATATAAAAAGCTCAGGTGTTTGTCAGACGAAAGTGTCACCTGACACCTGCTTTGTTAAAAATGGCTATATGGGCAGATGGAGTTTAGCAAGGTCGCATATGTCCCACCAGGGTGGAATATAATCCTCCATAAGGAAGACAGACATGGAGTTTCTACTTGCCACGACACTGGGAGCTAACATAGCAGGAACGCAGTCACCTGGCTACACACCCGAAAGCACACTAGGAGCTGCCAGAAATGTCAGCCTAACATGTCACTGACGGATACAAGCACGAAAAGATAGAGAACGTGCTCGCTTTATGAACAACCAACCCTGTCAGAACCGGTTGCTATAGCAGCATTCGTGCGTGTCACTCCGATAAGACAATTTAACACGCCCTCAAGTTCACTGTCCTCATCCGGATGTAGGGTTTATGCATTTAATGGAGTCCTCTGTGAGTTATTATGTGATATCCTGTTATGAGCGCATTTCACGTCAGTTGAAGCTCAAGCACAGTAACCATACTGTAAATAACCGAATGTCCTAGGCAACAGTAAAGTCACCACAGCAGCGACATGGTCCTCAGTCGTAAGAGGCTCATGCAGTGTGTTTGTGTGTGTTCACTTCTGGGCTAGATCAAGGCCCAGTTTCCGTACTGCTTCGCCGATCAATCGCGATAATTAGATTAGATGTACTTTTCCGTTTTCCTCCACCTGTTGTCTCAGCGGGAGTTTTTTTTCTGCAGCGCTCTCTTTTATCTGCAGGTATAGGGGCAGTCCAGCTACGAGCTCCCATTTCACCGCACAGGAACAATATCATTACTAAGTCAATATATAAACGAAATGAAATAGCAGAACCATCAGGACCAGTCACCGAAAGAATAATAGAGTCTACTCCCTAGACAGTAATACTCATTACCAACATATAAGTGATCTCAAAGTAGATGAATCATGCGCTCGGGGGGAACGCACGCTCCGTAACGCTCAAACAGTCAAGCATTCGCTTGTTAGACGAATGTGCTAGAAAGGCTCGCCGCGTGTGACTGATTCCATTAAGCCGATTTTTTGGCAGCGATTCGAAAGCACAACATTACCAGTCAGCTTCTCTCGGGGGAACGGGTCATCACGTGGCGTGAGCATGTGAGGAATCACAGGAGCTGGAGAGAGCGGCAGTTATTTCCGCTGAGCGTATTTCAGATCAGGCTCATTTCTCTCCCTTTGTAAGGGACAGTTTGGCACAGGCCAATCGATTGAATGACATGAGATATATAGCCTTTGCTATATATGCGGAAATTACAGATACTGTAAATAGACCTACTCACTGCACTCATCAATTTCACATGCTTGCTGAACATTTGATTTTAGAAACAAAGCTAAACGATTACGCAAATAATAGGTTGTTTAATCTCTATTATTATGCAGTAAAGAACATAAATGATGATGCATATATTTGTACATAAATGTTTAAGCAAAAAAGTACGTAGCATGCCCTTTGTGCATTAATGAATATAAAAAAAATATCATGAATCAAATGTTCTTTGGGCCAACTTTGCGCTTGCCGTATTATCTCTGGTTTTGTAAGTGGTACATCTCTTCCATTCCTTCATTTAAGTTGTAGTGACTGCTTTTCACCAACAGCTGTCACTGTTCGCACTATTTGGAAGGGGCTAAGCTTGCGCATCCCCTACAAATTTGTAAACTTTCTCTCTTTGGTTCTTCTGTCCTCTCCTCTTTCTATCCATGTCTCCTATCCAGGCTACTAATATTTACTTTCTCCCTCCACCCACCCTCGCCCTTCTTCTCCACCCACTCTGACCACTCTTCACTTCACCTACTCTCACCACGCTTCTCCTCTCTCCACTTTGCCTTTCCCTCTCACCTTCTCAGTGTCGTTCTAAATCCCTCTGGGTTCTGGTCTATTTTATCCACTGGCTGGCTGCCATCGAGAGCCTGACACAGTTCTGTGTCTGGCAGAGATTAAATGACCTCTGAAGGGAACACAGAGAGCCTGTTCACCAACAGCTGTACATAAGCACAGGGTAAACCCCCAGCTAATTCTTAGCACATCCATGTGGCCAACCCATTTGAAATTTTTCACATTTCATGATGTAAAATGTCTTCAAAAACAGAGAGGGGGAGAGAAAGAACAAATTACAGTCAAATTGCTTGTGTGTAACACAAGTGCCCATCTGTGTGACGTGGAACACTGGGCACTGGGTCTCTGAAGTGCCCCTCTCTGAGGTGCTGCAGATAGTGTCATATTTTAAAATGTTGTCAGATAATACTGGACCAGGATTTAAATGAGTCCTGATTATCTGCAGATTATGACATCATGATCCCCGGGTGCAGCCATCTATTATTTCTTATCAGTCAACTCCTCTCCATAGCACAGTCCACTTTACCTGCACTCTGGAGGCATAAAGTAAATGCGCACACACACACACACACCAGAAAACCTTTTGCTGTGCCATTATGAACTCCTAACCCGTGAGAACACCAAAGGGAGACCCGAACCTGAGTGTTCCTATCTCATGTCTGTAGTGCCCATCAGGACTACGCCCCACACCCTCCCGACCCCCCCGGGGGGGGGGCGGGGGGGGGGGGGGGGGGGGGGGGGGGGGGGGGGGGGGGGGGGGGGGGGGGGGGGGGG
>JAOYMR010000013.1:9636305-9639667 GCA_025802075.1 Tenebrosternarchus preto | reverse complement strand
TGTACGAGACACAGCCTAACCCTGTCATCCACGCTGTACGAGACACAGCCTAACCCTGTCATCCACGCTGTACGAGACACAGTCTGACCCTGTCATCCACGCTGTACGAGACACAGCCTGACCCTGTCATCCCACTGCTCCCTGTGATACAGGAGTTCAGAAGTGATGAGGGGTCAGAGAGTTCAGAAAATGGAGGGGGAGGGGCCTTAGGGGGACAAGTGAGGCAAGTTATGCATTTTTAACACGAAGTTCTCCACAGTGACACGTGACAAAGAGAGGAGAAGAGGAGAGAGGATAGGAGAGGATTTTTAGAGTGATTGCAGATCGTTTTTTGGAGCTTCAGTGAGTAGTTTTTGCATTGTGATTGTGAGTGAAGGGAGGTGTGTGTATGTGTGGTTTTGGGGTGGTCCAAAGGGTAGTCAGATGAGTCGGGGTTTTTTTTGTCACGTTCATCATGAACCTGTTTCTCTATCTCTGCTTCGTTTAACATCTCCTGAGGTTCCTGTCAGTTCCTCCACTTCTTTCTCCTGCATTTCTGTATGACTGTGTTTGAACAGTTTTCTCTATCTATCACCACTCTTTCTTAAACCCATTGAGTTTCTCTGGGCTTCAGCGTCTCCTCACCACACCCACTCTCTCCTTCACACCCGGCTGTTTGCCAGACTCCCTATTCTCAAATTCTGTTTTTCTTTTTTTCACTTGCCTTCCCACTCACTCATTTTTTGTGTGTGTGTGTTTTTTTTTTTTATATCTTTTCGTGTTGTGTCCCCCCCCCCCCCAACCGTGCCTATCCTCCCACCACTGCTTAGCAACAACGGATCATGTGACCTCCCCCAGGGTACCACACCCTCACCTTGCATCACCAATGTTGGATGCACACACACACACACACACACACACACACACACACACATATACAAAACCCAAAGGCCTAGGCTACAACAGAGCCACGACATTGTCCAAACTTGCTTTCCTTCCTTTCATAACCCTTCATAACCCTTCATAACCCATTCAATACTGAAATATATTCAAACATGGACAAAAGAGGTCTCTAATCTCCTGTCCGTGCTTCACACACACACATCTCTGTGCCCATTCTCTGCAAGATGCACAAATACTTGTCTCCCTCGGTCCTTCTGTTCACTTCCTCTCTAACATCACAATTTAACAGAAGAACCGCCTTCCCTGAAACTCCAGCTTGAAAGTGTCACCATTAGTCTTTGCACAGCACTGCACCATGGCACCCCCCACATTGTTCAAACCACACCCCCCCGTGGTCCAAACCACACCCCCCATGGTCCAAACCACACACCCCGCCACACCCCCCGCGGTCCAAACCACACCCCCCGTGGTCCAAACCGCACCCCCTGTGGTCCAAACCACACACCCCGTGGTCCAAACCGCACCCCCTGTGGTCCAAACCGCACGCCCCCGTGGTCCAAACCGCACGCCCCCGTGGTCCAAACCGCACACCCCCCGTGGTCCAAACCGCACCCCCTGTGGTCCAAACCGCACCCCCCGTGGTCCAAACCACATGCCCCATCGTGGTCTCTTGTTTTGGCTTTTTCCCACTGTCCCGTGCTGCTTCCACTCCTGCTTACTGCTGGAGGTACAAGGGTCTAAGGTGCAGTCCTACATCTGGAGGGAAGATAAACAGGTGCGAATTACAACAAAGCGCTGGTCTTTTTTCACGGGGCAGACAAATGATTAACTGCTGACCCCAATGACAGCATGCAGATGTGGAGATGTGGTGCAATAAGGTTTAAGGATATTTGTATGTGTGTGTGTGTGTGTGTGTGTGTGTGTGTGTGTGTGTTCGCATGCAAGCTGTCAGACCCGACCTTGATTTATCGCCTGTTGTGGATGGAGCTAAGATCCAGCAGAGAGATTAAGCACACACACACACACACACCCTCACACTCACTCACACACAAACTCACAAGCTCACTCAGGCATGACCGGAAACCATGGAAATGAGATCCACACTGTCAATCTCTTCTACTCTGTGAGCTTTGCAACCACCTCCCTGAATAGTGATTGAGTGTGAGAAGCAGGCTTGTGCACCCTGCACCCTACACCCTACACCCTGCACCCTACACCCTACACCCTGCAGCTCCCAAACAGCACAGCCCTGGTTCCTGCTGTCCTGACTCCTCCAGACGTCTCCCCCCACCGTTCCTCTGAGCTGCGTGAATCTGATCACTGCTACTCAGCAGGCGTGCGGTTCTCCTCCTCCTCCTCCTCCTCCTCCTCCTCCTCCGGTTCTCCTCCTCCTCCTCCTCCTGCGCTTCTCCTCCTCCTCCTTCTCCTGCGCTTCTCCTCCTCCTCCTTCTCCTGCGGTTCTCCTCCTCCTCCTCCTGCGGCTCTCCTCCTCCTCCTCCTCCTGCGGCTCTCCTCCTCCTCCTTCTCCTCCGGTTCTTCTCCTCGTCCTTCTCCTGCGGTTCTCCTCCTCCTCCTCCTGCGGCTCTCCTCCTCCTCCTGCCTCCTGCTCACCGTAGCTCATCACTTGTTCCTGTCCCCCAGCCAACACGATTCTTAGAGAAGCTGCCATTTGTGTTCATGTTACATTTGAGGTGTTTGTGTTTGGTATAAAAGGACAGGGCCACTAACTCAGCAGTGCGGCACGTCCGCTCCACCCTTCGTTTGCGGTGGAGGTAGCCGTTAAGTAACGTGAGAACTGTACATGGATTCAGGAATATGGCTGAGTCCTGACTTTGGCTAACACAGGACATGCGCAGGACTGAGATTGTGAGGTCCGTCCATCTCGAGGGAGGTCTTTGTATTGTAACGCGAGAAGCGTGTTGCGCTAACACAGTAAGCCTTCGGAAAATAAGACGTCTTTATTATTTATAACGACGAACGACGTAGAAACAAGCAACCGCCGACTAAGACCGACAAACAAGGGGTGACACACGCATAAATACACCCACGCACACAAGACAAAGATCTAAACACCACGCCCACACACACATACACACACAGACATGCCCTCACAGACACGTGACAAGGGAGGAGGCGAGGATGGTCACCGTGACACGTGAGACAAAGATAAGCAGTTGCCTATAAGTAGCTTAGGCAGAAATGAGAGACAAGGGAGATTTATGTATTAATGCTAAATAATGTAGAAAAACAATGTCTTCTCTGATTCTGCAGCAATTATTTTTAGTAATGTTATTGCAATGTCATCTCCGATCTTGGTTGGAAAGGTCTGCTCTGTGTTTTTACATCATTACAGCGTGGATAGGGTGTGCTTCAGAGTGATCTTCTGACTGTTGAGAGAGACTGTTTCTGACTGTTGAGAGAGACTGTTTCTGACTGTTGAGGGAAGCAGAAAATTCCTCACAGCACTCATGAAATGAGCT
>JAOYMR010000013.1:9623805-9633805 GCA_025802075.1 Tenebrosternarchus preto | reverse complement strand
ATTATTATTTATATTATTTAACATTATTGTGTTGTCCAAACAACAATGGTGTTTTGATTTGAGTTTTGAACATTTTTATTTTTAAAAAATGTTCCATTGATATTACATGCTATTGACACTCAGAACAGTGTGTCCTTTGGAGCTCAATTAATTAATTAATCAATCAATCAATTGGAGTTTAATCTGTTCAGTTAACTGTTCAATTTAGAACATTTGTTAATAGCTGAAAAAACTTTATCATCCTAACTGAGAGGTCTCTCTCAAAGTAATCTATCTGTCACACACACACACACACACACAGACACACACATTCATTTCTGTGTTGTTTATGTGTGTCACAGCTGTCGCACCAGTAACAGGAAGAGCCTGATACTGACCAGTACTTCTCCCACTCTGCCACGCCCCCATTCACCACTACCTGGACACATAGGTAAAGACTCCGGAACACACCGGAAAAGATGTAAAATGAATCACTAACAAATGTCTAACAATTTAATTTACATTTTAATAGTTGTCAATAAAGCATGTTGCATTATTATTATAGCTAACATGCTAAATTGTTGTGGGTATTTTGTTTTCTCTCTAAACAGGAAGTAGTCCATTGGACAGTCCTCGTACCTTCTCTCCCAGTGGCCCCGCCCACTTCTCCTTCGCTTCGTCCAGAAGGTGAGAAAGCCTCCACGTTATCAGACCGCTCTTGCTCTTGAGCAGGTCTTGTCTTGAGCAGGTCTCGTCCCTCTCCACGACAACGTGGCTGGACTTCTGTTGGATGAAGGTGGAGAAACAGATGAAACGGATGATAACTAACAAAAGTTGTTCAAATCGAAATAGGTTAAATGTAATGATCTGTTGAATAAAATATCAATAGGACATCATGTAAATTCATAGAAATAAATAATTATTATATAGAAAAGTTATGTATTTGTAGACTTGCTGGATTGCTGGATGCAACTAGATAATGAATGAGGTTTTTTTTTCAATTGCTTCTTAGTGCCTTAATTGAGCCAATGTCACCCACTTATTATGATAATATTTAGTCATTAGTCATTCACTGGGCTCAGTAATTTTGGATGTTTACTGACAGCCCGACGTCTGAAGAGATGAGTCATTTTGTTTTCGACTGCAGAAAAAAAGTATTAATAGAGTGTTACCATAGCAACCCTGTTCAAGTACAAGTTTTGTTTACTTTCTTTAATCATTTAGGCCCAGTGAAATTTGGGGGGACCCACGCACTGTAAACAACAACACATTTGACTTTTTTTTTGGTTTGTTTCATTCTTCCCTGTGGATTTAATCCTCCTTATTCGTTGCTTTAATATGAGCCAAACCTCGGTACTACCAGAAAATGCTAGCATATTCACAAACTAGCACGCCATATCAGCTATTCAGTAAAAAGACAACATGTATTCTGTGAAATAGTGTGTTGAGCTAGAATCAAAATAGCAAGAAGAGCACTCCAAGGTTTTTGCTTTAATGAGGTCTGCTGTCTCAAAGTCAAATTTTAGCTAAAATAACACTGGAGGCCAAAGGGGGAAGACAGAATGAAGCAACAATTCTCCAGGTAGTACAGGGCCCTTATTGAAGGATTTAAACAGTGTTTAGTTGAGGTGAACAACTGTGCACTAACCTCAGATAACCACGGATATTTATTTATTAGAAACACCATGTATATGTACAGCAGGTGTAGGTGACGTTACAGCCTGACTGCTCCCACAGTACTTTAGGCCAGCAGTGATTAGAGCTATTAACATTGGTTATTATAGATTTGGACAATTACGCCCTTTTTAAAACGTTTTCTAAATGTACATTTAAAAAATCATATTTCTGTATATTTTTAATACATTTCCCAGTTTAAATGAATTGTTTGGATGGTGTGAATTATGTATGTCTGGCTGAGGAAATCCTTATGAGGAAAACGCCTCAAAGTGACAGTAAGGTTTTAGCACGGTCGTTACGGACAGTAGCTGTTCTGCTGTGTGACAACCAGACATAAATGAAAGTTTGGAGCACGTAGCTGGATATATATCTCAACATCGCCGCGAAGCTGCTCGTCGGTCAGCCGTTTGTCTGAATGAGGGATTGTGGAGGGAAGGGGAGGAAGAGAGAGAGACTATCGATCGGTAGGTAAGATCCATGGGGAGCGCGTCGTTTCCTGTCTGATGCTGCTAGCTTAACTAATATTGGACTCCACTAGTATAAATCATAACCCTCCAGCACAGGTGCTACTGGATGAAAGCAGGTCTTTTCAGTTTGGTGAAAGAAAGCCAGCGTGATAAGAAAGTACAAATAAACTTCAATTTATAGCCTCAAATATTTAATGCAAAGGGCATTGCATTGCAATGTGTAACCTGTTCGCTAGCTAGTAAATTAATGAAAGCTAATAGCTTGTTTAATCGGACTATTGGCTTTAAAGCACCGCTTAAGCAAATGCATAATTGGGCAAACGTGGGAGTCCCCGTACGGCTCATCTTGGGTACCATTGTAATCGCACATTGCACCCTGCCTTCCGTGGTTATGCTGCTGGTGGGGATCGTAAACCACCCAACCGAACTCGCCCCACCACGCGCTGTTGTCGTGAAACGGTTGCTAAGCAACCAACGAGGGTGCCGAGAGCAACGTTGCTGGCCTTGGGTGGTAATCTCAACAGCTTCGGTCTCCAGTACTGAGGGATGAAAACGAGCCAGAATACGTGTTCAGATGGTGTTTGCACTAATTGCTCGGCGTCATTACTGTTCACACTTACAGGTCCCTGATGACCATCTCCGGTGACGTTTACCCCCCAGGACTGCAGACTAAATTCCTGTAAAATCCATTTTGGTTGACCCGAATAAATCATCCTTGTAACACGTTTGAATTATCCTACCTTAAATTAATTTACATCAGCAAGTTTCTTGATTCCTATACATTACAAGTTTTTTTGATTCCTATAAATTGATTGATTCCCAAAGCGTTATTCCCCTTTTCACATGATAAATTAGCATACACATTATGTTATTACGTTACTGTACATCATATCTTAGGTTTAAAGTTCTTAAAATTCATTTGTAATCGGGCATAGTGTGATTTAGGTTTCGGGTTTGTTTATGTTTAAGGAATTTTGGAAATAGATGGGAAAATAATTAAAACACCTTTTACAGATAATGTGCACGGCCCGAGCCCACCGGGGCGACCGCTCTGGTGAACTAACCCAGTTTTGTGCTCCGTGTCCAGGGCCGACGGTCGCCGCTGGTCCCTGGCATCACTTCCCTCCTCGGGGTATGGAACCAACACGCCGAGCTCCACGGTACTACACCCGTTCAGCGGAGGAACGGATTAGTTCAGGCTCGTTTTTTCTATGAAGTTACGCCCACGTATATGTAGTCAACTCAGTTTATGCGTTTTCTTTTAAATATTCTAGTAGTGATTAGTAGTAGTAGTGATTCTAGTAGTGAAAGGTACTTTGAAATCATAACTTATTTTAAAAATGTAACTTTTAAATATGAAACTATGTAAAACTATTTTAAAAAAACTTAAAAAAACTGTTTTTGATTTAAAAATCTGTCTGTTAAATCCAGTATAGCTGTGTAATTTCAACTTTTGCGATGTTTGCTTCGTTACACGAACTCCAGGATGCTCTCCTCAAGAACGGAGAGAGCTAAATCTTACACTTATACATGAATATACGTAATCCCAGAAGGCTACATTACCGCGCATTTGAATATTTAAGTTTAGATACACTTTTAGTAAACTCATGTTTCGAAATTTTCAAGCAATTAAAAATCAAACACGACACCCTAAATGAGAGACCATTGGCCCACTTTCAACCAAATTTATTCAGGGGGGTGAAAAATCCTTTCATCAACCTTTCTTCCCTGTAACAAGTTGTTCATGATGAGAAAGGGTGAAAGAGAGAAGTAGGGCACTGAAGTGAATAATTCATTACATGACTTATAGCATAAACTCTTCAGAATGCCCGGCACCGGTTAAAAGGTTGGTACCCTCAGGGAGAAAATCTACAGATATATTAATGCAAAAGTCACATTATCACGTTGTTCATGACTCTCCTTGTCACACACTTATTTACCAGAGAGAGTCATATAACGTGTAAATAATAACATCTGTTCCGTAGCAGGTTCAGACACCACACACACCTCCCTTCTCTTTCTCTGGGTCTCAGGTGGTCATACACTGGTCGCCCCACTGTTTTTTATCTGTTACTGTTTTTTTTCGTCGTTCTTTCTCATATTCTCTCGCATCTCTCATTTCTTTTCCCTTTTCTCGCCCTCTTTCTCTTCTCTATTTTCTTTTTTCTTTCTCTTTCTTTCTCCTGCTCTCTCTCTTTCCTGTTCTCACTCCCTTCTTCTCTCTTCCTGTCTTTCTCTCTTCCTCTCTCTCTTTAGTTTTCTCTCTTCCTCCTCTCTTCCTGTCTTTCTCTCTCTCTCTCCCTCCCTCTCTCTCTCTCTCTCTCTCTTCCTCTCTCTCTCTCTCTCTCTCTCTCTCTCTCTCCCTCTCTCTCTCTCTCTCTCCCTCCACCTGTCTCTTCCGCGCTCCATTATCCTGCCGATTAGCTGTGGCTCCACCAGCCCAGCGACGGGTATGACCGGTAATGAGGGTGGAGAGGGGAGGGGGGTGTAGGGCGGTGATGACAGAACGAGCGCTGCAGGACAGGACAGTCATCTTGGTGCGGCGGAGCGAGGAAGAGCGTCCCCAGATGAACCACAGGGGCCGTCCTCCAAGTGGCCACGCCCCACACCGGCACGCTCACAGGCTATTGATCACCTGCGATCAAAACAGCCACTTAATTGATGGCATTGACCAGGATAGGTGGCAGGTTTAAGTAGTTCGAGCTTTATCCACAGGCCCTTGATGACACAGAGAGACAGTGACACAGGAGGTCTTGTTAGTGTAAGTCTTCCCCCAGTGGGGATGTGAGCAGTCAGCCTCTCATTAAACCCAGAGCAGGGGCCTCACTCGCTGATGCCGAAGCCATTTAGTGTCACGGACAGACGGGATGCAAGCCAAATAACCCACAGCCTTAATCAGGTGTGTCTGTCATGAACGTCTGTGTTCCTAAATGCACCGACCGCAGAGCACCAGAACAACATCACATCCGTTCCACAGCTGTGTGTGGTCCACACTGGCACGCGAGACAGACTGGCTCAGTCTACGTGCAGCCAGTGTCTTTAATGGGTCCCAGTGGCAGGAAGTCCCTCTCCTCTGCAAGCTTCTACTGCTTCCCAGTTAGAGGAAGCCAGATGCATCTCGCCAGCTCTTCGACCGGGGAACGAATGAAAACCGTCAGCCGTCCGTTTCTCTGATTGGACGGCGCTGAATCTCTGTCACCCTCACCCAGTGATTCTGAGCATGCTCAGTGCGTCAACGCGTGCTCTATAAGAAGTACTGGTGTGAATGTGTGGTGCTAGGCGTTAGTGAACGTGCAGTGTTAAAAAAACGATTCATCATTTAGCAGTATAACAGTAGAACCGGAGATCAAATAGGCTCAGATCTTTGAATAAGATTTAGACGACGAGTGTAAATAACATTCGTTTGGCAGAGAGAATATTTGCTAAGAGAAATTGCCACTGCAGGTGGTTGCAGTCAGAGGGGTGTGAAGGAGGGAGAATGAGAGAGATAGAGGGAGTATAGAAAGAGCATGGAAGAGAGAGAGAGAGAGGTGGAGAGAGTGTCGCAAGAGCGTGGAGAGGTATATTCAAGAAAAGAGCGTAGGGAGGTATATTCAAGAAAAGAGCGTAGGGAGGTATATTCAAGAAAAGAGCGTAGGGAGGTATATTCAAGTAAAGCGAAGCAGTCATTAAGGCAAGAGAAAGACTTTCTGAAACCGCGTTAAACACTCTGCATCTTGCTACATTTCTTCGGTGTGTGTGAGTGATCCTACAGGAAGTAGCATTTGTGTGGGCGGATGTGCGTATCAGACAGAGTTGAGAGGAGCGTCGTCCTGTGGAGCTGCTCTAATTAAATGAGTGTTTAACTGAGTGAATGAAGTGAAGTGACTGTTGCCAATTAAATCTGGACGGCTGTTTTCGTCCAGAGCTTCCTGCAGCCTTCCCAGCCAGTGTCTAGATGGTGTCTGTTCCAGTTTTTAACACAAGGGGGCAGTAGTGGAGGGGTGGAGAACGTGGAGGAATCCCGTCTGATCTAACGCGATCCCTTCTCCTCCCGCTCGGCGGCGGCGGAGACAGTCGTCGAGTTCGTCCCAGGAACGTCTACACCAGCTGCCCTTCCAGCCCACCATGGACGAGCTGCACTTCCTGTCCAAGCACTTCGGCAGCACCGAGAGCATCACGGACGACGATGGGCGACGGTCGCCTCACGTACGGCCGCGTTCACGCAGCCTCAGGTTTGTTATACACACACACACACACACACACACACACACTCACATATACACACTCTCACACACACACACTCACATATATACACACTCTCACACACACATATACATACTCACACTCACATATAAACACACACTCACACTCACATATACACACACACATACACACACGCACCTCCAAACAGTCCCAAATATACACAGCCACATGCGTAAACAAGCACACTTACACACACACACACACACACAGTCTCTTACTCCTCTTGTGTGGAGTAGTCTTTGTTTTTCTAGAAGCTTCTCTGGTCTCATAGCAGCTTTAGAGGGGCTGCTGGGAGAGCTGAGGTGAGGGTCTTAGTGAGCTCTGTCTTCTCCATTGACTTTACCTGCTCTTCCAGTGGCCTTAACTCCAGCCAAACGCAGCCTTCCAGCCCTGAGTACTTCTGCATGTACAGTATTATCCTGTTTTCTGTTTTCTTCTCTCACTGTCGCCCCCTGTCTCTCTCTCTCTCTCCAGTCCGGGGCGGTCTCCCTCCTGCTATGACAACGAAATCATCATTATGAACCATGTGTATAAGGAGCGTTTCCCAAAGGTCAGAGGGGAACACACCCTCACACACTCACACACTCACACCCTCACACGTGCATGAACACACATTCGACCGTCTGAATTCTGTTTTATGGCTATTTCACCATTGCCCCTGGAATGTTTGTCTTTTTTTTCCAGGTGGGTTTGTTCATTTCGAGTTTCTTAGCGTTCACTGAAGTGCTTCTGTTGGTTGGCCATTGCGTAAACGCGGTTCCTACACCCTGGGCAGGCCACGGCTCAGATGGAGGAGCGCCTGGCGGAGTTCATCCAGTCTTACTCTCCGGAGAGCGTCCTGCCCCTGGCCGACGGGGTCCTGAGCTTCATCCACCACCAGATCATCGAGCTGTCCCGCGACTGCCTGACCAAATCTCGCGAGGGCCTCATCACCACAGTCTACTTCTACGAGTTACAGGAAAACCTGGAGAAACTTCTGCATGACGTGAGTTTGTGCATTTGGTAGAAAAATATACAGTAATCCTGTCGCCTCTTTTGAGTGTGTAGTCATGTGTTATTTTTTAGCCTTCTACAACAGGCCTGGGTTTTTGAGGGTGTGGCACATTATCCTCACCGTTTCATCATTATATATGGTTTCTCAGTAGCAATGATCCTGTTCCAGATTCTGTCTTTCTCTCTCATACTCAGGCGTATGAGCGTTCTGAGAGTTCAGAGCTGACCTTCGTCACAGAGCTTGTAAAGAAACTCTTTATTAATATCTCTCGGCCTGCCAGACTTCTGGAGTGCTTGGTAAGCAAGTCTTCACCCACCCACCCACACACACACACACACACACATGCAGTCTTGCATTACTATACTTGAAGGGAGACCTCCATTGATTTATCGCTGTATCTAAGCCCAGAACTAAACCTAATCGTAACTTTAATAAAATGCAAAATCTTTTTGCTCTTTCAATATTTCAAATAAAATCTGTTTTAAAAAAGCAATATTTTTGTAGGGATGGGAACCAACAGAATGATCCAACCAGCTACAAATGATATTTTCCTGTCTTTGTAGGGACGTTAGGTCTCCATAAATTCATGCATGCACATGCTCACATGAATTTACATATATACCTGTATACATAGGTACACACACACATACACACACACACACACACACACACACTCACAGAGACGCTGAATCCATTTCCACAAGTTTTAGCTGTGACTGGTGTATTTATTTGTACCATTATGCACTGGGCCAACCTCAGCCTGCGCTCTGATAGGATGGCCTTATCTGCCCGTCACTGGGCTGGTCCTGCCTTTCCCAGCCTTCCATTTCCATATTCTGTAGTTGCCATGGTGACCAAGCTGATGAGGTCACAAAGGGTCAGGTGTTGAATATGGAAGACGAGAGTTGTTTCTTGTGGTGTTGATACAGGCTGTGATAGGGTGAGGCAAGGCAGGTGGGATCAAACAGGCCCCCCGACGTAACCGTGACGAATGTTCAGCGCTACGCTGGTTCTTCGGGGCGGGATATCGAGAATGTCACGGAGCCAGAAAGCAGAATTTTAAGTACTCAAGTGCAGTGTTGTGAGGGTCCTACTGCTTCAGCCTTTCAGCTTTAGAGAGAGAGAGAGAGAGAGCGCTTCTGGGGAGAGTCTTTCAAACAGAACAGCGCAGGGGCCTCTTGACAGAGGCAGCCCTCTCTCTCTCTCTCTCTCTCACTCTCTCTCTCTATCTGTATCTCCCTCTCTCTCCTCTTTTTCTCTCTCTTCTCTCCCCCTCCCTCTCCCCCTCTCTCTCTTTCTCTCTCATGAGTTCATTAATCCATGCCTCTGAGGAACACAGGACTGTCAGTCTTCTCGTCTGTCTGATCCACACTGAGATACACACTCCACTCATCTCTCTCTTTGGCATAAAGTCTATAACACCGATAGTATGAGAAATACACTCTTATTAAACACACCCTTATGTTGTCCAGGCGTTTGCAGCTGGATGTAAACATGAACACTGCAGCAGTTAATCCACCTCTGGCAGTTTTGCTGTGTAGGAAATATTAGGAGTGGCTGTAAAAATGGCTGTGTGGTGCTTTACAGTGATGACAGAGCAAGACAGAAGGAGTGGCCTGTTATTCTTCCCTATGAGAGAATATGGACAGTATTGTACCAGTTAGCAATTGGGCTAAAGCTAACACACTCTCCATACACTTTTATAGTCGCTTAGCAATTTATTTCTGCACACTTTCTTGTGATAATGAGAGGACTCTGATACACTAATGTTGCGAGTTGTACCTAGTGGGAAAAGCTAACTGGTTCTAACTAGGTTTTAATCATTGTTAGTACAGTTAGCATTTTAGTAAAGTATTCTTTCAACACCAATCGTAAGAGGTATCTCTCAGTGTGTCGCACTTAAACTCTTCCCCCTTGTGCAGGAGTTTAATCCAGAAGAGTTTTATCACCTTTTGGAAGCAGCAGAAGACCACGCTAAAGAAGGACATCTAATGAAAACAGACATCCCACGTTACATTATTAGCCAGCTTGGACTCACCAGAGACCCGCTTGAGGGTGAGACACACGTGCACATACACACACACACACACACACATAGCACATCCACATCTGGTGGGGGAGGGAGAGAGAGGGGGAGGCAAACATCAGGTTTGAAGAATAACACAGATGGACAGAGAAATGAGAGACAATGAGACAGATAATCAAATAATCAAATAATCAGATAATCAAAGCAGAGAGCAAATGAACAGAGAGGGTTTAGAAGTTGCTACCAGATAACTCTACTACTGCTGCCAAAATCTGTTTGTATGATGTAACATATCAGCTCTGCCATGAAACCACATCCTTACCTGCAATCTTAGTATTTTGAGAGGAGTACTTTTGAGACCTGAATCCAATCTTAGTATTTTGAGAGGAGTACTTTTGAGACCTGAATCCAATCTTAGTATTTTGAGAGGAGTACTTTTGAGACCTGAATCCAATCTTAGTATTTTGAGAGGAGTACTTTTGAGACCTGAATCCAATCTTAGTATTTTGAGAGGAGTACTTTTGAGACCTGAATCCAATCTTAGTATTTTGAGAGGAGTACTTTTGAGACCTGAATCCAATCTTAGTATTTTGAGAGGAGTACTTTTGAGAC
>JAOYMR010000013.1:9589418-9604992 GCA_025802075.1 Tenebrosternarchus preto | reverse complement strand
CTAACAGGAAATACCGTTACACACTGAAGTGCTCTAACAGGAAATACCGTTACACACTGAAGTGCTCTAACAGGAAATACCGTTACACACTGAAGTGCTCTAACAGGAAAAACTGTTACACACTGAAGTGCTCTAACAGGAAATACTGTTACACACTGAAGTACTCCAGCAGGAAATACTGTTACACACTTCAGTGTGGTGATTATAGACGTGATCGCTATACGCTGTCAACACAGAGAAAGTCTTGTAGGACTTGGTGATACTGAATATGTGAATATTATGGGCCTGCCTTTGCATAATGGAAGCTCTTCATCAACAAGCAAAATAAAAGTGAAATTACATCAGTTACTTTTAAATTAAAATGCACATCACAGTATTTAAAGAACTCTTTTACCATGTCTAATGCTTTGAATAACATCAAAGTAACCATCTGCTTTAGAAAGATACATTATTAAGACTTAAATGTTTTTGGTCATTCCTAATAATAGTTGTCCATTACCTTGTAGTAGGACATTTATAATTCAAGAATCATACATCCCCTAAAATGTTCAAAAGTGTAATGCCATCACATGGATAGTACTGGGCAAACTATACAAAAGTGATGAAAATGAAAATGCTTGGGAGTTATGGAGACGACTTAATAGGTACTCTTCATATCATGGTCTTAGTAAAGAGAGGCCTAAACAGTAAAAAAAATCAATTGTTAAATCACTGTTTGCTTCTCAGTGTGTGACAGACTGAAGAATGTTGGTAAATATTCACTCTTTATGTAGATGCAGAAGCGTCCGTGCGTGTCAGAAGGACCGAGTGAGATTTGAACGAAAACCCAGAGGCACAAGTGACGTTTTTATGCTACGTTTGTTAGACATTATCTGTGACAATGCAAACTGGAATACAGCGCCATCTGGTGGCTAATAGAAACTCTGTCTCGTCGTTTTGCTCCCTATGTGTTGTATGAAACTTCTCAAGAGCTCTAGACTAGGATCAGCTTTTGCTGGTGACATGCTAATAAAGAGGTGAACTGGGAGGTGGTTGTAGATCAGCACTGTTTATTTGATATATATAAAAACTGATCCTGTCCTGAATTTCAGAAGAAAGCCATTGAGTCATGGTGGCCCTCTCCAGTTCTCAAGATCTGCTGTTCCAAATCTAATTCAAACACACCTTGTCCAATTAATCAAGAAGTTCTTTTCAGTAGCATGTGAATATCAGAGCTGATGGAGAACTAGAGTTAAATCGATTTGTAGTGCTGGAGTCCAGTGCCTTTGTCTTTTAAGCTGTGTCAAATCAGGAGTACTGATCTACAATCAGCTCTTCCTATCCAAGCAGTTCTACTGGTGTAGGATTATAAAATCAAAAACTGATCCCAGGTCATTAGTTGTGGCACGTAACTCACTCGGTCTTTGCGTATGTTATAAAATAATCTATTATACATTGTATATGTGTGTGTTGCATGGAGAGGCTTATAGTAATTTGATTTTTAATTAGTTATTACTTATTCCCCTCTCAGTGTAGCAGCACTGACTTGTAGCATTTCTGTGTAAATATGCATTTTCTGCTCTTGGTCATTGTGAATGACTGGCTCTTTTGTTAAACAGTCGCTATACTGAGGAACGGGAGGATAATTAGGAAGCCCTATATTGTGTGAGAAGGCTGTGTATGGATAAAGCCCCATGTGGTTGTGTGTAGAATGAACAGGGAAGAATTTGTGTGGAGTTCAAAACAAACACAATCCACTGCACGATCATTTTATGACATGCACAGTGAAAGCTAGATAAACGCGTCTTTAAGAATTCAGAAAGTGATCATTCCACTTAATAATTTTGGAAGAAATTTCAGATTCTGTCACTGACAGGATTTCTATAGACCAAATCCTCAGACATATCAAGTGTGGTCAAACCCTTAAAATGATTATTACATTTGAAGGTTATTGAACAGGAGTTCAAATTTAATCATTAGCCTTAATTCATTTTTTATCAATGTTTCACTTTTAAAGTGTTGATTTAGAATTTTCCTTTCATACACATTTTAGTGTATTTATTTAACATTGCCTTCCGGTCCAGTGTAGGAATTCCGTTCTGGATTCAGTTCTGTTTTATAACCATGTAGTGTTGAAGATTCATAAAGAAAATTCCAGATCATTAGACTCTAGTTTTGAAGCATGCAGATGTGAACACTAGCAGGTATGGTGCTGGAGTTCTCTGGAAACAGCAAAGCTGGAACCACTGCTTTTGATTCGACCCATTCCACATATTTCTCTGGCTGGTCTTTTGACTGTTGTCACTTTTACTATGTGACTGTTAGAGATTACTGAATCATAAAAAGAAATAAAACAATGTTTTGTAAGTTTTTATTATGTTCCCCTGTATAGACTAGTTTCCTATTCTTAATGTAAAATGATTTGATGAGTATAGCAGAGTAGCCTGGTGGGTGAGTATTGTTCTGTGACAAAAGAAGCCCCAATTCTGAAGTAAATAGTAGTGTTAACTTCCACCTACTTTATATTCTACAATATAATAAGTTCCTGTGATCATAGTTTGAAATTTCTTTGTGAGTTTTTTGTATTTTGTTTATTTCAGAATTGTGATCTATTAAGAATGCACTTTATTTTATGTCAGATTTTATTTTATTTTAAAGTACTGTACTGTATTAATATATTATGTAGCTGTCAAAAAATATTTATAGAAATGTACATAGAAGATGCAGATATTCTGTGCTAAAATGAATGTTTTAGAGGACAGAGAGAGAGAATGAGAGAGAGAGAGAGAGAGAGAGAGAGAGAGAGAGAGTCATTTATTATGTACCCTTTACTCCATTGCACTGTTATGTGGTATTCCTCAACAGGTTGAGATGTTAACTCTGACCAGGCATAACTTCCACTGTTATTTGTTTTAAACAATTTATTTATAATCCACCACCTTTTTGCTTATACAGCAAATGTCAATTGATGCATAAACACCAGAAGTGCAGTATGTATGTGTAATGAAATTAATAAATTGATATTGTATAATATGAGACCTTTCATAAGTTTAAATAGGTTTTTCTTTTATCTGCCCACATCACCTGCTTCCACTGAACATTTGCGAGTATTTAGTGCAGCCACTTGAACGAGACGATCCTTAATGACAGCGTCTACAAGGTGAGGCTACTCATTTATTTATCTGTTTACTCAGCACGTGCAAGTCTCTTGCGGTGAAAACCAGTTCTTGCATAACCGGCACGTAAATGAAAGGCTTGCCCCAAGTTTACAGACGGGAAATGTATCCAATCGAAACGTGGAGAACGCACAGATTAACCAATAGCATCAGTAAGGGTGGGTCGTGGGCGTACTCATAGAATGACAACAGGAAGTAATTGCGCATTGTCTTGCACGAAAGCTGTGAGGTGATGATACTTCTCTCCCGTAACAAGACCGGATACATAATCCTAATGCTGTCTTTGAGCCAAATGCTGTTAGCTTAACTACTACTGATACTTTTGATTACTACGTGCCGCAATGGTTATATTTAACGGATCGGTAGTTTTCTGTCGCTTCGAGGATATTAAGGCGTACCAGCTAGCTAGCTAACAGCTAGCCTTCCCTGCCCTTGCCTTGACACCTTATACTTTTTTGACCGTTACTGCGGTTGTCGTTCTCGTCTAACATTACTAGCCACTGTTAGTCGGTGAAGGGTTAACGTTAACGTTAATATTCCTTCAGGAGTAACCGGAATGCCACCTCCAATGCTAAGGTAAGATGTTCGTTAGTATCGCCGTTTCGGCAAGCGAGCATAACGTTACTGTGGTCGTGTTGGTCTAAACTAACTTGTTGGCTAACTAACCGTGTTGTCCTAGCTAGGTTAGCTAGCTAGCTAGTTGTTATACAACCATTAGAAACGGGGCCCAGAATCATATCGGTTCAGATAGCTAGGAATTTGTTTAAAGTAGCACAGACGGTCTTCCCATGTTTCTTGCCACTCGCGTTATCTCGGTGAATTGATGTGTTTCGAGTCCATGAATGACCGCTGGTAGTTCTTTTAAATTCAATGAATTCCAACTCATTAAGTATGGTATGTGTATTATAGATCAGCCGATCGTTTTGCAGATCCATGTTTCCACTCATTAGACAAGGCCTTCAGTCACACTGATATCACATGTCTGCATCAAATTTGCTTATATGTTCAACTTTCTAAATAATATATCCAGTCAGATCCACCGAGAGCTGACTCTTCTCCATTGCGCAACTGTAGAATGTTTCGATCTGATGTAGTTAGTTTCATTCATTGCTTAGTTCTGTATTCCCGTTACCCATCTGAACAAGCCGTTCCTCTTATTAAACGCCTGATGGTACATAATGTAATGGTTGGTTATCTATGGAGTTATTCTAACAGTGTCTCCCATGCCTGGTTTGTTTTAAGCAGTTATTTGGTTTCATAAGATCATATCATCGCACATGGCGAACTGTACATTCACCAATAGGTAAAGAGGAAGTAAGATTAATTCAGGACACAATTACCAGTTTTCTCGAGAAGCAGCCACCGCACTCACCTGTCTTTGGGTGTTGTCATGACTCACTGTCCGTCACGTGCGTTTGCTTAGTTCTGCCGCACAGTCACGACCCAAACACAGATAAGATGATTTAATTATACAAACAACGCACTGGAATTGGGACCCAGGGTTGCCTCTCCTCAATCACCGTGTTGTCTAACGATGGGTCATTATAAACACTGTTGGCATACAAATGTTTTCTGGACGTTGACCTTATGCCAGTAGTTCATTCAGGTGTGACAGAGAACAGACATGTCCTTCGTCTTTCCCCACCCCCTTCAGTCTGATTGCTTACATTTCCTTCGTGCTTCTTTCTAAACACACACACACACACACTGCGATTAACTTATTATTATATAGTGTTTGGTATTTGTCTACTCCTGAATTCCATAGTGGTGATACTATCTGTTCGTGCAGTTCAGTTGTCTATAAACTCATGTTAATCACTTTCTAATGAACGTGGATGTTCTAAAAGTGTTTGTCTTTCATGATTTCTTTGTCCTCCTCAGGTGGGGGCCGTGATGTCACAGTAGGGGGGGATCAATGTGAGGCGTGAGTCATGAACTCGGTCTCTCCCAGCGCCGCTCAGTATGTGGGGGGCGGGGCTTTTCACGATGACCTCACTGATGGGAGGAGGTCACCTTCGTCTTCAGCACAGGTTCTGGAACCCAGGGGCCATTTTGGCCATGGTTTGCTCACTGACGGCAACAGAGAAGCTTCTGGAGAGCCGGATGAAGTGGATCGCCTGAAATTGAAGATAATGTCAGCTTGGAACAATGTCAAATATGGTTTGTTTTCAAGACTGTACTTTCAGGTGTTTTGTTTATAAATCAGGAAATCGTTTGTAAATGGTAAAGAATATGGTTTGATACAGATGATGCTCTTTTCATCTGTGACCTGAAAACACCTTGAAGTTTTTGTGTCCCTGACTTTTATATGGATAGAAAAAAAATCAAGATAAATCCATAACCAGAAGACTAGGTCTGTTGCAAATAAAGTCTCTTGAAATTTCATCAAATGGCCCAGTTGGTTAATTGTGTTCTGTTCCCCAGGATGGTCAGTCAAAACCAAAACTGTGTTTAACAAAACCTCCCTGCTTTTCCTAATGGGACAGTCCTACTTGCTCAACAGCACAGGTGAGTCCCACCCCATTCCACCTCTTTTGTGTTAGATACGTTAATAACCACAGCTGACAAAAGCACAGCGCTGTAGTTTGCAGCGCCTTTAGAGAAAAGGTGTGTGTGATGATGCAGGAAGGAAAACAGACAATAATACATGAGTCACTGTGATGCAAGGGAGGCTGAAATTACTGAAACCTGCTTTTGTTGGTCAACAAAGGCAACGGAGTTAATGGTACTTGGTGTGTACCCTTCAGCTTCTGAGCGGACTTTTAAAATGCAGCTCTACATAAGAGTGCGTACATGGGAAATGGCGAAAGGTGGTATTATTTTAGTGGATTTATTTTTATTCAGTGTGCAGCACTGTGGCTGGGCCTTCCTGTGGTCTCCGGTCAGAACTTGACCTTGATGGCACTCTTAACTTCTGGCCTGGTTGCTATAGCATTGGGATTAATTTCCAAGGAGGCAACAAAACACTTCTGCAAACCGTTCTGTGTGAGAGCACCTGCTGGAAACGTTAACTTTACAGCAGCACATCTTCAGCAGTGGTTTTGAAGAAGATTGATATGGATATGAGGGCGGGGTTCTGTCTTCAGAACCCGCCCCTTTTGCTGTGTCGGACTAGCTTGTGTTGGTGCAAAGCCCCGCCCACCCCGTGCACTTTTCCCCCTCCCTTTCCTAGACGAGGTGGAGCGTTTCCGGCTGGCGTTCGGCTCGCGGCTCTGGTTCACCTACAGGAAGGAGTTCCCCCAGCTGGAGGGCTCCAGCCTGACCTCAGACTGCGGCTGGGGCTGCATGCTGCGTAGCGGCCAGATGCTGCTCGCCCAGGCCCTGCTGGTACATGCGCTGCCCGCAGGTACGCCTGCCTGACCATGGGAGCACAAGCACTATCTCTCTCACTCTCTCCCTCCCTCTCTCTGTCTCTATTTCTCTCTCTCTCTCTGTCTGTGTCTGTGTAATTATCACAATTATTTTTTTATTGTTGTTGTAAACTGCCTTTAGTATGAGGAAGGTGTTATACAAAATAAAACTTATTATTGTTATTATATCAACAAATGAAATTTAGTATAGTAAATGTTGAATATTTTCCTTGAGATTTTGTGTTTAATGCCTGTTTGGATTGTTTTATAAAATGTTTTCCTTTATGTACTGTGGCTGTATATCAGAGGATCTTCTGACTGGTTTCTCTTTTCATCCAGGCTGGAGGTGGACCGACTGCCCCCAGATGGCTGACGTGGATTTCGAGGTGCTGAGACCTGCCTCTCCTTCCCGCGCAGCTGGCCTGTCCTTCCCCTCCCTCAGCTCCTCCTGGGGGCCCACGGCAACCCACAAACGCAGCGAGGGGTCCCGGCATCTCCCGGCGGCCCACGACCCCCAGAACGAGGGCCTCCACCGCCGGCTGGTGTCTTGGTTCGGGGACCAGCCGTCTGCTCCATTCGGCGTGCACCGGCTCGTGGAGCTGGGCAGGGAGTCGGGGAAACGTGCTGGCGACTGGTACGGGCCCTCGCTCGTCGCCCACATCCTGTGGTGAGTTGGGGGTCGGCTGGACCGTCATCGCTGTTATCGAATGTATCCTGAATCGCTATGATACGGAAACATGTGTGGTAACTAAGGCAACAGAGAACAGACAGTCACACATGCAACAACGCAAGGAGGGAAAAAAAGAGGCAGGAGATTGAAAATGTAAGCAGAATTGCTCGCCTGAGATTTTTGATCACAGGCAGGCTGTAATCCCTGCTGAAGAGCAAAGGTGACACTAACTTCAGGTGTTTGAAGCTGGTTAGAGTCTCCTAAAATTGGCTTTACCATTGATGGCTATCTTAATGTGATTGTTGGCAGGAAGCTCTTGGCTCCAGTTTAGTCGCTAAACCGAAGGTTGTTGTCAAAAAGGACAATGTCAAAAGATGAAATTGTCGTTCTGTTTGTTTTGAGATTTGATGCCGTGTCACAGATTCGCAGTGAGCGCTTCACGTGTCGTCGTGACTGTTACGTTTAGCTTCACGTGTCGTCGTGACTGTTACGTTTAGCTTCACGTGTCGTCGTGACTGTTACGTTTAGCTTCACGTGTCGTCGTGACTGTTACGTTTAGCTTCACGTGCCGTCGTGACTGTTACGTTTAGCTTCACGTGCCGTCGTGACTGTTACGTTTAGCTTCATGACACTCCACACTCTGCTGTGTGTGTTGTGAAACTCAAAGATCCTTGAGAAAAGCTCTCTCTAATGGTTGGGGGGGAAATCCACACTTTCTGCAGGTGTGGGTTTGCATCTGGGGGAACTGTGACTACACTGTGTCTCATTCAGAACTTTCTTTCATTTCTTCAGCAAAGCAGTGAACAGAAGCTCTGAGGTGGATGACTTGGCCGTGTACGTGGCTCAGGACTGCACAGGTGAGCGTGACACCGGTGCTGTGGTCTCCCACCTGTGCTGGGCGACATGTCCCCTCACATACCAGACATCGCGTATAATGTTCGAATATACAATGTGCGTGTGTGTGTGTGTGTGTTTTATAGTGTATAAGGAGGATGTAATGCAGTTGTGTGATCAAAGCACCTTGGACTCCAGGAGCTCAGAATGGAGGTCTGTCATCATCCTGGTCCCTGTACGACTGGGAGGAGAGTGTCTCAACCCCTCTTACACTGAATGTGTTAAGGTATTCACCAGCTACTCAACCCTGTCAGTCCTGTACTGAGTGTGTTATGGTATTCACAAGCAAATAAACCATATCAGTTCTACATTCAGTGTGTTGCTACTTACAACTATGAAACCCTAGAGATGTTGTTCACTGTAAGTCAGGACTGCTGAACAGATGTAGTATATATCTACTGAAACTTGGAACAATGACTATTCTTGTTTTTCTTCTAGAACATTCTGAGGTTAGAATGCTGCATTGGAATCATTGGTGGGAAACCCAAGCACTCTCTCTTTTTTATCGGCTTTCAGGGTAAATGGTACTGAATTCTTCTTGCTGATGGGTAAACGTAGTTTTTGATTTGGCATTTGATTGGTTGCTTTGTCTCTGCTCAGATGAGCAGCTGTTGTATTTAGACCCACACTACTGTCAGCCTGTGGTAGATGTCACACAAAGCAACTTCTCACTGGAGGTAAGATACTTTTAGATTTTGTAAAAACAGTACCCAACACATTCCAGTAAGTGAATTTTAGTAAGACCAAGACAGAAGTATTTATTTGAAGACAAAGAAATGTCTGCTTCCTGATTTATTTTTTTGAAAATCTTTTAGATGGAATTTTCCTTAAGGAAGGGAGTCTAGTAGAACAGAAGAATTGTGATGTCATATATGTGAAGGACTGGTTTCTCAGGGACAGAAACCTTAACTTGTCTGTTAACATACCTATTTAACAATACGCATGTGCTTATACAACATTGTAATTGCACAGTAGTTGTAGCTAAATTAAGTTTCATTTAGCCATGATGGATGTATCTGTATGGTACAAATACTCACAGCCAAGTTATTCAAAACAGTATTTCTCTCTCTCACACACACCCACGCACACACAAGTCTTTTAGAGACTCAATACATACAATACAGAACTATAATTTTCTCAAGAATACGTTCTCCATGGCCTTCTCTCCCTTTCTCTCCCATCTCTCTCTCTCTCTCTCTGTCTCTCTCTGTCTCTGTCTGTCTCTCTCTGTCTCTCTCTGTCTCAGTCATTTCACTGTAACTCTCCCAGAAAGATGAACTTTAACCGAATGGACCCCAGTTGTACTGTGGGTTTCTATGCTCACAATAAGAAAGACTTTGAGTCTTTGTGTTCAACTGTCAGTGCGGTAAGAGTGTCTCAAATATCAGTGCAACATACATTTCAATTCAGGATTGTCTTCTAGCTTTTTTTAATAGTGTTTTATAAATGTCTGTGCCATTTTAATATCAAAAATAGGAAATTTCCTACATTTTGGCAATACAGGTTAGCTAAAACATGCCTGTGAACGTGTATGTCTAGGGTTAGGGTTATGGATGCCTGTGTAGTGTGTTCAGTCTCTGAATTCACCAGGGTTATTTTATAAATGCAACATAATTTGAGGAACATGCTAATGCCAAAAATATAAATGAGACCAACCACATGTGAAGGCCAGAGAGGATCAGTGAGCATGACTTCATGTGCATATGTCCTACTGGCCTTCCCCAGCGCTTATTAATAGAAACAGAATGATTTTAAGGAAATGTTCCTTCATAAGGTTGGTCCTCTGTGTTCCTTCGTACCACCCTGTCGTCGCTCCAGGCTCTGTCACTGACTGAGGAACGGTATCCCATCTTCACGTTCGTGGAGGGCAGAGGGCAGGACTACAGCGTGGGGCACCAGAGCGCGGGGGCCACAGGTCCCTCCGCCCATATAATCCATCCTGGTTTGCGGAGACAGAACAATAAAAGGGGCAGCAATGAAGAGTTTGTTTTTCTTTAAGGAAGGAGTTACATGTAACACCTACCCACCACCACCTCCACCTCCAACCACACTCCACACCTTCCACCAACTCGATGTTTTGGACTATGAGGTCACTGTCTTGTGACATGGACAGGGAGGGTTATTAAACGTTCTTTGTTGATGTTCGGACTCTGCGGAACAAGATTGCCGGGGGGTTTCCCCCACGCCACTCCTGCTCCAGAAACACTGGCGGGGTCTGGCTCTTCATTCTGGACCTCGTCCCAACAGTCCTGAAAGAAGCAATCCGGAGCCCTAACTATCTGGTCCAGGTGTGTGGAAGCATCAGACCCAGAGCAGGTGGACAGGGCTTGTGGATTGGCTGGGGAAACACTGCTCAGATGAGTGTGGCCTCTTAGATATTTTTAAGACACTTTCATCTCTGTTCTTTGTCATCGTCCCCTATATACATATACATACATGTATGTGTGTGTGTGTGTGTGTGTATATAAAGGTGTGTGAGAGATCCCTCTCTCAGTTTTTATATCTCAACCTCACAAACCTAGAGTTTCACTTTTGTTTCCTCCCACCTGCTCTATTGTTTTGTTTTGTTTGGTTTTTTTTTTTGTCCTTGTGAAGTAGAAGTGGGTATAGCTGCCGCATGATGTGAGGATCACCACCTGTTCTCCTGACTGGCAATGAAACCCTCTGTTGTACATATGCTACTGATCAGCTGAAGGAGTGGGTTGGTGTGGATAAAGCTCACTGTTCCAGGACCAGAGTCTCGTTTTCTAAACCCATGTGTCAAATGTCAGGTGCACCAGTGTGCATGATCAATTATTGTTCTTTGTTTACTTTTTATCTTGTATTGTAATGTCCTTTGTTCCATTGTTGTTGTTTTCTACAGTTTGCATATTTTATTGTGGGATTTCCAGCTTTTTAGCTGATGGAACACTGAATCAATTCAGTTTAGTGGTTTGAATGTTTTGGTTTTTGTTTTTTTTTAGCCATGTGCATTTGATGTTCCTTAATAACTTGTGTTAAATGGTTTAAATGCTACAAAGGATTTTCTGTTACTGTCTATTTAAAAAGAGTTTTTTGTTTGTATGTGTTTTTGTTTTTTTACTTTTGCCTGAGAATACACCTGCTGAATGATTACCTTTTTATGGTCGTTGTGTTTTTAATTTTTCAGTAAATGAGCTGTGCCTCTTTTATTGTTTAAGAAGAGACAACCTTACCGGTCAAATCTCTCAGACTTTGTCATAACGGGGTTGGTAAGGTACTCCATCTGGAAAATGTGCGTCCTTGGAATCCTGCGTCTTATTTTAAGTTTTTCTACACCTCTTAGTTTGACTTTAAAATAATATTTATATTAATATAATAGTATTTTAAACAGTTGTAACATTTAATATAGTAGAACGTATACAAAAATTAAATAACGAACGATCATTTCATCATAAAACTCTTTGTAAAGAAAACGCTACTGACATACAGTTCGGACAAATAACACCTTTATTTGTGGGGACTTTCATTTTGAAACATCTCCGTTTTAGCATCGCTGCTGTTAACTCCGGAAGACGCTCGCAATAGTAACTGGGTGGCGCTTACCGCCTTTGCCGAGGAAAGTTGGACGAGTAGATAGGGCGGATTCTCGGATTTTGTCAAAGATGGACAGCCAAGGCAGGAAAGTAGTGGTATGTGACAATGGAACCGGGGTAAGTTTCGAAGGCCTGTGGCACATTCTTGTAGGATTAACTGTTTGGCTCTGTTTTAATGTCCTGTTTTTACGGAGACGTTGAATTGCAGTTGGCTAATGTAGTGAAACGGGAAGTCGGCTGCTAGCTACCATTTAGGGTGGGTTACGCTTGTCAGTGGAATGCGATTGTCAGCAGCATGTCAATAAAACACCGGTGTAACAGGAAGAAGCATGTAGCTAGCTAGCTAGGTGTTTTGTTGTAGTTGCAATATGCTGTATGCACAATTCTTCATCCTTTAACAGCTGTTGATAGGTGAGGAATAAGTGATGAGTCGACCGATTGAACTAGATGGCTAGCTGCTCGGCTAAATGCTATAGCTGGCTAGCTATCTGGCTTGCACTGCCGGAGTAGCTAACCTGCTAGCTATCCACTTAGCTTGAATACTTTATTCACAGCTGTTGCGTTTAATGTACGATCTTCGAGCCCTTTCAGCGTTTTTCTGAAATCACCTACATTCCCTTGTATGCATCTGTTTTATAACACGCTGCAGAAAAGAGAAGTACTTGGATGGCCTTTAGCTGATCTCAGATCGCTAGCTCATTGATTCCTTGCTAGACAGATCACGTCAGCTTCCTCGTCTGCAAGTGCACATCTGCTAGAGCGAGGAAGTTTCAAATGTGGAACGGGAGCGAGAGAGCGAGCACGCGCACCCAGTTTTTGACTTCTGGAGGTGACTGAGGTGCGCATAATGAACGAGTGGCTGTGGGTGCAAATTACTACATGCAACCCAGGAAGAAAAACAGCTTATTTGACTTTAAACCGTCTTTTTAGACCCGTAGTTCCGCAAAGATGAGGAACACGCAGTATTACGTTTTACAGATAAGTTCTTTAGTTAAGCTCTAGCCGTGAGCGTTATGAGTAATCAAAGACCGTACTGGGGAGCTGCTGACAACAGCCCTCGCGTTAACACAGGAAGTTGGCTGGCGCTTTTCTAAAACTATACCACAGTGTTTAGGTTGCATTAAGCACTTCGCAATAGAGGTTTTTTTGGCTTCGAAAGCGATGTTAAAACAACCGATATTGCAACCAAGTTGAGCAACACAAGTTTTTGCGTGTTTAGACAGGTTTAGACTTTCGTTCAATACACTGTACACTTCTGGCCATTGACGATAAATGCGTGGTACCTCTGGAAAAAGTAAAGGTGCAGTTGTGAGCTAGGTCCGCAGTGTCTGTGTGGAGGTATCTGGATGAACATGAAAAAGTAAATATTACGGCGAGTCTTTCTTACTAAAAGCGTATTTGTCATCGAGTACAAGGACATTTTTTTAGACCATGAACTAATTATCCCGTTTTCTGTCTAACCCCCCCTGTCAGTTTGTTAAGTGCGGCTATGCTGGCTCTAATTTTCCCGAGCACATCTTCCCGGCACTGGTGGGGAGGCCCATCATCCGCTCCACGGCTAAAGTGGGCAACATCGAAATCAAGGTAAGCTCAGCAGCTCTCGAGCACATACGCACGCACGCACGCACGCTCGCTCCCCTCCCTCCTCATTAGCATCACGAGCGCAAGCCGTCATTCGCTGCACAGCTGGAGCGGGAAACGCTGGCGTGAAGGTCAAGCTGGCATCCCACGACAACCCCTGTTGTTCACACTCAGTAGGCTGTGGCAGTATCTGGGCCAGACTCAACATCAGTTTGAATCCTCTCCACTTTTTATTCTCTTTTTGAACCAAGCTGGCCTCTTTCACACTTTTTCCCCCACTCTTGAGTGTTTTCGGTCAGTTATGTGACTTACAGCTTCAATGAAAGAAAATCAAAATGTCTATCTCTTCTCCTTCTGCCTGCCTCTAATAGTTAAGAGGATTATAACATTCCAGAGATTTGGGGAAAGTGCAGACTTGTGTTCCTGCTAAAATCCCAATCAGGTGTGTGCAGTTATTGTGGTATGCAGTGCCCCCCCCCCCTCCAGGTTAGAGGTGAGGGTGGGGGTGTGGGTGTGGTTCCTCTTATGAGTTTCGGCCCACTGCTAAATCCACAAATAACCACGTTTATAGTTGAGGTACTGAAAGTGAACATTATTTATTTATTTTTATTTTTATCTGGCCACCTGGGTCCTGCATACATACTGGGCAGATGGCAGGACTTGTTATTTTTGTTTACAGAATAAATCAGTTTTCCAGAATAAATCTTCTGTCTTTCTCTTTTTCTTTTCACATTTGTTGTTGCTGGTTTTTGACCCCTAGGGCAACAGGGTACTGGTGAGTCCTGGAACAAATGTGATCGTTGCTTGGTTTGAGTGCCACTGTGGCACTTTGGCTTTGACTCGCTCCCCTTACAGCCTGTTTGAAGGAGCCTTTATGAAAACGTTTAAGAAGCACGAAATGATGGCGCCTAACGGTTTAATGAGTTTCGTTTTACCAGTATTGAGCATTTTGCCTTGAGTACAGTTGCCTTGCAGATCACTAACACTGATGAGGTCATCTCTGTTCCTGTATGACCTCATAACCCTAATGCGATCTAACTTGTTCAGACTTCTGCTCAGGAGAAAATCTCTGTAGGGGTGGGGTGTGTGTGTGTGTGTGTGTGTGTGAGAGAACCACATCAAAGTACAGCCAATGGCTTAAAAAAATATGCTTTATATAAAAGTTCTAGTGAGGCTAACGGTGAATCCAAGCCTGTGGGATCAGTGGGTGAGGCAGTCTATTGGTGTGTGTTTACTGTGGGATCAGCCTATTGGTGGGCGTTTGCTGTGGGATCAGCCTATTGGTGGGTGTTTGCTGTGGGATCAGCCTATTGGTGGGTGTTTGCTCTCTATTTTTCATTCATGTGTAGTCTCACCAGGTTAAGAACTGCCTTTTTATAAACATAAGCATCTCCGTTATATTGTGTACTGGAGTTTGTATATTGTAGTTTTAAGTAAATTCCAGGGAGTAACTGCAGTGTTAAATGTAGAAATACTAAAAACTACAGTGAAGTTTTGATAAAGCACCAGGTTTTTGAGAAACGGGACGCTTCACTCCATCAGCTGCATGTGCATGGTGCTTTATCGTTATTTGTTGGTCATTATGATTATTATTCATTTATTTATTTTGCAATAAGATCGAAATAGAAACGGTAATATTTGTGAAGTGTCCATTTGCAGAGTGGAATTGGAAACCAAAGATTTAGTTTCATCTCGTTTTACAAATGAAGGGTTTTTACTACGGTCGTGGCCATTGGAGATTTTGAGTGCCGAGTGCGGTTTGTCTGCGTTTTTGCAGTAATGATCACGTGTATGGAAGGACTGAGAAACACAAACTCTGTTCCATGTGCAAACAGGCAAGCAGAGGTTTTGCACCGTCATTGTGTTTATCAAAATAAGCATTGTGTTTATCAAAATAAGCATTGTGTTTATCAAAATAAGCATTGTGGCTTTGTTTTTTTTTTGTTGTTTTTTTTTAATCCTCATCAGTATTTTGTATTTTGTGTGTTACTCTTCTGATGCATGTTTTACCAACTCACACTTCCTGCATACTGAAGATCCTCCACAAGGGGGAGGAATAATTATAACACTAACACAAGGCTCTATACTCCGCTACTAGGAGTTATGGGAAATGTAGTTCTGTGAGTTTACTGACAAACTCTTAGGGGATTTATATAGAACGTCGTAACGATTGACTGAGACGATGAGCTTGACCGGAGTCACTTTCCATCTGCCGCCATGACCTCGGCAAGTCTGTTGAACCGCAACTTGACCTTTGACCTGCGACTCTTGCTAGGACCTGATGGTGGGGGACGAGGCGAGCGAGCTGCGCTCCATGCTGGAGGTGAACTACCCCATGGAGAACGGCATCGTGCGCAACTGGGACGACAT
>JAOYMR010000013.1:9522319-9535952 GCA_025802075.1 Tenebrosternarchus preto | reverse complement strand
CTCTCTCTCTCTCTCTCTCTCTCTCTCTCTCTCTCTCTCTCTCTCACACACACACACACACACACACACACACATACTCACACACACACACACACCTCACTCATCTCCTTTCTCAAACATGGTTTACTCTCTCAGGATAATAAACACCGATCAACACTACACTAGCTGCTCTAAACATGTACAAACAAACACCAATCAATACTACTCAAGCTTCCCTAAACATGGACAAACACAAATCAACACTACACAAGCTGCTTTAAACATGTACAAACAAATAAACACCAATCAACACTACACAGGCTTTTTCCATCCAGAAACACTTTAAAAATTGATCCTAAAAATTCCTTAGGATTTTAGTAAAAGGAAAGTCATAATATTCCAAACACTGACTACTGAACAATAGTTACAGTAATGTAATCTATAGTTACGGTCGTCAGTGACATCAGCATAGCTCTGTTCAAATATTTAGAAGGGTATTGTAAAGACAGACTTCAGGACACACACCAAGGTTATTACCATAAGAAGTGCTACCATTTTCAGGCAGCAATCTAAGCTATGTGCAATTCGGAAAGGCACTGCAGACCATGTGTTTAACATGTAAACACCGAATAAAATGAGGGCAGTCTACCATGGAGGAGGCGAAGGAGTCAACTGCCGTGGATCAGTTACGGACGCGTGTGTGTGTGTGTGTGTAGCGTGTATGGTGTGTGTTTGTGTGTGTAGTGTGATGGTATAGAGAGAAGAGCTCAAGTTGCCCCATGAAAGCATGCAGGAGCAGGGCAGGAAGTTGCCCTCATTTAAAGGAGTCATTACCATCATTTAACCAGGGAATAAAAACATGTCAAGAACAACAGGTTTGTTTAAGAAACCAGGAGAGAACGTGCTGCTGCTGCACCCGGACAGTCACGTTTACGTTCAATCACAAGATTACGAAATCTTAACAATAGTTGTTTTGGTTTTGTACACAGCCGTTTTGAGTGATGTCATTTTGTTCTCTTATTTTCAAAAATGGCATCATGTATCTAATGGTTACAAGATAATTGTAATTAATAATCAATTATTAACATCCCATCCCTTTATGGCACTCAGCAGGACTGGGCTCGGCCCCGTCTCTTCAAGGATGAATTCTCTTAGTTTGTTGCACTAAATGAATGTTGTCATTTGAAAAAAAGAAGTGCATATAATGCCTCAGTGAATGCCAAACGTGATTCTGTTGACCTAATGACCTCATTTCTGTTGACTCGATCAGAGACTTTGTTCTTGGTCATAAGCATGCGGGATGTTTAGTGTAAGATATACAGTCTGACATGACATGTGAAGTGCCTGAACACGCGGGATGAAGACATGGTATATTAAGTTGGCTTAAGTTTGCGTTTAAGTTTGTGCACAGAATCTGTCCAACTGGAAGTGTGACTGCCACAGTAATCTGACTATACTGAATACAGTAATCAGACTATACTGAACACAGTAATCTGGCTATACTGAACACAGTAATCTGGCTATACTGAACACAGTAATCTGGCTATACTGAAGGCATAAGTTGATCAGACTGCCAACGTGACCTGTACTCACATTAACAGTTAATAAATCTTTATGTCATTTTTGACTGCATTCTTTCCCCTCTCTCTTCATCTCTCACACACACAATCTAGATTCCTTTAATCAGGGAACGACAGAGATCATTAGAGCCACCTTCTCTGGTGACATCATCAGAGGGGGAAGGCAAAGTGGACTGTGGCTATTCAGTAAATCACTGAAGCTCAATAACCCACTGGTCCAGAGAAAGATCATCCATCAAGGAAAATACTTCACAAAGCTCTGTGTGTGTGTGTGTGTGTGTGTGTGTGTGTGTGTGCGTGCGCGCGCTACATCAGTGTGGTCAGACCCATAAAGAGCAGTTAAACACAGTGGTAGCCATAGTAGCAAAGAGGCGGAGCCATTCCGTCCAACCATCAGCGTGTCCGTGAGGCAATCAAACTGCTGAAGAGATTTAGTGACTACGGATCAATGCATAGACTAACTCATGAATCCAGCCTTGTTCACACTGAGCATGCTCCATGGGCTAAACCAGCAGGACTGACATGATATACAGCACAGAGCTGAAACAGGAATGGTCTGGTTTTTCCTGTGAACACAGTGAAACTATGGGTTTGAGCCCCCCCCCCACAGTACAGCTGCCGGTTATGACTGAGAAGGGGGTTAAGTTGGTTCATCATTTAATAAAATGGACAACTATAATTCAATGGTATACAACAGCAGCAACTCTGACACATGGTAGCCGCTGGAAAGAGGCTCCCGCAAAACATCTTGCTATTATGCTACAGTTGGACACATCAGAGTCTTGAAGAAACCCTTACAATGTTTATTTGAGTTTAACTTTACACCATGCAGCGTTAAAATAGACTCAAGTGAACTCTTAATTCAACAGTGCTGATTTTACCGTGGTATAAAATGAACACGGATTTTACACACACACACACACACACAGACACACACACACACACACAGAGGCTTATAGTCGGGTTAGCTTACATACGTGACAGAGCCCACTTATCTTATGATGTATGACCTGGCATTGGCTGGGGCACTGGGGTTATTTGTGAGCACATAAAAGTGAATACGCAGTAACACGAGAGCCCACAGAAAGCACACACAGACCAACACGCCTACAATCTCTGTATTAATCTGTAGACTGTACAATGTAGAGTTATATGATGTAATTCTTTAATATAGTAATGTGGTAGGTCTTGGTAATATTTCTCTAAAATACTAATAATTGTTTCCTCTAGCATGACATTTCAAATAATAATAAGACAGCTCCAAGTATTTGGATTTGATCAAATGCATTTATTTATTTAAATAGTATTTATTTATATATTTTCAGCATTTGTTTCCTTGGACAGGGCGTAGATTTATAATGCTATACTTCTCACACTAGTTCTAGTTTTGTTAGATTTTGAAAGTCTTTTATGTTAGCGTCTCTGTATGTTAGTGAATAGTCTACTTGAATTTAGGAATAAAGCTTGCTTATTGAGGTTACTATGGTTACTAGTCAAATTATTAGCTAGAGCATTAAACATCCTACACACATATATGCTATTCATCTGTTAAAATAATATATGACTATTACTTTTTAGATTACGTTATTATATATATCTTAAATAAAATAACATTTTCGTATACAATAAATATTTGTTGTGGTGTTGATATTGAAAAATAAAACGGCAAGGATCAGCATTAAGTAACATTTCGTTTTCTTTTTTCGCAACCTTATAAACGCCTTTAAAATTACAACCTTATTAGAACATTTAAAATGGTCTCCTTCACCTGCGCACTGTTGCGTACATTTGTGCGCATGAACCTACGCACGCATTGACTCACGGGAAACTCACGCTTTTTGGCGGCTTGGTTGAATTGACAAATAAAACAAGGACGTAAACGGTCTAACAAGATATTTAACGCGGGACAACTAATGTCGGTTAATTATGAAATGTCGGAATTAGCAAGATAGCAGTAGTAATTCCCTGAGTACGTACTAATTTGCAGTGTAGATGCCGCTAATAGTTAAAAAGTATGAATGACAGAAAGAAAGATTTCTGTTCTACTCCGGAGTTTGATCAACCTGACCGTTCAAGATTTGTACAAAACAAATCAAAAATTAACAGGCTCAAGAGAAGTCCGAGGACAAGCCAGCCACAGCTTCGATCTCAGAAACAGTCGGATACTACAGATAAATCAGGTAAATAGCCTTCTAAGCCTATCGGTTTGACTGTCAGTCGTCTGGTTGTGTAAGGCAGTGTGCGGTTGCTAAAATAGCTAACTAGCCTTGTTAATCCAACTCTTACTAAACGTTTGCACAAGAGCGCTTAGTTTGCTAAACTTGAGATGGCTTGTCTATATTATGTGCGTTTCTGATCAGATTTGAAAACACCGACACGTCTGCCAACGGGCAGTTTCAGAAGATGGACCACTATCGAGTCTCCTAACAATGATGCCGAGTTTCAACAAGATATCGTCTGGGATCCAACGTCACCACCGACTCCTTTTAGAAATGGTAAATATAACTAGAAAATGCTAATATAATGTTATTTTAGTGCATAATGAAGTGTAGTTAACTAGCTAGATTTAGTCTTGCCCATAGTTTAGTTTAGTGGCTAGCTGTTATAACATGCTATTTAACATATTTGGGTGTCCTGCCTTTTCTTTCCTATTCTCCAGGGCGCAGCCGGAGGAAAACTCCAAATCTCAAATCAGTGGACATATTAGACATTGTCAGCCGTATAGCCCCAAAGGTTATCAGAAATGCACACCAATTATGTTGTATGCTGTTATGTCAAATTTTAACTTTTTAAACACAGTGCTCTGCTTTTGTATTTCTAGAGCAGGAGGCCTGATGAAGAGTTGTCTTTGCTGCAGTGGATTGGAGACAGTGCTGTTCCGTGTACTCCAGAGGTTCGCGAGCACACAGCCCAGCCCAAATCAACAAGGTCTGCTTACTGTTCGCTGTTAGAACTGCAGCATGTTGTATAAAAATGTCTGTGCTGGACTCCATGCTTGTTATTTAGCTATTAATCTTAAGATATATTGTTCAGTAATTAATTACATGGAAAGTAATATGAAAGTATGGAACTAATATCAAAATATAGTGTAGAGGGTTTAATGTTTTATTGATATTCTTACAATTTCACTTAAACAAAAAAAAAATCTTGCTGAAGCCCACAAAAAAATCTGAGATATCATATTTGTACATCATCATAGGCAAAATGTTGCGGACAACTTGCTGAAGTTGGCGAAGCAGTTCGATTTCAGCATGATGCAAAATGAGGGGCCTGTGCTCCAGCCCAGACAGCAGAACTTGGAGGATCAGGAGTTATTTATTGAGGAGAATAACCCACCAGCTCGTCCACAGGCTGGAGATCCCAAAGTCAAGACAGCACCGATGCTTTTGGAGGAAGACGACGTGGCCCTTGTTCAGGAAATGGAAGATGATCTGGACTTGCTATTTGATGGTTCGACAATACAGGCCAGCGGCAGTGTTTTCCTCAGCCAGGGTTTAAGCGGAAACTTTCAGGAAAAGACGAAAAACACCCCAGATGCTTCTGTGGGTGCGAACCTCACCACTAGGCCGTGCGAAGACACTGTGGCTAAACTGTCTGTTCCCATGGTGACGCTATGCGGCAATGGGTGCTCAGGTCGTGTTACTGGGGTGGGTGGCAACAAGGAAGCGGATGTTGCCAACCTGCCTGTCTCTGCGTTTCCGCCCGGCAAGAGCAAGCCAGGTGTGAGCAAAGCAGACAACTTTGAGAACGACTGGGGAAGTGACGACTTGCTGGAGGACTCGCTGGTGTTTGAGATGACACAAAACCCTGAACTCTTCTTTGTACCTCCGCACAGCTCCACACAGGAACAGATAGACAGGAACGAAGATGACAATTTCTTCAAGAATACGAACGACAACGCAACAAAAGGCACTCGCCAACAGCAAGCTGGCAACGTCAAGAATTTCAGTAGTTCATATCAACCAAACCACAGGCCCAAAACTAGGCAGACCTTTCAGATGGACCCTCAGCCTGCTCAGCAGTGGAATTGGTTGCCTAGCAATGGAATGCCAGCAGACAACAATCAGCAAAGGCGGGTTGTGTCCTCCAGCAAAATTCCATCAGTTGTTTCGGGCACAAGGATCTGGAATCAGTGTCAACTTACTGTATCTAGACTTGATGACCAACCCCAGGTGAAACAGCCGTCAGGAACAACCAACATTCATTGCGTTGGACCATCGAGATCTGCTCCTTCCGCTCCATCCAAGTCCTGGTGTGATGAGGGCCGCAAGATCCAAGAGGAGAAAATCCACCCGATCGCAGAATGCCTCGCTGACATCATAGACGATGACCTGGACTCCATCTTTGCGTCTGATGATATCTGGGACGATGAGGCGAATGACGACGACCTGCTTTGCGAAGTGTGCGAAAAAGTCGAAGAGTCCTCCTCCAAGCCAGACCCCGATCCAGAGGCTCCTGTCGCAAAGGCCAGAATGGAGAACACCCATGTGCGGGACAGGGCGATTGTCATTGCCACGGCGACTGGTCACAACGGCATGACTAATGCGACGCATCCTAAAGGGGAGGGCCTGTTTGTCCAGCCGCATACACCTAACGCTCCGACTCTGAATGTCAACCCTTACAAGACCCATGAAGCTTTAAGTACGGATACTTCATTGTCTCCACATCCTGCCCCTCCAGCCGGAGCTGGTGCATTTACCTACAGGAACACGTCGCTAGGCAATACGGTGGACGGTAGCTTGGAGGCACCATCCAGTGGTTCAAGTAAAGGACCTTACAGGTTCACCCATGTAAAAAAAACTTCAGGAGTGAGCAGCACAGTCGGTAATGCTGCACGGCAACAGCAGGTCTGCGAGAGGGGTGTGGCCACCTCCCACCAATCATCTCAAAAGGCTCCAGATGGCCATCATTTCAAAAAGCCTTATAATACCTTTAATAACACACCTGTGTCCAGAGGTAAGACCGTTTAAAATAAATAGAAGAGCTGCAATGTAATTAGCATTGTATTGTACATCGACCTTTAATTACAGTGTTTCCACAAGGAACTAAAGCTATTTTTAATGGTCACGGCCGCACTCAAAGGAAAGTTTAATACAGCAAATTAAATAATCTAAAACAAAAAAAATTAGAACTAAAAACAGAAACTAATTGACTTTGAATAGATGAGTCCATACACTGTAGAGTCGTGGAATGACTTGAATGAATTCTTGTGTAAACTGATCGGTGTGAGTGATTGGTTTTCTCTGTTTGGCCCAGATGTCAATCAGATGGCGGTAGTAACAATGGGGAGGTGTAGTGACGCTGAGATCGAAAGGAAGAAGCAGCAAGCCATGGAAAGGCGGAGACTCCGGATGCTTAGCCAATCAGAACCTACAAGCTCCTGTCTGATGTAACAGCACCCAGAAGATGTGCAGCAGATTTTGGCCTTTTGCAGCCATCAGTGCGTTGTGCTGTTATAACAGCATGTAACTCCACATGTAACTCCACATGTAACTCCACATGTAACTCCACATGTAACTCCACATGAACGGTTGTGGTTTCCTGAATGGCGGTGTGTGAATCTCAACCTTTGCTTGCCACACACTTTAGCTAGAGAAAACTTTGGCTGTATTTTTTCCCCCCTCTTGCTATGCAGTTTACTTCTTCATGATCTTTGCTGGCTTTACTTTTCACGTGAAGCATTTCTCGAATTTCAAAGTGTATCTTCTGTTGAAGGTTCTAGGGTTAAGTTCTAAATTATCTTAATTTGTTTGTGTGTTTAATTGTTTTATTCATGTACATAAAATAAATACAAGCTCCAGTCCTTAAGAATTGGCAATATATTTGTTAAGGACCTTCTAATTTCTTATTTCAGTCTTTTGTTTTCTAGCAGAAACACTTTTTTAATAATGTTTTGTTAAATAGAAATTCACCACAGCATAATGAACACTTGTAAATCCAGAGTTTATTTTGTCTGTCAATTCATGTGGTTCATCGAAATATGTCTAACATCACATATATTAGTACTTAAACGCCACAAAGTACAATGGTGTGTAAGATAAGTAACAAATTATATTTTGTAGCTCTGTCTGGTGGCTAATTTAGGCTTTGAAACCTTAAGATTCAGTTGATTTCGGTCAGACACGCTGTCCTCGGCCATTAACCAGCGTGTCTGCGAGTCTAGACTGTCGTGGACCTTGGCCCGAGCGCAGTTCGTGTGCAGTCACCCCCTCAGTCCCGGCGCACCAGCGCTTCTCTCATTAACTCACTGACACCTGCATGACGCTGCCCACAGCGGCACACCTGAGCGCACCTGAAAGGCGACTCCTGTTATCAGGCCGTGGTCGTGTAATCATATCCAACTGTAGTGCGCGCTGTGCCCCAAAAAAAAAAAAAAAAAAAGCCCCGTGGCCTTAAGACGCAGTGTCAACCACGTTGTCAGCTTTGGACGTGCAGCCTGCCCGTGTGTATGTTTGCGCTGGCAAATGTTGTACTGTATGTTCGTTGGTTTGGAGTGCATGAATTTTTAATATGCGAATCTAATCTACAGATGAAGCGCCGTTGGGGGTTGTTCAGGGCCGTGTGTTGTCGCGAGCGACTTGCGAAGTGACGTTGGTGTGGTCTGAGAGCGAGCGCAGCCTCACCACGATTTAAAACCTGAAGGTATAAACCAATCCTGAAGTCCAGAAGCCAAGCTTGCAGGACGCAACTACTGCAGTTTACTGTAGCCCCGTTCTCCAGAACAGTTTTTGACCACCGCATAGTAGGGTTTTGTAACATGTTGCAAAACAGAGCATTGGCGTCCAGCAAAAAATAAATAGATAAAATACAATAATTAAATTACGCACATTCGGTTATTTTATGTGCGTTTTGATTTTGCGCGTGTTGGTCACTTATGTCTCCAAATTAATTTAACACTTGTTACCCAGTTTATTGAATATGAAGTGAATCACATTTTAAATATTTGCCCTTTTGACGTTAAAGTTTGCTTTACTATTTTCACTATTGTTTGAGCATGAAGACGAGAAGCTGACCAGTCGAAACTGACGTTTTCAAGTACGCCATTGCCTCCATCAGCAAGCTGCATCACTACAATTAGGCCTGGTCTGTGCTTTCGCCTTAAAAGGTGAAGAAAATCTGAAAGAGACTTAAAATAGCATTCCAGCGTCGTCCGTATCCTTTTCCCTGTTGATAAACGCGCTTATCAGTGTCTCATGCACAGAAATAAAGTCAGCTAAGAGTACGCCTGAACTCCACGTGAACCTTCGCTCCTCTCCGCTTTGCTCCGGTCTTCTCACTTTCATCAGTTATTCTCTTTCCCGATCGTTTCAGATACTGATACGGAATATCGCCCGCCGACACCGAGACGGAGAAGCCGTTCTCCTGCACCGGGCGCGGATTTTGGAACGGAATCCCTGTGTGTTTGCGTGTCTCTGAGGACAGGGGCAGATAGGTGGGAGGAGAGACGCGCGCGCGCGTTTGTTTGTGTATGGCTGTAATTGATAGAGGTTCTAACTTGTCTGCTGTCCCTAACCTGATGATGACCGATAAGGACGGTATTGCGTCTCCGAGTGCCGGTGTCTCAGTGGTCTTTATTTTCTTTCGAGAACGATCCTGTACAGCCCTTAAATTCATCGGGAGAAAAACAAACACTGTTTTGGAAAATGAATCATAACAGGCAATATACCAGGAAACTGTATTAATGAGCAGACCGTAAATCAAACTTTGCAAAAAAAATTAGGGGAAAAGCTAAAAACAAAACCACGCAACGGAATCACACACTAGTGGAAAGAATCGTGCGCACTTGTACAAACCTCATACATTCAAGAAAAAAGATCCTTTCTAATTTTCTATAGAAACCATGAAAAAGATGCACACATTTGCTTAAAACGTTTGTTATAGACTTGGAACAAATTCTGGGTTTATAAAAACGCATTAGTGGTATAATATGCGTCATTGTGGATGTTCAGGCATTTATTTGAAGTTACGGGCGAATGGAAAAGTAGAGAACTGCTATCAAAGGCTACATGTTTCATGTATTATTCTGTTTTAGATTCGGAAAGTATTGTACTCCGTGTTCTAGAAAGGAGCAATAATATTAATTTATATCATCTTCACAGGGACTAGTGAAGGAAAGGGTCATATCTTTCTCAAACTCTTGCTACAGGAAAATAAATGAGTTGTTTAACTCGCAGTGACTTCTCCGAAAGACCACACTCCGCACAACTACAATTAAAAGAATTCCGGAAACATTGACTAATGACGTGGGTAATAAATGGGGGTTTATACAGCGGGTTTAAATATGTCTCTGGTCCCACAGGAAGGCGTTTTTGTGGTCTACATTTTGCTGCACTGGATTTAACAGAAAAATGTCAGGATTTTAACACTGAAAAGTAGGGTGAAATCAGAAATATCTTTGGTCGTTTGAGATTCTCAGTTCAAACCAGGTTCGTCAATATTTCAACACCTTACTAGACTTAATAACATTGTGGCTAACTACTACAAGGTACAAGACAAGAGGCGCTAAAACGCAGTACATTTTAAAAACCTTGGTCGAATCTAACCAACACTTGAAGAATAACATAGTAAAATGTATAAAACGTAGATTAATATCGCCTTAACGTAATTTTATACAAAATGTGGCGTCCTCAAATTCAAGACTCGACGGTACCAATCAGTCAGTTGTATTTTGCTGCCACCAAGTGGTGGACCTTCTGCACTGCTTCACGTACAGTTCGCCATCTAGACCAGTCTTACGTCAGAGAAAGCGCTCCTCCGCAGCTTCTCGTTGGGTTTGAACTCATTCCAGTGCCGATCGATTAAGCGTTCAAAAAACGACAAACCCATCTCGAAAAATGCGAAACTCGCACGCTATTATCACGCGTTTTTATTGCCAACGTTTTCAGACATAGTAGGCATTATATCGGTTGGCCTTGTGAGCAAAATCTACACAGGACTTCACTAAATCTTGCAAACGGTGACTTTATACTAAGATTTAATCGTTTACGTTACGTTTGGTTTTATTCATCAGTCTTCTTGTATATCCTGTCCTCACTTTGTATTTCAAGTCGATTTTTGTTTGAAAACCTGTTTTTAAAAGCTGCATGTGCATGCCAGTTCAAATAATATAGCTAAATTTAACATTATATAATATTATTTGTAATAATTATTTGATTCTATTGAACTCCACAGGGCTTTGGTCAGAAGGAAAAAATCTGCTCATATCTCCCCAGTACTCTACCAATCTGCTCATATCTCCCCAGTACTCTATCAATAACACTTCCTCCTATATCACTCCAGCTCATCTTCGTCCTGTTTAACTGAGCTTCTTCTCCCCCACACTTCTCCCTACACGCACTCGGCCTTCCGCACCTCGCTCGCCGCCCAAAATTCAAACCAGTAACTACTTGGGGACAAATGTTTAAGTATCATGGCCCCTAATTACGAAAGTCTTTACCACGGACTGCGTTCATTCCGTTAGGCCCATCTAACGATTATAGCTTTGGAATAACGCTACATCTATCATTATTATTATCATTATTATTCACACAGTAACTTCACTGCGAGTTTCTGGGTTCTAAAGTTTTTATCGGGGATTTTGAAAGCCTTCGCTAACGGCGCTCAAATCAGTAATATACTTGAATGTTCTTAAAGGTACTGGGGAAAGTGTGTTACACAGGTGTGAGCGCGCGCGCGTGCACAATAAAGCAACAAAATTTTACAAGTTTCCAATATTTTTTTTATTTCTCATAGTCATGAGTGACATTTCAGTGGATCCCACGACATATGACGCAGCATGCAGAGATGAAGAGTCGGCCTAAAAACAAATGCTAAGATTGAAAAGTTCTCTTGTTTTCAAAACCCCCTTAAATTTTTTAGCCCCGCCCAACACCCGCCACCGCCCTCACCTATAACAGACGAGATCCGAACCCCCCCGCCCCCCCAACTTAAATTATACAAAGCACTGAACCGAAAAGCAAAAAAGAAGCGCTGATCATACTGTGTTTAATAACAAAGTCTGTACAAAACAACCCAACCAAATCATGAATGAAACGGATGAGAAAAACAAAACGTGTCCCCCTTTGAACAGCTCGCTGTTTTAGGAGGTGCGAAGGTAAAGCTCTCTTTAGAGTAATGTGACACTGATTCAGATTATTATATTCATTTAATTATTATAAGAATTATGGATACATGTAGTGGAGAAATTTTTTTTTATCATTTCCATATTTAAAACATTAACCAAAAGTTTGGCAACATCCATATATTTATATGTAACTGTCATTCATATAATATTAATTTTACGATTCATATGTAAACAGGAGGATCGTTCTCCAAGTGTCAGACCTACATGCACAAGAAAAAAAACTATTAGAAAAGAAGAAAAAAAAGACACCCTCCCGTATCATGCAAGCACATCACAAGACCTTAATGGTCTTTCGGAAAGACATAATAAGAGCCGTCATCGTGCAGCACGCGGGTAAGGAAACGCAGGTGACGCGCGAGTACGTGCGCCACAGAAGGGGCTCTTTTATCGCCCGTACTCGCGCTGGGTGCACATGACTAGCTGTCAATGAATGCACGAGGCGCGCTCGGAGTATTAAAAGACGGAGGCTAAGAAATTACCACCGAGCGCAATATCAAACTCGGCTTTCGTCCTTGTCGCAGCTAATCTACTAAAACGAACTGACCCCATTCAAATACAAAGCTAAAGAAAAACGTTACATTGTAGGAGCAAAGGGGGAAAAATCCAATCAGATTCTACAGTATAAAGTCACTCTCAAGTACGGTCGGATATCGATTTTAAACACCGTAATAATCAACTTTTCTAGCCTACCTAGATGTTTCCAGCTACATTTTAATGCACGTTTAACCTCAAAGTAACCAATCCATCCTAGTCCTAGTTTCTGATATACAAATATAAATGAATCACATCATTACAACGCTGCCTGCAGTCCAGTGGAAAATCAAGCTGATAAAAAAGAACATCTAAACAATGTGTTGTTTTATGCAACAAAACGTGCTGAACTTCCATACAGAATTTCGAATGAGTAAATATTCTCTTATAATAATGTTGCAAAACTTGATGAACGCAAAACGCACAATATTATTTCTATGGACGCAGATGGCACCATTCCATCCTGTAGCGGTGTGTGACTGACGGCTGGAAACCCTTTCAGAAAAAAAGATTTTATATGGTAAACCGTAAGTTTGTGTGTGTGCACAACTTAAAAATGTTTTGCATTTTTTTCTGCTCAAGGTCTATTTTAACATTCTCAAAATATAAACACGCACACATACACAAATACTCCCCTTATTACAAAACACCGATTCCCTTTCCTGCCACGACATCTGAAGCGAAACTCAAATAACTATTGTCTATCAACTATTTTGCCTGCATTAGAAACGGGTCAAAGCAACGATGCACCTGTTAAAGAATTCACGTTCTGTGCAGTACTTCACAACAGAGCCAATCTCCCACTAATATGAAACGTTAGATGGTGATTTTTTTTAAAACATAAATCACACGTGTTTACTTTTGATTGGCACTTTATGCTCTAGCGCAACGTTGTGACGAAATCACGTAGGTGGTACTCCAGGTTTGCCGCCTAGTCACACTGCCCCCGCACACCTGCATGCTCAACTCTAAAAAAAAATAAAATAAAAAAAAAAACAAGACGAGCAAAATAAATATAAAAAAGTCCCCCAATTCAAAAGAAACAGGAACAAACTAGAACGTATAGGATGCACAAACAAGTGCGCGCGCACACATACTCACGCGCGCACACACGTGCGCGTACTCGCAAACGTGAGCACACGCACACACCCTGTCACACAACCTCGCGCTCTTCTCCTCCTTCCCCACCAAATTGACCCAAAATGAAATCTGCTCTGTTAAGAAAATAATTTCTCACCAGTAGGAGGGAAAAAAAAACAACAACAACAAATGCTCAATAACACTTAAAATGGTTGGCGTCTTCAGACTCAAAAGTTTTTCTGTCGTTTTTTTTTTTTTTTTTTTTTTTGTTTGTGGTTGTTGTTTGGGAAAACAAAAAAAAAAAAAATTAGGGGTAAAATGGGGAAAAAAAAAATGGGGA
>JAOYMR010000013.1:9488194-9504096 GCA_025802075.1 Tenebrosternarchus preto | reverse complement strand
AAACCAGTCTGTATCAGTCAGTGCCCATAAGTAAGACAGAACAATGGAATAGACATTCGAGACCCAATTATGGCAATATGTTACATAATGATTCAGGATAGTGTCATGGTTGTCATCTTGATAATGTAGTGATGAAGTTTGTTTTCATCTTGTTAATGTTTGGATACAGATTTTTTTTTCGTTTTGATCATTTTTCCCTGGAACCAGTTATGTTTGTACAAATCTACAAGCAGGTGCTCCCAGGAATCCTACAGGTTGACTGTTTTCCATTCTCTAGCCCGCATTGGATTCACCACCAACAGCTACGTAAGCACAGATGGACTGAAGTAAAAGGGAGAGCAGGAAACTCTTCTTAGGTGTGTTTCCAGATAAGTGTCTATAGGTAAGTGTGTACTAAATAGCTTATAAATACTATAAAATAAATTGCCAAAACAGATGTGTAACAATATCACCGATGAGACAAGTTGCAGACAAGTTCACAGATGAATTCTGGGAAAATACTCTGTTCAGCGTAAAACATCTACGGGGAAAAACAAACAGACAAATTGGAATGAAATTAATTTACAGCGTACTGAACTGTTACACAATGTCAAGAGCACAAATAACCAAATGTAGATTATTCCTGCTATTAACCAAAGAGACTTTGCATTTATTTGTGATTGTTACATCCTAAAATTGTAACAGCCACATATAATTTCATGCAATTTCCCTCCGGGATCAATAAAGTATATCTGAATCTGAATCTGAATCAAAGGATGTAGGAACTGCTTCATTTAAAAATGTTTGCTGTTAGCAGTTATATCCTGTATAGCAGTTATAAAGCGTTGCTATGTTAACACACCGGCACTTCACAGTCCAGCTCACTTACCTCCATATTTGCGCCTAAGGAGCACAAACACAATCCCAATGCCCAGCAAACAAGGTACGGTAAGAAAAATCCAGACAGCAATCCTGCTACGCGTCTGCCCAACTACACAATAAAACATTACTGAGTTACTCTTCCACACGGTGCAACTTTAGTGAAAAAATATGCATAGAAGGATGGCCCCTAAAATATGTATTACCTTAATTAAGCCTAATCATACTCCTGAACTTAAGTAAAATGAAGCTTGAATTATTCTATAGATGTAATCTATAGGTAGACACATACCCCAGATCATAGTGATATTTCCTGGTACACTGCTATGATGCACCACGCAGCTGTAGCTGTGTTTGCCTACAAGGTCCTGTTTGACCACCATGCTCTTTCTGGTCTGGTATGTGTTGTCACCATTGGGCAGGACACCAGTGACTTTTCCATCCACCAGCTTCAGGTCTGGTCCGAGCCATTCCACCCTCACTGCCCGAGGGTAGAACCCCGACACGTGGCAGGTGACGAGAGTGGAGTCACCACTCTTCTTCTCAATGATCCGGACCTCTGGAACTGGAAACAGAAGAACCGAATGATGCAACTGCCTCCTAGGATACTAGTGTATGTGAATAGTGAAAGCATATACAATCATCAGTCATACATTCTTAGCAAACACACAGTATAATAGGTTCCATATGAGAATTCACACATTATTTTGTGCATCCTGTATTTCTGATCAATAAGCAACAAAATACAATATTGTTAATCTTAATTTATGCCTACAAAGAGACTTTACCAGAATATATTACATGGACTCAGGTACCAGGGCAGGCGGGGGGGGGGGGTGTAGTTTACAAACTGAACCGCGTGGAATTACAGTGGACAACGCACAAGTAACATTGGATTTAACGTGTTACAAATGACACATGGACAGATTCCTCAGGACAGAAAAGAAAAAGCACAGTGCACAGAAAGCACTGTGGTGACGTATATCTTACCCTTTTTGTTACTGGCGTGCGGGGCGTGCCTGAACTCGTTCAGACGTTCTCGACATGTCTTCTTGTAGTAATTCGCTGCGATATCTAGAGTCTCGGGGTCTTTGTGCCTTAGCTGCCTGAAAGTAAATGCTTGAGGGACAATGGCTACGTACATCTTGTGTTCGATGTCAAAACTTAACACGTCCTTGCCGTTAAAAGCGTGAGTCAGCGATGCGCGGTAAGTTCCATTTGGATAAAGCCAGCAGCAGCCGTAGCTCTGGTATAAGTTAACGTCTGACAAAGAACCTGAAATAAAGTTTTACAAACTTGATTGTAAACGCTTGATTTCTAAACCTAATTTAAAAAAAGTTATGACTGGGTTTATGATATCAGTGTGCTTAAGGATTTGCAACACCGTTTCAGAGCACAATAATAAACAATATGTAGACATATAATTAACAATATATAATAAATAATATATAGACATATCTTCATACTACGAGATCCAACATTCCAACTTACGATAAAGAATGTACATGTATAATATGTACACCTAACCTACAAGTTCATATGAAGTAAAATATTTCATTTATACATCAAAAATGTGCAATACCTGTCTGGTTAAACTGCTGAACAACTGAGTTATAAGCTAAAGTGAGAACGTCTTTGTTGTAGTCTGACCAGTCCTGTATCTCTTTCCAAAGTTTTTGTCCTTCACTGCTAAGCCAGTCAGGACTGGGCATTTTGGACACCTTTGTGCTGTCATGATAGAAAATGGTGACGTCGTTCTGGACCATCCTCTCCACGTATTTCGGCAGGCCGTAGCCTTTAGATACAGTCCACACGCCGCAGTGTTGTTCTACATCCTGAAGATCTGTAGGACGACAGGATATAACGAGTCATAGCCTGTTTATAAGACCAAGATTTATGTTATGCACACAAAGGTATTTACACGGAAAATGACATTATGTAATCGTAACTGATCCAAGACCCCCATGTACTGCCTGATTTTTTGTGACTCAATAATATATCTGATTTCCTTGGAAAAGGAATCACAGATTATCATGTCTGTTTGTTTGTCATATCATGTGAGAGGCGCATCCTAAAATGCTCTACAGTGCATACCCCGTAAACAAAATCACTTGTTCAAGATAAAAATACCACGAAAAAACATTTGTGTTTTAAGTGTGCCAATGATCTCCTCAGCTCCGCCCCCTAACTCTGTGTGTGTGTGTGTGTGTGTGGGGGGGGGGGGGGGTGTCCCTGTGTGCAACGCTTCACCCTCGCTCTGTTATTCGTTACACACGCCTCATGCCAGCGCTCTGTTAGCATTGTTCGTTTCACGTATTGATTGTTCATTAGTGTGTTCATTTGTACTTAAGTCCGTGTGTTGTATCAGTCCTTTGTCGGTTGTTTGGTGTGTGCTTAGCTTTCTTTTCCATCACTCTGCATGAGCTTTACTGTCTTTATTAATAAAACGTTTGTGTTCTCGCTCTGTTTGTTCCACCCTCCCCCGTTGTTACATTAAGCATGTAAGCAATTAAAAATAGAAACAGGCCAACTAATCTATAGATGTGTAGCAACAGGACAACCAATCAACTGATCTATAAACGTGTAGCAACAGGTTGAAACAAATATGGCCTTGGATTACAGAACACTTTAAAGTACACCTTTATATAAATATCTAACCATTTTCTATCTTGATTCTGCAACAAATCCATGACACTTGAGAGACTGCATTTAAACACATGATATCCAAGAGTACGATACTTCAATATATTTCAATATTGATATTTTAGTGTCATCCTTTGTTCTCTTATACAGTAATATTACATCACTCACTGCTCTCACCTAACAATTATACTTCAACCATTTTTGTTGATTTTGAAGTGTGAATCACTTTCCTTTTGGCAGATTTCATATTGCCCCTCCTTTATATATTAAATGCTTGTTAATTTGTTGTTTTTGATTCTGTATGACATTAAATTTGTCCGCTTATAAGTGTTTCTGTAATTCACATATTCTGAATGTGAAACGTCTGTGCCATGTTCTGAATGTGCCACTCAAGCAGTGACGACATTCTGTAGCTCCGTGGTTACGGTACTTGACTCAACAGTCAGAAGGTTGCTGGTTCAAGCTCCACCTCTGCTAAGTTTCCACTGCTGGGCCCCTGAGCAAAGCCCTTAACAATCAATTGCCCAAAAAGCGTCAGTGTTAGAGCTGCACCTTTTTTGCTGGATAAGAAAAAACTGATCTGAAGTTTCTCCACATATTTAAATCTAAAAAGAATCTGGGGGTCAACTCAGTCTTTGAAAACTCCACCTTCAGCCAAGAGGTTTGTGTTGACTAAAATGTGTAGGTAGCCTTCTTCTGGGAATTCATAATGGCATCTATCTGCAGCAAAGCAGTCCTGAAAATTCAACTATCCTTTCCATGTTTTACAGTAGGTATGTATCCCATATACTAGACATAACTGTGATAAATGTGGAGTAAACGTAGACGCCATCAATGTATTGTATAAAATGAAACGAATTCATTACAACAGAGAACTAAGCTAACAGAAGAATTGTTTGGAGGCTTGTGGTGATCACTTGCACATAGCACTAATATTTAATACACTTCTTGCCTACGTTATTGTGTGTTTACATTCATGCTGTTAGACTGGTCAGCTACATTTCCCATACTCCCTAGGGGGAAGTTGTGAAATTGACCTTTTTAATCTCTTCAACAAAGAGTTGTCTTCTTGTTTCCCTAGTGCTCCACAATGACCTCACAGGACAGAACAGATGTTTTTTTAAACTACTTAATAACAAGTATATCTGTAAAACAACATTTGTAGAAATCTTTACCTATTGTATACAAATTGTTTGAAGACATTAAAATTACATTTGGGTAGATAAATGATAAGAAGACTGGTTTAAAGTTTTATTAGCTCGACACTCTTCTGTAGGTTCACTCTCAGTCAGATCCAAACACAGCATCAGTGGGACAGACTGAATTATTGTACATTTCGGAGGGGGGGGGGGGGCATATTTTAGTAGCAGTATCCATGTACAAGTGAAATTTAATAGAAAAAATACACGAAAGACATAAGGCAGGTCAAACAGTGCAAAAAGAATTCGAGGTCAAGTAGACGATCAAAGAAGATATCGAGCAAACGCCATCAGAGGGCTAGAAAAGGGACAGAGACTAAGAACCACAGAAGAATCACTTGAAAGCGAGCACGTATTCTAACAGCTTGGTATGGAGGTCAGCAGAGGCCGTACTACTAATGACTGACACAACAGTGCAAGTAAGTAGGGCGGCTTAATTACATAACAGGCGAATGAGAGTATCTTAACAACGACAGTCAATATTCTGACGAAGGGGGGATTTCTGACCATTTTAACTTGTCTCGTCCCTCGTCGTATGTGTATGTCTGTGTGTATATCTGTGTGCTCTGCATCGGTCTTGTTTTGTAACTCGTTCATCTGTTTCATCTGTTGTCTTGTTAGTCCGAAGTGCATTTCGCTGTTCGTGAGTGTCAAACGTCCCAATAACTTTTGTGAGTGTCAAACGTCCCAACAACGTTTGTAGAAATTTTTACCTATTGTCTACAAACTGTTGGATGGCATTAAAATCATATTTGGGTAGATTCATTATAAGAATAAACTGGTTTCGTTTTTTACGAAGCTCCGGCATCCTGTCTCACTTATTAGCGCGATGGTCATTACAACTTCCATAATTATTTGTGAAACGCAGAGCCTCACCAGCCTTCGATTTTAAGCTGTTGTTTTTATTCACGACATAACGTTTGTACGACATAACAAGATGACACGTTATAGACCGAACAGTTATTTGGGTAGACCTAATAGCCTAGATGTGTTACATAAGTTACATAAACTTTATTCACGTTCGCCGAATATCATACAAATTAACTGTACGCCTAATTAGTTGAGGGTTTACTTAAGTAACACGTAACAGACTGGGTGTTACTCACCCCCGATGCCTTGTCGGTGGAGAAGGGCAAAAAGAAAACTCAACAGAAAACCAGAAGACGACATGTTTACGAAGCGAAAGGAAACAAGTGTCAGAAATAATGATACCGTTTTTGATAACGGAAGCAAAACTTTTTGCCGCCGGTTCACAGCGCTGAACTCATTACTTTAACAGCTAATTGTATGCAAATATTGTATACAACTATTGTGTATTGTATGAATAGCATCATTCCACTTTTATCCTTACACAATAATGATGTATATACGCAGACATTTAGATCTATTAAAGTCATTTTAAATAAAGGTCTTGCAGTAATGGCAGAATCTACTCTAAGGCCCTATGCAAATCAACTTATGAAGATGAATGTTGACAGTATGCTCAGTTTCTCCAAACACATCTCAAATAGTTGAGTAGAAAACAAAGAGTCACACATCCTTAAAGCTTATCCAGAAAAATGCAGTCTTTGATGTAAGCTTTTTTTAAAATTTACTCACCTCAAAGTCAATACTTTCTCATAGCTATGGTTTATGGGGAATGCAGGCCTAGTACCAGTCTAAAGTCAAGAGTCTAAATAAAGGCTTAATAATCAAACATAAAAAGTCTATGCTGAAGTACATATTATAATAAAAATCTGTTTCTATTTCCGTGTCTTTAATTAGAGACTCCTTTTTGCTCTTCAGATGATCTTGCTTCTATGTTATTATTATTATTATTATTATTTTTTACAGAATGCTTCTTTTGTTTCCGAGAATGTTCAGATGCGAAAGGTCAAGTAATTCCTGGCACACAGCCAGACTATACTGTGAGAGACAAGGGCGCCAGAGATGACACATTTATGTAGATGGGTCTTAGGTGATGTACACCTTGAGTCTTGTGCCATTCTGGAGGAGGGAATATTATAAAGTGTTCCTCCAGCATTACTAACACCCTATGTAAAGAAAGAACAAATGAAGGTCTGGAAACACATCTTCATTGTTTATCAGTTTATTCTTTTACTAAAAATACAATATATTAATTTGTAACCACTAGAGCATTTATTGAAGGAAGAATCAAACCAAACAAGCTACAGTCCTCTTTCCATGTGTAGGCTACAGGAAATTAGATCATGTAAAATGAAAGAAATGTTTACACAATATAACCACAACATTCAGTTTTTAAGAAAGCTCCTGAAATGACCACACAGCTCTAAATGAATATGCTCTGCCTGGAAGTGGACTGTAACTTTGCCACATACATAAAGAGGAGGATAGTCTGAGAATCAACGACTTCTCCAAGGTCAATAGTCGGAGAATTGCAGAGTTATTTGGGGGGTCACCAAGTAGCCAAAAGTACAATAAGACATCACCCATATGCCAACAAGCTGTTTGGAAGGTGTACTGTACATAAGCTTCTGCTGTCGAATATCTATAAACACAAGAGCATGGAGTTTAAACATTACTAGAATGTTGACTAGATCTGGGTTCTTTGGTCAAATGAAACAAAAGAGTTTGGTGGTATAATAAGAGGGGTGGTCATGCAGAACAGGACCTTTGATGTACAGTGGTGGATGCTGGTGATGTGCAAAAAGGGCAAAGGGCATCAGAATATATCATCAGAATATATCACCAGAATATATCACCAGTATATATCACCAGAATATATCACCAGAATATATCACCAGAATATATCACCAGAATATATCACCAGAATATATCACCAGTATATATCATCAGTATATATCATCCGTATATATCATCAGAATATATCATCAATATATATCACCAGAATATATCATCAGAATATATCATCAGTATATATCATCAGAATACATCATCAGTATACATCATCAGAATATATCATCAGAATATATCATCAGAATATTCATACATCCCCCAGCATTTTGAACATTCTGCACACTATTGTTCGTTTGCACTATAAAACTTTTGCACACTTTTTTCCACTGTATATTGTCTGTATATCGTCTGTATATTGTTTGTATATTATCTGTACATTGTCTTTAAATTATATGTAAATACTTCAACTTGTGTGACAAGAGAGACACCAACTACCGGTCACAAATTCCTTGTGTGTGCAAACATACTTGGTGAAATAAACCTGATTCTGATTCTGATATATCATCAGTATATATCATCAGAATATATGATCATGCATGCAGACTACCAAAAGATTTCAACTCAAAATTTGGTTGTTTAGAGAATTTAGAGAATTTAGAGCTTCTGAGTTCAAATCCATACAAAAGTGGTTTCATGATCAAAAAATCAAGCATTTGTCATGACAACTCAAATTTTCTGATGTAAAAAACATCAAAACGTGATAAGGTAAATTGGAAATTCCACAAGTAAATAATTATCTATGTAATTTAGAAAAGTTTTGTACAATAGAATGGTCTCAAATCCCTCTTTTGTTCTGCTCACCTACCTCAGAAACCTCAGAAGACTTTAGTGCTGGTGCCTTGACAAAAGAAAGGTGTACAAAATATTAAATGCAGGGCTGCCAATAACTGTGACACATGATTCCCAATGATCCCATAGGGCTTCAGATTTAGTTCATAAACAGGTTCAAATATTGTTCCATTCATTAAGTAGGTACAAAGTGTTGTGGTAATTAAGAAATGTATATAACTTGTGTGTGTGTGTGTGTGTGTGTGTGTATACACAAGTTGGTAATAAGAAACAATGAAGGAATATCTTGTAATTCAGCAGTAATAGCAGGTAATTAAGTAGGACGACAGGAATCACAATGAGCACAACATGCAGCTTGAAACTGATTAAGGCTACAGTACAGTACAGTACAGTACAGTAGAGTACAGTACAGTACAGTACAGTACAGTTGTTCAAATCAAAATTTGTGTCACTAAAACGCAACATTAATAATTAAAAAAACATTGATAAAATAGATAAGGTTAATCTCAGACTTAATATATTAGCTTTTTGAAAACCCAGGAGTTTTTCATTACAAATTTCTTCAAGAAAAAAGAAATGACTGTGACAATAAGTCTATTAGCTATCACTAAATAGGCTTAACTTGGGAAACAAGCTCATTGTTTTTGCTGATATTCATTATGACAATCATCCATCAAGGTCTTACACGGACTACAAAACACAGCTCATAGAATGTTAATAAAAATCATATCATTACATGAAGTGAGTCCTAAGTGCTTCAGTCTTATCTGTGCTTCACAGTTAGTAAACACAGCATTCCAGTTGTCTGGCTCTATCTCTCCAGCTCTGCCTCCAGTATCTCACCCCAAGTCTCCACATCCAGGGGACACATGCTGTTTTGGGGCAGGTCTTCAGCTGAGCGGACATCACTGTACTTCCCCTTCAGCCATTTCCTCTTCACGCAGCCCTTCTGATAATTCCGCACCAGAGTGATCTGGTAGAAAGACAAACCAGTGGTTGAAAACTACTACGGTAGTTCATGTAAGAACATTAAGGTCTTTAGGCTCCCCAAATTATTCCTCAGGTCACTACACTCCTGCAGTGTACTTATGCACTTATTTACATATATTTATGGGCCTGTTCATTTAATACAGGGAACAGCCTGTTTACACTGCAAAAGTGAAAAAAGTCAAGAAAAATAATAATATTGTTTAAGGTTATTACATCTTTAAATGGACCATCACTTTTGGTTTACTTAAACTGATTACTGTTGACTGAGTATAATTTAAAAAGTAGAATTATTTTACAGTGCAGATCCACAACTTGTAAACCTGAGCAACCAAATGGTCACACACACTTAGAAAATACACCTAGAGCTGAACACAGTCGTTTTCCACTCAAGTCCCAGGCAGCAAAACATCTCTTTTGCAAGTGACACCTGAACGGCATGAAGGTCCCATCTGGGAGAACTGACCTTCCAGGACAGCCCGTCCCGCCTGTCCCCGTCTACCTCCCTGTGGCAGACGGCCAGCATTTTCAGGCAGTGGCTCCTCCACAGGCCGTCGGTGCCCTCGATGATACAGTTCCACTGTCTGCATGCGAGCGAGGCTCGACAAAGGCTGCGCACGTCCAACTCGCCGAATATTCGCACGCTCATCTCCGTCGGCAACGTCCCCACAAAGTTCCGCTCAGGCATACAACTGCCCGACGTGAGGGTCGAGCCTCTTTCATGGTTTCCCTTTAGGGACATACTACATCTCTCAGCATCTTCTGGGTCTCCACTTCACCAGGAACTGGTGTTTCATTCATAAAGCAGACATGGGACATAGATATGAGATTATTATATTAGATATGAATAAAGTGTTAGTGTAACATGTTCATGAGATGGTAACAGGATGAAAAATGTTACTGGCACTAATAAGCAATTTAGTTACTGGCACTTCTCTGGTTCAGGCAAACTTAACTTTGGTCCATGCAAATACATTACAAAAATGATCGTCTTGCTTATACTGGTGGCTGTTGTTACTTACCAATCTAGTTAGCAAGATAACAAAAAGCGCATCGATTAAATGTTTATTAATGTTAGCTAGCTAGTAGCTATATATATTTATCCCCGTTAGCTAGCTAATTAGCAAACTAAAAACATAGCGTAGCTAAGTTAGCTAACTGGTAGATATCTAGACAGCTAGGTTAGAAAGCTAGAGCAAGATAGAGTGATCGCTTATCTTTATTACATATCCAAATTCGCACGGCTGTCGGCAAGCCAAAGCTGGCTAAATATGTGAAAAAACGATCTGTCCGTTCGATATGTCCTTTTACCTAAACATATTTTATGTACTTACACCAGAGAGGACACACGGGCCATTAATTGCATAACTGAAAGTAAGAGAGACGTTTCCCTTTCTTGACAGCTGACCGTTTAAATGCTCCGATCGAAAATCAAAACAACGTTCCAACAACGCCCCTTCCCACTGCGCATGCGTCAATAGTTTTTACAAATACATAGCGCATGCGTCAGCGTCGTCATGCGTCGCTACCCGGAAGCTTCTGCAAACTTGGGCAGAATGTGGAAAGTGCTGTTTTGTTGTTGAACATTTTGAGGTGTTTCTTATGTATCCAAGTAACCAACAGGTGGGTGGCCCGTAAAGAACGCATTTTTTCGCACTAATTTATGCAACTATGCCTGCCAGACGTAGAAATATAAGACTGAAACACAGACCAAAGATAGTTAGATTAACTAGCTAGATGGGGCGATGCACGTTCTTCTCTCAACAACATCGCAACTCTCTGTCACCCGCACAGGGCACTCATTTAGCGATTCAGTGTTATCAACTCTCGCAAGCTGGTCACATTAAAGTCGCGCTGTGCACTTTTCTACCGTAGGCTATGAAGGGCACAATAGGCTAACGTCGCTAATCTTGGCTTGTGCCGTCGTGAATATGTCCTGCTCGTGCCTTGTCACTCAGGATGCCTGCGTTTGAGCTCGAGCAGGTGGACGGAGGAGACCCCATTGACCTGCCATACGGAGATACAGTCCTAGGAAGAGGGCCTTTTCTAGGCGTAAGTCATAAGTTACTATTTGAAGTTCATTTTATTTAACGGAACGTAATTAAAGTAGCATATGTCTGCGTATTGAGCATTACTAGTTTCTTTAGTAATCATCAGATGATGTTATGGGACCTATATCACCGCCTTCAATTAAGTGCTTTTAGGGAATCCTGTATAAAACATTTACTTTCAGTTTCACACTAGAAGCCATTTAATGTTTGGCTAATTGCTGTCTCAGTGCTCCAGATGGCGCCACACACATTGTGTATTTTTTGTCCGTCAGCAGAAATCCCCAGAAGATTTTTCCTGCTGGCTGCGTATAGTATAGGACAGGGCCAGTATATTTATAAGGGGAAGAAAAAATTATGGAAACATTTTTAATTTTACCCATTTCATAGTGACGTTTGTGAAATTTGTTAATTATCCCAGATCCCAGGTTTTTATGAACAGACTACCCAAAGCAGGATTTACCTGTATTACCTGCCTATGACTCCACTGAACTCCTCCATATTCCTTTACTACAGTAATTCAACACTGTATGAGCCTCTATTCATTGCCTTTTCTGTCTTATAATTAAATAAAAAGAATAATTATTGCCATTTTAATGAAAGCAGTGTCCTGAATGTATTGACATACTGAACAGTAATTATTTGTGATCTTTTTACTGGAGCGGCTTATTTATTATGCTATTCTCTCCCACTCTCCTCCTCCAGGTCAGTGATAAAAGAGTGTCTAGGAAGCATGCGGTCCTGGAGAACCTAGACGGCCAGCTACGTCTCAAACCCGTAGGTGTTCAATGACGTGCAGTCAGCATGTAGGTTTTTTTTTTTTTTAAGGGCCTCTTACTGTTGTCTCATCTCTTTGGAGATGATGGCACTTTTCTCTTTTCTGGAGAGCATACATGAGAGGATTAGGCCTTTGATGAGAAGACATCAAAAGTTTTTGATTACAGAAACCCTCTCTTGCTTCCTCTTTTTACCTCTGCGTTTCGTTTTCTCTCTCTCTCTCTCTCTCTCTCTCTCTCTTTCTGTCATTCTCTCTTTCCATATTAATTGTATTTTCATGCTTTTGTGTGAGTATAATCTGTTCCATAAGTGTCACTGAGACTGGTTCTTTTGATCACAGTTGTCCACTGTCTGTTTGAAGAAGTAATAGGGTCCAAATTTGGGTAGGTTTTAGGTTTTATTGGACCGTACTTGACTTTGCTACAAGATCAAAAAGTTTTTTTTTTTTTTGGTTTGTATACATTGCAGGCAACATCATATAAACAGCAACAAATACTGATCATTTCTGTTTCATTTCCTGTTAAAATTGGCTTGTTAAGAAGTGAATAACACAAATTAGATTGTCTGTAATTCTTAGCAACTGTTTGTCTTCCTTTTGAAAGACAATTTCTGTTTGCTTACTGCTACAAAAGTATTATTCAAAGATGTTTTTGTTTCAAGGAGCCAGGCTCATGCTCTGAATATGTCTTCTGCAGATACACACGAACCCCTGCTTCATTCAGGCATCTCTGGAGGCCACCCCCCAGCCACTGGAGAAGGACCAGTGGCATTGTCTGAGTGAGGGGTCCACCTTCTCCCTTCTTCCTGGGAAATACATCTACAGGGTGCATGTTGTATCAGAGGAGGGCACACCCAGGTAACACTCAGTAACAGATTGAACAGTAGGTACACAGTAATGTAACCGTCACAGTAATAAACACCCAACCCGAGGCCTCAGAGAAAGTGCCTCACCGAAAAGAAAAAAAATATATATTTCAGGCTTCTGGATCTGGTTACTGTACATATTCATCAACTTGCAGACTATGTTAGGTAAATATTGAATTAAGGATTTATTCTGCTCTGCATTGTAGAAAATACACCTTTTCAAAACATTTTTCTGCAAGTAATGATGGATCATGAACTCAGCTTTGGAAAATTATTTGTTATAAGATACCCATACTTTAATTTAGTTAAAGAGAAACAACACACACACACACACACACACACACACACACACACACACACACACATCTTTGGTTGACTGGCCTGTCCAAGTTCCTCAAGCACTTATTTGGAATGCACATGAGTAGGTGGGTCAGTGCCATCATATGAATGATTAGTCATGAATTGATTCAAGTCTTAATTGATTAGTCATGGCTAACTGATTCAAGATTATCTTATTTGCATCTGCCTTGAAAATCATAGCCTTCAGGTACAAAAACGAAGATTTAAAACCACCACTTGGAAATGCCTCTGTCTCTCTCACTCGGAAACGTACATTTTCTGTAGCCAGGTTTCTGAGGCCTGTTATTAAACAGAAACATGAATGAATTCTGCTTTTGGCTTTTGCTTTTTGTGAAAATCTCCTTTGCCTTGCTGTCTTCTTCCATAAAAAAGTGGGTTTAAATAGACATTTGAGACAGATGCCGGATGGCAAGTTGGAGCTCAACATTTCAGACCATCGATGGAGATGAACCTTTGATGCTGTTTCACATTTTTATGCAGAGGGTCAGAAGTGTTTTGCATGCGCTAAGACTCTTTCTGCGGTCACAGGAGCCGTCAGGGTCGAGTATATCATGTACGTGCAGATGCCTCTCAGGTGAGGTCATCTCCCAGCTCCAGGTTTTACAGCCACCCACTTCGAGAAGATCCATTTAAGGAGTGGCACCATCGATTGGCTAAATGAAGGGAGGAGGGTACCTGCTTGCGGACGTTTCCGGACTGGAGCTAAATGGAACGATCGCGTGGCTTTAGCGCCAAGGAGGTGCTGTTTATTTACTCAGACCTGTTTACAAACAGTGTTGTAATATCTCCCCAGAGAACGGCCCTCTCACATGCCCGACAGCGAGGTCATAAAATCACATTGCAGAGTCACGTTGCATCACTGTGTAATAGAGCAGAAGATGACCAAGAGCCATGGTCGTGCAGGCTGACTGCCATCCCTGTCCTTTCTGGACATCTGGCTGTTCCCTACATGCAGCCATCTGGTTCCTTTCAGCGTACAGTGGCGAGGACTGCAGGCATTTACCAGACTGCTCTCTCATTTGTCAACAATTTTAAGCTCAGTGATGAGTGTGGTGGAGCCTTATGTACAGTTTCCACTATCTCATAATGGGACCGTTACATTCGCAGCAGAGGTTGAGACGATGCTTGTTCAAAAATATGACCGTTTAGTATTATGTTTTAGTAAGAATTTAGTATTATGGTTAACATGTATCTTTTCCTGTGAATAGAATTCTTGAATGGGTTCAGATATTTTGTTCATATTTGTGTTCTTCTCCACTCCTGAACACACTTTTGCAGTGTGGGAAGGTGCATTATTAAAAAGGTTTCTTAGGCAACATTATATTGTTTAGCACTTTGTGCCACAGTAGATTTTTCATGAGATCGAACTTCACAAGGTAGCCTCTGCTCTCCACACACATCAGTGAGACTTGGGTACATCTGAACATTTACTGGTTCGCTGGTTGTCCTTCCTTGGACCACTGATGGTACGCCAGGAACACTCCACAAGTCCTGTTTTGGAGATGCTTGGTCATTTAGCCGTCACCGTTTAGCCCTTGTCAGTTGCTCAGATTCTTATACTTGCCTGTTTTTTTTTTTTGCTTTCAACACATCAACTTAAAGAACAGGCTGTTCACTTGCCTAAAATATTCTGCCCCTTGAGAGGTGCCATTGGAATGAGATAAGCCTTTATTCACTTACTGTTGATTTCTTTGTTGGAACATTTTAAAATATTCTGTTAACATCTGTGGATTACCTTTTCGTAAAAATACCCCCTGTTGAAAACATTAATGTGGGCAAGCAAATAAACTGCCGTTGGATAATTACAAAATATCTTAACAAAAGAAATTGTGGTTTACACATTGCCATATGCAAATGAGAACAAAATGCTTGGGAAGCCCATCTCACACAAATCTCACACAAATCTCACAAAAACTCACAGGCAATCCACATTTCTGAATAAGGTAACCTGTTACCATGGCACTGTTTTAATATCACAGTAAATCTGGAGGAAGATATTATTAATTTGGCCCCATGTTTTCACGATCCCAAGAAACTATTTTAGGCTACTTTCAGCCCATAAATATGGCGCTTCTGTCTGAACCTGGTGAATGGAGAGTCTCAGACAGGCTGGGGGGGGGGGAGGGCCTTTAAACCCGTCCATGGAAGACTTGTGCACAGTAGCGGAGTTCCCCGATGGAATCAGATAGATGAAGTCTTTCTCACATGTCCATTCATCACTGCTCAAAACGTGCTCTGATTGGGTAATGATATTAGCGCTTCTGCGGTTTTATTCAGCCCGTTCGCACATGCCGTCACTGATCGGTCGTGATAAACAGACCACGGTCCTGTTGCCCTGCTGGTCCTGTGATGTGCTGGGTAGCACCACTGCACGTTTTTGGTTAACTGATGACACGATAAGTTAAAACTGAATGTTTATTATGCATTTGCAGTACCAGTCAAAGGTTTGGACACACCTGACTGAATTTGTTTTTAATAGTGACAAAGACATTTGAAAGACATTCTGCTGGATGGTGCTTAAATTTGTTTCTAAGCCGAATATAAATTGGTAAACGTGTTGGCAGAAACTGGTTTTCAAACACACACACACACACACACACACACACATGCACATTAATTGTAGATGCACCTTCAGCAAAAAGATTTCTTTCAGAACCTT
>JAOYMR010000013.1:9476249-9488094 GCA_025802075.1 Tenebrosternarchus preto | reverse complement strand
ACACACACACACACACACACACACATGCACATTAATTGTAGATGCACCTTCAGCAAAAAGATTTCTTTCAGAACCTTTAGTCCCTCAAGTGCTTTGGAGAATTTCTTCAAGACTGATGGAAAAGCATCATAGGCGGCTGGAGAACATCTCTAGTGTGAAGCTGAGGAGGACAGGAAAGGGTGGATACTCCGAACAGTCTAAAATCTAAGATATACGATTTTTAGCTATCACAGCGCAATCACGTGTTACTTCATTTTTAGCTATCGCAGCGCAATCACGTGTTACTTAATTGGTTTGATGTTTCTGTTTTTTATTGTGGAAAATACTAAAAAAATAAGCAATAAGTAGGTGTGTCCAAACTTTTGATTGGTACTGTACATGTTTCTTGATATAGTTGCAGGGTAATTTAAGCTCTTCCCACTTAAAAAACTTATGTCACCTGGAACCCTCCGGTTGGTCCTAGTTTTCCTGACCCAGTTAAACATGCATTCATAAAGTTCACAGGTGTTAAATCATGTGAATCAAGTTTGTGTCTCCTTTATGCGTTTGATATGTGGCAGTCAGGGCTATGAAGAGGCGGCTGAGATGGAGGCTGAGATGGAGGCTGAGATGGAGGAGATGCTGGTATCCAGTCCCCAAACCAAGAGTGGGGCGTGTCTCACACCTGCACCCACCCTGGCAGCTCACTGTCAGGAGGGTGAGACCGGGACACCTCCACCCAGCCGTCCGCCCTGCACCCAGGTATTGAGTCCTCTACACCTGAGCTTTACAGTGGAATCCAGAAACTAATTCCCATCTGTTACGTCTTTGTGTAGACTGCAGAGTACAACAGCGGAGGGATAAAAGGGAAACGGAGAGAAGTGTGAGATTTAAATATATACAGCAAATTCATTTTTTTCTATTTCTTGTACTAGAGGGCTTTGTGTTTTCAGGAACCAACAATGCTCTAAATAACAAACGAAACTTCTCAAATCCAAAGATACTAAATAACCTGTACTCCAAACCTAAAGAAATAAAAATACAGGAACAGGAACTTCCTAGCGATAACCAGGAAATAACCCAACGTGAGAAAGAAAAGTGTTGAGTTCCCTACTCACCCAGTCCATGACTAAGTGCAATATATCACAAATATCAGACACTATATACAACTATTATGCATATATTATACACATATCAGCAACCGAAATCCGAATAGGAGAAACCAAAGTCGTAGTCAAAACAAAGCAGAAGTCAGTGCGCTCAGAATTCACAGAACAACAGCCAAACAAATGCAAACCTAACAACAGATCACCTTTATAGAGAACCATCTCCCTCCATCTTCTTCTGGTGGGTCTTTTATCTCTGCTGCTGGGTAAGTCACATCCACCAATCCCATGCGGAACACCTCAAAGAAGGCGTGGCAAAGCAGGCAGTGAGACACCTCGCAGGGTCGTAACAAAAAACGTAGAATAGAATTTAGTTCTTGTGTGCGGAGTAGGTCATTTTGAAGAGGAGTGACGTCCTCTTTTCTTGTTGCTAGGGTTTTTATCAGTCATTGCAGAAATTCAACAGCTTTTGTTCTGCTTCTTTGTTCACGTGCTTGGCGTGGAGGAGGTCTCTGTGCAGGTGTCTGGTGATGCTCCCTTCCCCAGGACTGATGAAGTGTCTGCCCCTTGCACCTGTCAGAGGAAGCGAGTTCTACCCACCTGGATGTTGTCTGCCACCCCTGCAGCCCTGAGCCCACCGCCGGCGAAAGGTGACATCCCCGCGGCAACTGAGCTGTGCTTTGCAACGTCGCCGCGGCGATGCAACGTTCTCGTGCACCGTCGCGGGCGGTCGGCAGCGGCTGTCGGCAGTTGTCAGCGGTTGTTAACGGTCGTCAGGGAAATGGATTGTAGTTAGGTGAGGAAAGGGGTGAGGGAGGGAGGGGCCAGACGGAGTGAGTGAGCCAGCAAAGGGGAACAAAAGGGGTATCCAAGGGCTGAGATCAGAGCTTTGATTTGATTGTGGTAATTATGCTGCTGTGGGGGAGCCTCAACAGCACTCCGGCCCTCCCACACCATGCCCACATCTGTTTGTTATTTGCTGGCTAATGTGATATGGTTAACCCTCTACACAGAGCACCAACACACACTCGCACCCATGAGTCTATTATTCCTTGAATAACAGTTACGCTGAAAACTACTATGAGCATAAGAATCTCCCCTTCATCTCTCTCTCTCTCTCTCTCTCTCTCTCTCTCTCTTTCTCTCTCTCTCTCTCTCTCATTGTCAGTCTCTCTCACTCTATCATTCTCTTATTGTTGGTATAATTGTCCCTGTGATGCCCACGTTAAGTGCGTTCATTAGCACGACCAAACGAGGAGTTAATCACAACACACACTGCTCTTGTTCCCTCATTACACGTCCACACTTTTATAAGCTTGTTCTTCTTTATCAGCCCATAAACTGAGTTCGGCGTAAGCCAGCTGTGAAACCCCTGCTGCCCAGGAACCGCGGAAGTGCTAAAGCTGACCGTCGACAGCTCTCGCATCTGGAGATGTAGAAAGGCTACCTCGTTTTTTACCACCCATTTTTCACTCACTCACTCACTCACTCACACACACACACACACACACACACACACACACACTGCTGTCTGAGTAATTACAGTTACACGCAGAATTGCTCCCGCAGCATTGTCTCTGAAAACGCGAGGGACTGGTGCATTCACATTATTACCACCCACACAAAGCATGAAAAAACGGTGTCTTGTCTGTGCTTCAGCAAATACTCACACACACACACACACACACACACACACACACACTCACAATGAAATGCTTCTTTTACCTCACTTAACTTGAAACCATTTTATGGTATAGGAATTTTCCATCCAGAATTTTAAACTGGTTATAAATGGAAGCTCATTTTAGTATTTACCTCAAGCTTCTTTACATACTGGTATCTGCTAGCTTCTCTTCCTTATTATTAAATGTAAGTGGTTTTGGGTCAGGTTAAAGTAGCTAATATAGCTAAAAATGATGACCGGCCACTGCTCTCTGGCTTGCGTACGCTTTTATTTTGCTTTTTTATGGCGAGTTTCCATTTCCTCCCAGAGCTGTTGGCTCCAGGGTTTTCATTTGGAAAGGTGCTGGTTGCAGTAGCCTCTCCTGACTTGATGCTGGTTGATGCTCTTGTAGTTATGCTAACTGGCTTTCGCGGTCATGTTCTGTGTGTTTGATTGGGCAGGTCGAGATGCTTTTCTTGTGTTTCATCTTGGATATTGCAGCCCTGTTTTCAGTTATAAAACGGCATCCACCTAATCTGCGTCCCAGTGTTTGGAACACACTAGTACTCTGACACTTACCCTCATTGTAGAACACGAGGAATCGCTCACCAACCTGGAGATGTTCACACAGTGCAGCTGGAAGCTGTATTCCTTCTGAATGATCAGACTAAAGCGAACTTCTACCTGTAATGATGTTTTCCAAACCTGGATTCTGATGCTAACTAAAACCATCAATAAACATGCACATACAATAAAAGCTCCTTTATTAAGTTATTGAGCAGCACTTTCTCTGTGAAACCTGGCAACAGCCTAAAAACAACATGAACTACGACGTGCTTTCTTCACCAGGATGTGCTGTAAGGAAAGAAGACGTACTGTTGTTTTTAGAGAAGACTTATCTGCTACCAATGTCACCCTTTTAGCAGTTGCAATCTTTGAATTTCGAGCAATAAATCTCGGTGCTTCTGTTCTGATTTTATTAATCTCATCACCCAAGTCTAAGTCGACATTTCGTGATGGACGTTAATGGCTGTAGGTTCTTCCGTCTGCTCCAACGGTTCTCCTTCACGACTCTATTCGTATGGACTGTCCTGCTTGCTCTTTGAGGTCTGATCTGAAGTCTGAACATTTTTTTTTTCTCTCTCTACTCCTCTCACTATTTTGATTCTGTTTTGGAAAATGTTTACTTCCAATCTCACGAACATGGATGCATAAAGTTATTTACTCAGCTGACTTAAATATAACCCTCCCATCTGGTTCTGTTATTGGAATATCAGACCATAAACTCATTCAATTCAATCTTCACATACCCTTACAAAAGAAGCGTAGGAAAACCACAGTTCCTTAATGTCGACAATGTCTGATTCTGCAGCCACAAATCCATCTTTCTTGTGATAAACTAGTTAGTAGTTATAACAGTCTCACCTGATGAACTCGCCCATCTGAAAGCGAGGACCATATCTATTGGTTCCTCTCCCTCTAAAAACTGCCAGTGTCGTTCTCATGCTTAACAAACATTAAGCATTAAGGCTCTTCTTGGTAAATACAAGCTTATCTGTGATTTGTCCTTGTGAAACGTTTGGTAGAAGGTTATCACCTCTCAGTTACAGTTCAATAAGCACTTGTGAGCACCATTCCAGTCTGGTTTTCACTCTCATCACAGCACAGAAAATTCTCTTTTTAAATAACGAACCTCTTCTATCCTACCAATCACATTTCACCTCCCTAAACCGGTAAACCAGAATACATCCTTAATTCTGCTTTACTAATCACTCATACAAAGAAAACTGAACACATTACTCCAAAAAGAACCTTCTGGTTAATCTTTATTATAGGTCAGGGTCTACATGGCTTCATGGCAGCTTGCTGGTTTGCCTTCTGTTTCCTACACTGAACTGTTCACTATTACCAGCAAGATGGTTTTCTGCAACCTGAACCCTGAACCCTGAACCCTGAACCCTGAACTTTGGAATACACTGCCTTAACATCTCTGACAGCATCTCAGTTTCTCCTCTTTTAAACCAAAACACATCCATTGACTCATCATTACTAAACCCACATTAATAACTGATTGTAATTTTTTTTTTTGTGCTATGCAATACCAAACATTGTTTTGTATTTTATTGTTGATGTGTGTTTTCAGTCTTTGTGAAGCAACCTTTGGTTAGAAAAGGTGCTACATAACTAATAGCTTTAGTAGTGCTTGTTTATTTGTTGTTGGTTTTACCCTTGTGCACTTTTACTCCATCTACTGTTCCTCCATCCAGCAGCAGCTAAGAGAGCTCTGGCAGTATCCACCCCAAACCCAACCCAGTCCAAACGTGCAGCAGGACCCAAACGAACAGTGGGTCCCAAACATGCAGCGGGACCCAAACATGCAGCGGGACCCAAACGAGTGAGGTCAAGGCAACCTTCATCAAGTGATGAGGAGGAGGAGGAGGAGGAGGAAGAGGACAGCGAGATAGATCGGATGCCCAGGAAGAGAGCAAGGAGACTGCAGAGTGACGTTGATGAAAGCCAGGTGGGTCTAGCATTCTGGAACAGTGGCTTTACGGATATCTGGCAAGATGTGTGTACAACCACAAGCCACTTTTATGCGGGCAGTTTTATGAAGACACTCAGTGGGCGTACCTGAGTCCAAATGTTTTTTCAAAAATAATAGGCTTTTTGTTCGATCGTTTGTTTTGAACTTTGTGAACAATGTTCTCTACTTAGTTTAGTGCCATTTAAATATTACAGTGACATTTTAAAAATGTATTTGTGATCCATGAGTGCTTCTTTGACAACAGTTTGTGTTTCCAAAGCATCACATAGTGTATGGGGACTATCATTTCCACTAGGATGTTATGAGTAGTGTTTGTGACGCCCCTGGGTGACTGGTGATGACACCTTCAACTGTTCCAGCAGGACCAGGCCCTGAGTCAGGAGCGGTCTCAGGGGGGCGGGATCAGTGGGGAGGGAGAGGAAGAGGATGTGAAAGGGAGAGGAAGGAAGGGAGCAGAGGTCACTCCGGGTTCGAGGGCCGGAGGTTCACCCTCTGCAACAGAAGACTCCGGAATCTCACAGGCAAACGAACAACTCTCACGGAACGGATTTGAGAGGTCGAAGGTTTCTGGGTCAGGAAATGGGTCCAAAGCTCAGAAACGGACACCATGTCCCTATGGCACCTCCTGCTACAGGTATATAGAATGTTCCTTGATACTAAAAAAACTAGAATACCTAGAAAGTTCTAGAAAGATTTTGTGCCAGCAGAAGTTTTAGTTCAGCAGAAACAAACAGCAAAATATCTTCTTCTGAAAGCCCCTTCAAAACATGAATGGATTCTGTGTGATTCCAGTTTGATTGAAAGTCCTTGTTGTGTTTGCTTATTTTACTTTGTGTTGCTTGTTTTCTCTGCACATAATGTACTCAAAGTCTACTTTGTCATGTCATATGAACTCTGTCCAAACTGAATTCACAGCTTTTCAAAGAACATTACAGTCAGTCTCTTACACTCCTGGTTTGGATTACAAAACAGCAGATGAAGAACATTTAACGGTTTCTCCTATTCGAAGTGAACGCCCAGCAAATTTGAAGGGAATTTCAAAACCGTAATCAGTAGATGGGATCTTCCATCCACTGAGATTCCAAGAGTCTAAGAAAGCTCCTTACATTTCACCCCCAATGAAGTCACAGTTAAAATCTGAAAGGATTTGGACTTTCCGTAGACTGTTGAAATGACTTCTTTAAAATCAGTATCAGTAAAGCTGATGAGTGAAAGCAAGAATTCGTGTCATTTCTGACACCATTGCTGAACTCTTCACTCACAAAGCTTCAAGATGCTCAAATAAAAATTTTTGAGTTGATCTTTTTCTTTGTTCTTCCAGAAAAAACCCCATCCACTTCCAGGAATGTAGTCACCCAGGAGACGATGATTATGCGGAAGAGTGCAGAGATGACGGTGACGGTGATGACGACAGGCCCGAGTGCCCCTATGGCACTGACTGTTATAGGTTGGTTTCATTAGAGCAACGCTGCACCTTTGGACGCTCACATACTTATTGGTTAAAAGCTCACATGAACATATTACGATGTTCTTATTTGCAGAATTCCAACGACTTACTGCTAATTGACGTTTGTTGCACTTTAAAATCGTGCTTTTAATAAATAGGATTCAAAAGTATCGTTTAAAATGATTTTGTATATCTTTATTTTTTTTTCCAGGAAGAACCCTTTACACAAAAAAGAATTTAAGCACACCAAACCTCCAGGTTTGTATAAAAACACTGTCTTTCACTATTTTTTTCTCTCTCTCTCTCTCTTCCTCTCTAGCCCACTTCTCTCTCTCTCACACACACACACACACACACACACACACACACACACACACACACACACACACACACACAGAGGTCACTCATAAGTAATGAATGGCTGATTCAACAACCCAAAAACTGAGATGCACTTCCTTTTGAATAAGCAACTGTTACACTCGCCTCCATATACATAAGAAATGTCCAAAGTGGACTGATCTCAGGTGCCACGTCCCCATGGTGACATTAGAATTCCCAGATAACCAGCAGATCCAGGTGGACACCAGGCACACACAGTGGCACCTGATTAAATGGCTACACGTTCTTTACATTGTCAGTGCCTGGCAGATAACATGACCAAACCGTTTTTAAATGAAGTGGCTTAGATTAATGCAATAGGAAGTCATCTTATTATTGTGTTTTGTTACATTATTACATGTGATTTATTATCCACTAATTAATAAAATGGTGGTGGTTAATTAATGGAATACTTGATGGTCATAAAAGTTCTGATTAGCATGATGCTAACAGCATTCTGGGTTTAGTTAACCACTCTCATGCCAGTAAAGTTCCATTCATCAGTACTTCACTGATGTGATTCACAATAATGCTTATTCTTTAAAAACACTTCTCCCTTTTGTAAACTGCAGTGAATAGTTCTGCGGCAGATGTCGATGAAGATGAAGATGGCGATGAAGACCACTACGAGGACAGCTTCATTAATGACGACAGCAACGTCGAGGAGGTGAACGAAGACTCTGATTACGTGCCCGAGTCGGACGACAGCGGGAAGGAGGATGTTCGACAACTGAAGAAGGAGGCTAAAGCCTTTCTGAGGAGGAGGAAGAAGTGACTGGTATCACGTGTGGAGATGGGTCCAGTTCCTGGAGCTTTAACCCCATCGATCAACCGATTATCTTCTCCCCAACAGAATTTATTTCCAGTCCTGTTCTCGGTTGAACTGATTCAATTGATTGTTCGCCCAGTTGAATTTGCTTCCAGTCTTAGTCCTGATTTAAGTGATTGGTTGACTGATTACATATCAGAGTCTAGTATCAAGCCAGTCTAGGACATGTACCATAAAATGGTCATGACGATCTTGATTTATTTGGACTGAGTTTGTTGGATTAGATTTTCAGATTTAGTTAGATTGGGTATGTTGGATTAGATCAGATTTAGCTGTATTGGGTATATTAGATTAAATCTACAGATTTCTAGGAGCAAGCTGGGCACAGCTGGCCTGTAAACCACGAAGCGTCTCAGGGCAGAGCTGTTGATCTTTGATCAGGCACTTCAACTATCTTGTGTGCTCAGTGAACTGACATCTGATGCCTGGGGTGTTCGATGTATGAAAGGGTGCTTTATGTTGATTCACTACCAAAAGGGACTAAACGAGATCCTGGACAAAGAGATTCCATGTTTCCATAAAGAACTGAGCTGGTGGCTCTGTTCATAAATGATGCCTTTCTCTATGAATACTAATGAATACACTTTATTAATTTTAAAGTTTGAAAACTGCGCTAACATTAGATGTTTTTTTTTTTTAATTTTTATTTTTTGTATAAACCGTTGTGAAAAAAAGTCTTTGTAAAGCCAATCCTTCAGAGCCACTGTCAGGATGGACAGTTTGTTTTTTTTTCTGCAAGGGGTCAATCTGCAACGTGAACAACAGGATCCGCAAAAACCTTCAAATAGATTCAGCTGGTCTAGCTTTCTGTGTGTTGTGCATGTTTTCTAAATGTTAGGAGACATTACGTACAGCTTTGAAGAGATGCAGACTGTAAGTCGCCAAAGGACATGCAGATGTAGCCAGAACTAGACCATATTTGTGCGTGTGAATTACAATTTTTTATAATATGTGTTTTAGATTCTTTTATTATTTTATTTAGGGTTTTTTTTTCTAATATTTTGCTACACTCTCTTTTAGTATACCTTAATTTTTAAAAATTGGAACAAGTCTGTGTTGCCAAGTATTTAAAGAGTAGCAATGATTACTGTGATTTTATTGTTCGAAATGAAAATTACTACCCTTTTAAGTCAGGCACTTTTGGTCTTTGTTTAATATTACTCAGTTATATCACGTCAGTGCTCCTGGCATCTTGCCTGCTGTCAAATGTGCAGACCTTTATTGGAAGTAATTACTCTGTTAGTACAGGTGAGAGCTTTTCACTCTGGGTTGAACTGAAAAGCATTCTGGGACATTATTCTCCATCAGTGCTATTTTACCTCACTTGTTATCGCCATGGAAATGATTTAGGTTCCTTTTCTGGGATGTGTGAGACTAAAAGTAAAATGAGCACTTGTAAAATGGCATTTCTGCTATGTCCGTTTTGTTTTAAGTCCTTGTTGGCTTTCAGTAAAAGGAAAAATATGCATAATATTGGTCTATCATCCAAAAACTGATTTTGTCTGTCAAAACTTTTCATGGTGGGCAAATGTAGACCTCAAGGGCCAGATTTTTGAATCGCTAGGATCAAAAGTCAGACTCATGACCTTAAAAACCGAGTGCTGGGCTTGAGGGACGATCGTGGTGAAAGTGTGCAGCCTTTTTGTGCTGGGACACTTTTATATCGCACCTCATCGCTAACCAGCTCCATCATTTGCCGTACACTAATATACTGGTTGTCTTGTGGGTTTCTAGTGAATGATAATTAAAATGTTTTACATAGGTTATACTTGTACAAACCAAACAACGTTAATTAGCCAAATGTCCACAATCTGGTCATTGTACAGAGTTTACAATTCATAACATTAGAAGCATGTGGCAAATCTTCACTCTTATATGATAAATCACTCCATACAATGTTACCAGAAAGTGTTTAAAGTATCCAGCACAATCTCCAGTCCCAGAATCCAATAAACCATTTTCATCTCACCCTTTACTCTGCAGAGAATGAAGGATTTAAATGTGGTGGATCCTCTGAGAGAAAAGAATCAATAAAACGATGAAAAAAATAGACCAGCCGGTCGCTGTCAGCTCATCTTCCTGCTACAGTGAAGGCGGTATCACCAGTGCTTTGGTGAGATCAGTATCCACAAACGTCCCCAACAAACCTGGAAGTCCTCCGTTTGCAATGCACCAAACATTAACAATATGTAAACTATAATAATGGTCACATGGTGCTTGTGAAGCTTTGGAAGCTTTGGTCATTTTCAAAGACTGTTTCAGATCTTGCTATACTTACGGTTTGTCTACACACACACGCACACACACACAAACGCACATTATTTTCACACCCACGGGTTTGTCTGCACACACACACATTGGACAAGATTTCTTGCAGGTGTAGTGGATTTCAGAGATGGGAAGAGGGGCAGATCAACAGACACTCCTGGATGTGTCTGATTTTCCTTTAGTCATTTGTAATTATAGAGGTGTGAAGAACATGGAGACGTCTAAGGAGAGCTAGAGCTGAGAGAGGGGAGACAAAGGTAGTCATTTATAATAGCCTTTAAAAACTGATTTAAAACCACTGACCATACAATACAACTGAATAACATGTCAACACAACAGCCTCGATGAAGCTGTGCAGGGTTGGCTGCATGCACCATAGCCTTATGGGACAAGATGAAGCAGAGAACGAAGCTTTACTTAAATCCAGACACAAACTGATGAGATGTTCTTTGTCAGTTCTGAGGTATGTCATTTATATTTGTGCATCTTGTGAAACTGATCAGACCCGCTTCACATGGTTATGACTAATACAAATTCTTGGAGAAAATTCTCCGTAATGCTTTATCTTAAGTGAATGTCAGACCGAATAAGGACTTGTTTTCTCTTGCTCCCACATCCAATTTTTCTTGTCATTCCATCAAATTGTGGTCTGTGGATTAGATCAGATCCGAGCTGAGGATGTAATTGGGTATTTCAGGGACTTAACCCAGCATGCTACAAATCTGGTTGGGTAACCTTTCCCAAATGGTCCGTTTAGTAGAGTAAAAGACTTCAGTGGTGTTAATGTAAATGCTGCCTGGATTTCTTCCTTCCTCCGTGTCCAGCCCTTCACCGTATCCTTGTACACTCCAAACCTTCTGTCACTCTGAGTGAACAGGTCCTAACATCTCCCTCCTCTGCCACCTTCCCGGCGGAGGCGGGACGTCTGGCCGCCGCCCCGGGGCCTCGGCTCCGCCCCCCGCCGATCCACGTCGGCCGGAGGCGCCCGACGGCGCGGCTCTTGGCTCCCACGAAGCACAGCGTGTTGATGACCCCGTTGCTCATGGCGACGCACTCGACGACGTAGAAGGCGACCAGCGAGTGTCGCTGACGCGTGATGAGCGCCGGGTAGAAGTCGCGCAGCAGAGCGAAGCCGTAGTACGGAGCCCAGCACAGCACGTACGCGGCCAGGGTGGCGACCAGCGCCAGGACCGTCCGCCTCCGCCGCCGCAGCCTCCGCGCCGCCTGCGCCGTCGGCACGCCCGGCACGCCCTTGAACCACAGCTCGCGCGAGATACGGCCGTAGCACGTCGCCATGACGCCCACGGGCCCCAGGAACTCCACGAGCAGAACCAACAGGAAGTAGGAACGATAGAGCAGCCGCTGTTCCGCCGACCAGATCTGGGCGCAGAAGATTTTGCTGCGATGGGACGCGACCATGGTGGAGGAGGTGGAGGTGGTGGAGGTGGAGGAGGTGGTGGAGGTGGAGGGGTACTCGTGCTCTGTGGTGAAGTAAGCCGACGGAATAGAGATAAGGGCGGGGATGATCCAAACACCGAATATGAGCCAATAGACCGTGTGGTACTTCATTCGGGGTTTCAGAGGGTGCACAATGGCCATGTACCTAGCAAACACACACACACACACACAC
>JAOYMR010000013.1:9452096-9476149 GCA_025802075.1 Tenebrosternarchus preto | reverse complement strand
CCGTGTGGTACTTCATTCGGGGTTTCAGAGGGTGCACAATGGCCATGTACCTAGCAAACACACACACACACACACACACACACGGAGGCTGGATGAATGAGACCGAAAGATCATAACAGTTGAAAGAAACACAGATGCTGTAAAGCAGATGATTGGTCAGTGGTCTAATGGATTTGGCCTGTGTGAATGTCTGGACTTTGTTATAGGAGCAGGGGGAAATTCATGGTTGACTTTCTTGGAAATCCTGCTCAGAAAACTGTTATGAACATTGACACCAGCAGAGAGAAATGGACTAATTATGAAATATAATTTAGTCTTCTCTGTAAACACATATAACACATTCATGTACTCAAGACATTAGGCCTTCTTTAGTCATGAATGACAGAATATGGAATGTATATGCTTTTAAAAATGCTCAGTTTTTCTTCTGAATATGTACCTGTCACCAGAATTTCAGATGTGGTTCATCGTTTCAGCGTGTCTCATGCAGGGAACAGCCCGTACCTTATAACTTTGGATGTACTAATGGAAAAAAAACCTTCAAAGGGCATCTTTAAGCCCCTCTAAACAAAACCTATAAATTTATCTTCCTCCAACACTTCATAACATGTCTGGGAGTTTTGGAAAAACAAACATGTAAGCATTTATATCACAGAGGAATAAATATTTTTCCACTGAGTATTATAACCACTGAGTATTATAACCACTTAAAACCAGGAACATTGTACAATAGGTTCCATTTGCACAAGGAGTTTGTTAGGAAATCTGTTGTATATATTGATGATCTCATTGATTGCATCATGTCACATTTCAGCGAGATGATAGAAGAAATACGTTTGTCTTCTGTTTCATTTAATTAATAAAAAGTACATTTAATTCGTAAACATTTTAAAAAACAATGTTTATGTACATGTATGGACACGTGTGTAAACATATATGCACACACATGAGTAAGGAGGCCTTTATCATAGGCCTTTTCATAAGGAAAGAATTAGGTTTGCTTAACTACCAACAAAATTGGACTCACCTGTCCACTGCAATGGCCAGCAGGGCATTCGTGGACACGTAGAGAGACACTGTCCTCAGGTAATTAATGGAAGCACACAGGATGATCCCATGGTCCCAGGAAAGCTGCTTGACTACATAATAATCCACCAGGAAAGGGCAACACACAACAGCCACCAGGAAGTCCGACACGGCTAAGTTAGCGATGAGCAGGTTGGTGATGTTGCGGAGTTTTTTGTTGCGCGCCAGCGTAGCGATGAAGAGGCAGTTACCGATCCCACATACGAGCATGATACAGACCAGAACCACGGCGATGATTATCGTGGCTATGAAGAAGGCCCTGTCCTGAGTCGTGTCCGGAATCTCATCCGGAGAAATGTCATAATCCAAAGGAATGTCGTAGTTTGCAGGTAGGAGATCATGGGGCCTCGCCGCTGGCTGGTCCTGAATCCATCTATCTGCTAAGGTAGTGTGATTTATTTCCCCCATTTTTGCTCGTTTTTGTTCTTTCAGATTCCAACTACATTCATTACTGGTTCCGATTTATCCGAGATGTACAACTGCCATGATGTATACCTGCAAAAGGAACAAACGATTTCATATAATAGTGTGTACAATCTCATATATTCTGTGTACTGTAAACAACCTTTTAAAATAAATACAATAAAGGCAGTAATCAGCAAGCTACTTGCCTTGAGAAAACTATACCACACAATTCACTGTTAGACTCTGTTTTTGTGTTTATTAATGAGCCACTTATTAGTACAATTTCAGAAACACATGTTGAACAAATATTGTCTTAAATTGATTGAATATTTTAATTCTGAGTGGATTTAACTTTATTAATACTTTAAAGAACTTCTACATTGTTGATTTATGTAGTTATGATTTCTACTATAAATTAAAAGTTTAATCAGAAAATAATGGCAAGTCTGCCTTGCAGAGTTTATATTATAAAATATTATAATTTTTTTCAACGTTCCTTTGAAATCAAATCAACTTTATTACAATTGTTTAATAGAAATTCTCTGCCAGTAATTTCTACATTTATTCCCCTTAAAACACACTACATTTCTTTAATGTAAAAAAATCAGCATGGTAGATATTGTAGATGACCCTTCTCACTAAATGGGCCATTTTTAAATAATAATGAGTATCTTTAGGAGCCACGTACAAATGTACATTTTAATGCTGTTCTGAAAAAAAGGTTTTAGTGTCTGTAAACACAGAATAGTCTCCCTGTGACACGCTACATTTATAGAATTTTGCTCCAACCCAGTTCATGACTTGGACTCGTTCACCTTTGACTTAAAAAATCTCTATGAAGAATAGAACGTTGTGTCAACAATATTCAGGACACGTGCTCCTATCACAACTTTACAGCGTTATTACAATTTTATCGTTTTAGCTGACCAATTATTTGCTGTTTTTATTTATAATGACAAAATGTAAATTCATCAACCATATTAAATGATGAGGTTACAATAGTTAGGCCACGAACTAGCTTTGATTGTAATAGAGTGAACATACATTGGTCCGAAATGTTAATAAATTACATCGCTCTTAGGTACAACATTCGGTCAGTAGAATTATTCATACATTAGTTGGTGGTGCAGATCCACGCGCAACTTGATGAGATTTTATTTCTGATGAATGAAAAGTAACGGTTGGCTCATGCACGAGCAAACATTTCTGAGCACACAATAATTGCGCAAGCCCCCGTTTTAAATGAACTCTAGCACATAACAAGTCACATTAGCCTACCATTATCTCTAAGGGTCACGCTGGAAAACTTCAAGTAAAACGCATAATTCACTGTTAAGCAACTTGATCTCGGTAGTTCATCAAAAAGCAAACCTTCAGCAGAATTTTTTTTTTTTCAAAAACCTGGCTATCCGAGGTGCTGATTAGAATATACAGAAAGAAACAACTAAAATTCAAGAAAAAACATAAAGGAGCGTCTTCAGAAATGGAAAATTATATCCTACCGACGTATCGATGTGTGCAGCAGTTCTTAAAAGTAGCTCGAGCCGCAGAAGTACGCGCGAGGGACCTGGATGCAGACGCTGTACAACGCTTCAATCCCTGCCTTGCCGTCAGTAAAACAGAACAGTGTAACGCACACGCCCCTACACACACACGCACCCAGACACAACGCCACCTTTTTGCGACAACACTTTCAATGCGTTGTGGCGCGCGCATCACTCACCTTGTATCTCCACCGAATCCTCGTGTGCAGAGAACGTGTATATAGAAGTTTCTGAAGGATCGGAGTATGGTGCACATGAAGAGATCTCGCAGAGGTAAAAAAAAAAAAAAAAAAAACTTGGCAAAAAAGGTTTTCAAGTAGAACTTTATTAAAGGAATATTTTTGTTCACTGTACGCCTATACATAGCGTTCCTGTACTGATGACTTCATAAAACTCGAGTTTTAGCCTATTATGATAGTAATTTTAAAAATCCATATGAAAGATTTATATGTTTATCATCCTAAGATGTCCAGCTCTTTGGGAGGAAGTATTTTCCCCATTTGGTGCACGTGTGTGTGATTGGTTGCTAGGCTACCACACCCCCGCAGTTTTTTTTTTCTGCCATCCCTTCTTTTAATTTCACCAACATCAAAGGGGTTGATTTTCATTGTTTTCAATCAGATTTTTAAGCGATCGCCTCAGAGGGAAATGAAAACGCAGTCCGAATCAATTACGTCGGATAAAACAGAATTCGCATCCATTCTGGTTTAGTAATCCCTTAAAATGACAAAAACGAGATACCCGATCTCATGTCCTGGCGATGCACGCACCATTACTCAAATCGCCCTTTGACCTTACATGCATATAAGCACGGAGAACTGCCACAATAGGAGGCTTTAACGCATGTAGCGAGAGGGAAGTAAAGTCTGCTACTGAAAAAGACATAATTCGAAGGGCATTAGCAGACAGTAAATTGAAAATAAAAATATATTCAGTGATTTTATAAGACTATTCGTTTTATTTGTATTCTTGAATTTTCCCTCCTCCTTGAAATAACTGAATTGATTCCATCCTTGACCTGTAGTTATGAAGGTTATAAGCTGATTTAAGATACAGAATTAAAAGCGCAGTGTTAAATATGGTGAAGTGGCTTTGTTTTCTGAGACCGTGGAATGACTTACTCAGAGTCGCATGGAGAAAGGGATTTATGACAACTCTGTCATAAATCTCCCGCTTTCGTAATCAGACTTCCACACGCACGCACGAACATTTTTTCAGCCTCCATCACTCTTAGGGACGTGGACGCGCACACGATCGCGCGCAGACACTTTTCCTGTGTTCCCCCATTTACCTTTAAAAGTGGATAGAACATAGCCACACCCGTTGGCTCTCGAGCTGGTTCAGCACACCAAACAGCAGCTACTTTGATGCATGCATAAATCGTTAAAAACGAGTTGTAAGGTAGTGCATATGTGCTCGTAAAAACATCAGAGACGAGAAACCCTTTTCATAAACATCACTGGAGTCCTCACATTGCGAGAGTCCATAGCCTATAAATAAACACCTATCATAAAATATTCAGACCATGGATGGCAATATATTCAGATTGTAATGCACGTTTTTGCCAAATTCAACACCGTGCCTTGAAGCAGTTCTTCATCACCCGCTTGCGCGAGGAACTGCACTGTCTACATAACCAGAAGCTTTTCTGTGGACGATTTACATGCAACACCTGTCGCTCCGTCTCCATGTCTTAGATGGAACAAAATACAAAACAGTGAAGAACTGGAAAGAAATGTTAAAAATAATATGCATGTGACCGGGGGAAGAGGGACTGAGACGACAGACAGACAGAAAGAGAAGTTCCTTCATGTTGGATCTGCCTATTTTTAGATATGCAGTACTAACGACATTCTCAAATAAATAAATAAATCGACGACAAAGATTGTTTCTGGTTGCTTGGTAAACCTCAGTGATAAAAAGATCACGTAAATGCGACCATTACCTTTCCACCCTCCCAATATACCCAAAGCTAAAAATCTCTCGCTAGCCGGATAGCTTTGCCCCAGGCTAAAGAGAGATATAAAGATAGAGATAGATCTAGAGAGAACAGCCACTGAGGACGTACAATTAAAACCAGTGCTTTGAACCGAGTCGAATATGCACTCAGGACAGGAGCTTTACTCCACGTTAAAAGAGAAGGGGGCGGGGCGAAGGTTAGATCTCCGAGCCTTACACCTGCGTAACAGAGACAGACCTTTTCCCCGTTGCTTTCGCGTGTACTAACGGGGGATAAATGCACCATTTTCACCATAATTACTTTATAGCCGAACGGTTCGTTACATTAAGCGGGATAGCGGTAACGTGGGCACGTTTAACTAGCTAAGTATTAACATACCGTTTAGGTTTTATAGGACTAAAGGTGGACGTAAGCCACAGCTGCCGTGCCCGTATACCACGAGCCCTGCAGATATATATTTTTTGGTTTTATATAGAAACTCGAACAGGTGTAAATCTAAACCAGTTCATACACATCCTTAACGGCAGGTAAAAATATAGCAAATGAAAGTTAATTTATTAAAATACTGAATTATGTACCGGCATCAAGAAGTCGATAGAGAATTGCACCAGCACAGAACACCGAACAACGGATATCGATTGACCCGTCAACGCGTCCCAAAATTCACGACTGCCTGCAGAGGTAGTTACATCTTAGCCTTGAACTCGCTGTCCCGTTAAAAATTTCTATCCATGGCGAAAACTGAAGAATCATATTGATAATCCAGATGTTCCTTCAACCCAACGTCTGTTATGCAGCAATGGGTCTCTAGAAAAATAAATACATTTCAGGAATCCAGAAGCTCAGTTTACAAGTGCCATTTCACATGAGATTTTACACAAACACACAAAGAAAATATCAAATTATACTTTGTGAGGTTTTCAGAATACATAAACCATTCACTGCTTCAGCAAAACAGGACGATGGTGGCGTCAGAATCTTAGAAAAGTCCTTTAATAGACCATTTCAAAAAACAAAAACACCTCCCCCTGCCCTCCACCCCCCCACCACCAATATGGCAGCATCTACAGAACCAGCACCCTGTACAGATATAAACATAAAATCATGATCAACCTGAAGTTAAAAAAAGAAAACAAAAAACAGGAAGAGAACAGATGACCCTTCCAGCAGGGCTGTTTTCAGTCCAACACCGTTCCTGTCGCACAGGAGTCGTGTGTGCCTGTGTGTGCGCACGCACACGTGGTTCTGCACGAGCGATCACTTCTTGGCGTAGGTGATCTTCATGGCGCAGGTAGCTGTGATGCGGAAGCCCTGAAGAGCGTCCTTCGCAACTCCAGCTTGGCCTTCACTCTCAAACTCCACGAAGGCGATGTCGTGCTTCCCAGGCACCAGACGCACTTCTTTAAAACCCGGGAACCTGAGCAGAGCAAGTAATGGGACATAAGGGGGCGCTATCCAGCAGAACACCAATCACAGGCATAAAATGCTGGTATATAAACAAGACAGATAGTGACACTGCACTGAAAATGTGGAATCGATTACTGTTTATAAAAAAAATAAAAACACCAAAAAGCAACCATTATTCGAAACTTTAAATTTGCATAGGTTTGGCAAAGTGAGATTTACTGTCTGCCTTCTTCTTTCGGAGGGACATGCAGCCAACGAGTCAGACCGCTTCAAATGAAACGGTAACGAATGCTGTTATTTGTGGTCGAGTTCACTGGCGAGTCAAATGGATTCCAGTTCACTGAAGGACTGGTGGAAATTCAAATCCCACAAACAGCTACAGACAGCAGTGAAAGAGTTCTGCATGGAGAAACCTGACTGGTTCAGGGGCTCTGTTGTTCAATCGGTTCCCCCAGAATCAACACCTTCACGAGAAAGACCACACTGACGCGGCGGAGGAGACTCACTGGTTGAAGAGCATAGACAGCATCATCTCGTTGGTCTCCTCAGGCAGGTTGGTCAGGAACAGGATGTAGTTGGGTGGATTATCAGGAACCTTAAACCGGGGAGGAACAGAGAGACAGCAGTGATCAAGAGGGTCTCCAAAACCATCACAGAAGGAACACAATGAAAAAGCACGGCAGAATTCAGCACTGTTCAGTACCTGGACTGTAGCTGGTGGAGGTGGCTGTGTGCTCACAGCACCCTGTGGGAACAAACACACATCAAACCCCTTTCAGGAAATAATATGGGTGGAGAACGGAACCGATACAACCATCAGGAGATGAACAAGACTCATGCAGAAAGAAACAGATACCATGTATAGCAGGCTAATAAAGACCTTCAAAATCGGAGTTTAATATTCAGAACGCAACCCTTTTTTAAATTTGATGGAACAGAACATCGATTTTTAGATCAACACTGGCGCACAGATGCCAACGACTGACCGCAGGTTTCTTGGCTGCGCCGGCTGCTTGCTCCTGGGTCTTCTTCTTCTTCTCCTTCTTCTTGTCCTTGTCGCTGTACGTGCCCCTCACCTTAGCGATGACGTCTGAATCCGTTTTCGCATACTGGATTCGCTGTGAACGAAGGGCACAGGACAATCACCATCCGTAAGCCCCGTTTGGACTCGTCCAGGGCAGAAAACCGTCCCAGTTGGACTGTGTCATCTGAGCAGCAGGATAAAGGAGGAGCACATTCTGCCAAAGCCGCAGAACCACAGCTGAGCTGTGTGCACATCCAGGACCTTTTTGGAAGCTCACGGCAGTGTCATGCAGACTAAAATTGCTGACCAGTTTTCAGTGCACTATATCCTATTAACTGTACAATTGAAGGCACAGACCTGACTGTGTAATCTGAAATGCAACCAGGCCAGATGAAGTTCAACATCTGATAATTTATTCTATATTATAAAATATTCTATTCCAATTGAACCATTTTAAATCCTGTGTTGCTAACTTACGACCATTTATCATGGATTGGACGAACGGATTGGATATATAAATGTATCGTATCCAACCGATCCCTTTTATCACTAACGTTTCAAAGTCTCTGACTACTCAAGTCATCATGAATCCATATAATTCGGATATAAGCATGAATGAAGCACTGAAACACTGACCATGGGCTTGTTGTAGAAAGGGAATCCTTGTAGTTGCCTTAGTGCGTTCGTAGCCGCAGAGAGTTCTTTAAATACGACGAACGCCTGTCCCCTCATTTTCATGGTTTTCAGGGCGACAATTTCGATGATCTGTCCGAACTGGGAGAAGAGGGCGTACAGTGACCTCTTCAGCTCTAAGGAAAAGAGGAGAAATTAGCTTTCTGTGTAATACACTAATGCACCTTCATTTGATCTCTCAGATATTGTAGCATTTAACACCTTGAAGCCAACTCTTTTTATTCACAATGTAGCTTACGTTAGTATGAAGGTTAGCTAGTTAAAAGTAGACTAGATAAAGTTACCCAAATAAACAAACGTTCAGGACATAGTTAATTACCATCTTTCTTTATCTTATCGTTTACGTTGTTGATGTAGATTGTGTGATTCGGTCGAATATCCATGTTGCGTGAACTCCAAATGATGCTGTACCTGCAATAACGAGAAGTGTTCAGTGTAAGGTATCGTTAAAGAGAACAAGAGCTCGCTAGCATGGCTAACACCTAGCTATGCTAGTTACCTAGCTAACATAAACGATCAGCACAATTTATCACATACTGGTCCGGTATATTAAATGAAGCGAAACTACTCTTCATAATACGGAAACCATAAACAAGAACGTATATACTAGAATCAACAACGTAGCTATTTTTAATGAATAGGCGGTACTCTCAAACTTACCACACTTGTCTTCTACCGGAAACCGCCTGACTCCGCTATATTGCGCTTCCTTTATATGTTTTGACACGCGCAAAACATTTAGAGCGCCGCCTACTGTAGCGGAGCGATTACGGACAGAGCAGCAGGGACTTAACAACGCAACTAGTATTGTTTTGACATTTAATAAAAATATCGTCATCGCAGATTACTTTTCTAGGACATTAGTTATCAGTGACGATGAAAAGGTCAAGTATGCAACACGTACCGCATTACAAACTTAACATTCACACACACACACACAAATAAGATTCCCTGTTAGATATTCAAATTTGTTGTGAAGTACACAAAACATGAGAATGGACTGTAGTGCCATCAGTGAAAGTATCATACATCTACAGTATTCAGCATTCATCCCTGTCCACGGTGACTCACAGAAGAAAGCAAGTTTGTAGTATAAAATTTGCATTTTATTAGTTGAACATTAAAATAATATGCATAAAAGACATTACTTTTTCAGAAAACACTGAATTTCTGAAACTGTGGAACTGTTTTTTAAGAATTTACTGCCCCAAAATTTTTTAGAACCATTCTGTGACTCAAACAGTGTGTGTGTTCAGAGTGCGTCAATGTTCTGTAGTCTGCGCTCAGTAAAGAAGCGGTGTGTCTCACGGGTCTGTGTGCTTCCTGCAGGTTTTCTATGGCTGAAATACGACAGCATGGATGTGTTTTTCAATCGAGCTGCTCCTTTCTCTCCATCTTCCTCATCATCATCCCTACACATACACAAATACACAAATCAAACCCACATCCACAATCAACCCCCCCCCCCCCAACTCAAACATGCACCCAGACACATACAATTTCTTTCATTTGAAGGCTTCTTCTTCTAAAAACAAAATCTCCAAATTTAAATGTTTAACTATTTATAAATGGGCTAAGGCGTTATATGATGATTATAATACCTTATATAATGATATAAAGGACCTTAGGAACTTTAGAGAAGCACTGAGAAGTTCTCAAAAGCACCTGTTCTTCATGCTAGAGTCTCACCCGCCCACAACACACCCGACACCCACCTTCTCAGTTCACCAACCCTTCACAAACACCTCACACTTGTGTTCTGCACATGGAAGATGAGTGTGTGCTAGAGCAGGTATTTACACTAAATCATGTAATGCACAAGCACTCCAAGTCCTGGATTGGCAGATGCTAAACTAATGGCTTTCTTTCTTCTGCCATCCTTTTCCACACCCCCAAGCTGCGCCACACTGCCACCTGCTGGTGGACTCACCAGTGTACCGGGACGGCTTTGCCGTCCAGCAGGGTCTGCGCTGTGCTCCAGCTGAAGCGCACAAACTGAGGATAACCAAACACCGGGTCCAAATACTTCAGCAGCCAGCTCTTAGTCTTTGGGTCTATACATGTACACACACGTACACACACAGAAAGCATTACCTGACAGATTCCTGTATGACAGCCTGACAACAATATCAACATGTATATGAAAAGTTGTTTTCCCAGATATGCGTTAGGGACTAAATTCACGAAGAATCTCTTTTGACAAACATTTTGTTTTGAATCCATGTCTGAAAAGTCATTCTGAGACACCACTAGTCGGGGATGTTGAAATTTCTTTTTCCTCAGAAAAACAAGATATACTCTCCAATACCTCACACTTATTAGAATAAATAACACTATGGACAAAAATAATTTTATAACAAGAACTTTAAACAAAGTTTTGCAATTGAAAAATAAGTCTACAGAGTTGGGGACTAGAGAGTTAATACAAGTTAGAAATTTCAGAGTGTCGTCTTCCTTATTTAAACCTCAGCGGGGAAAAATAAATTTGAACAAGGGCAGGAAGTTTTGCTGAGCGGACGTGCAAAATACACCATGTGTAATATGTTTTTGATTAGGAGGGGAGAGGAGGGAGTGCGTGCGTGTGTGTGTGTGTGTGTGTGTGCGTGCGCGTGTGTGTGTGTGCTGACCATTGGGATATCCTGAGCCGTACTCAGTGTCCACCGCCCCCAGGTCTTCAGCAAATGTCCAGCCTTTCACTGCATGATCCCTGGCCACCTGAGAGGAGGACAAAAGCAGCAAACATTCACACACACACACACACACACACACACACACACACACACACACGCATGCACGCACAAACACACGCACAGGGGAAAAAAAAAAAAAAAAAAAACACTGCTGTAATAAACTGTGAGCTGTTAGAAAATAAGAATATATTAAGAATATATAAGAAGTATTATTAAGTATTAATATATAAGAAGTATTATTAATATATAAGAAGTATTATTAAGTATTATTAATATATAAGAAGTATTTGAAGTGTTCTCAGGAAAATGGCAAAATACAGAACTGTAATTCAGGCCTGCTGCAGGAGTCCTGTGATGCTTGTGAGACCGAAGATCTGGGTGACAGGAGGATGAGTGAGAGGTGTGAGAGGAGTGAGATGTGTGAGAGGAGTGAGAGGTGCCTCGACTGACCTTGGCGCAGATACTGGCTGCACTGACCACGGGGAACAGGGAGTCGGCTTTGGGCCTGACGGTCACCTCCACGCCAGGGAAGCGCCGGGACAATTTCTCCTCGTACTTCTCCGCCGGTCCCACCGTGTCCACGAAGACCTGTGGACGCAGAAGTGTGTGAGGACACATGGCAGGTATGCTGCTGAGCTTCAGGTCCTGTGCAAGGCAGAGCTGTGCATCTACCTCTGTAACACACTGGTGAAGGTGGTATTGGGGGAGTGTGTGTGGGGTGTGGGAGGTTTGACTGTGCCTCACCCACCTCTTTCAGCTGCACACCACAATCCAGCGCGTACTGCACAAGGCCAATGGCAGCGTCATGAGACAGAGCGTTTAGATTATACTTCACCCTGTTTGGCGACAGAGAGGGTAAGAAACTACATGTGAACTCGTGTACTTATGAACTGCATGTGTACATTACAACCATGTGAACTCTGTACGTTACAACAGTTACTGGACATTACATTACTCTGTAACATGCTGGCGGAGATGGTATTGGGGGAGTGTGTGTGTACCTCTGTAACATGCTGGCGGAGATGGTATTGGGGGGAGTGTGTGTGTACCTCTGTAACATGCTGGTGGAGATGGTATTGGGGGTGTGTGTGTGTACCTCTGTAACATGCTGGTGGAGATGGTATTGGGGGAGTGTGTGTGTACCTCTGTAACATGCTGGTGGAGATGGTATTGGGTGAGATGATCTGAAGGGCCCAGCCCACAAAGCTCTTTGCCTCATCCAGTTTCATGAACAAATTCTCCCTCTCAGCCTCTGTAAGTGTCTTTGAGTCTAAACACAAAACAAGCAAACCACTACATGGTTACCCATACAATATTTACCATGAGTGCATGTACACAGTTGACACTAAATATAACATATAGCCACATGTTTTTTTTTTTTTGTCTAAATACACTTGTATACTGTAAACTACAGAACAAAAGCTAGCCATAATTTGAGTTATTTAAGTTCACCTGCAACCTTTAGGTTCTTAAGGTTGTCCTTCCTGGACACAGGACAGAAACATATTCCGTACACCATAGGCCCTGGAGAAAGAAGTACACGGCGAAGTCAGCGCGCCATAACCTCCACATCTGGAAGGTCGGGTAACGTCTTGTAACGGGACTAACGTCACGAAGTTACCGTTACCTAGGTAGCTGAGCCGCACTCACCCAGAACGGGACCTCTGCCAGCCTCATCAATACCCAGGCAGCAGTCTTCGGTCCTACACACGTCTGGTATAGGGGACGTCAGGCGGCAGCTTACAGAATTGTCTGCTTCAAAGCGACTCAAGTCCATACCTAGCTATCTACTTTAAGGCAGAAAAAACATTATTGTATGATATTTGGCAGCCGCACAGATAAACATATTTATTGTTATTTATTAATCAGAACACAAAGCTGGGCAAATCTTTGAAAGTGGATCTCGCCACCATTTTATTAAAAACAACCAGGACACTAACTGCAGCCAGCAAGAAATTAGCCCAGTATTAGCTTAGTCAGCCAAAACAATGTTAGTTTCAGAGCAATACGAACACGAAACTGCACATGGATTTATACTGATTTACTACTTAGGACAAATTATTTATGCAACTATCAAATAAGGTATTTTGTAGCAGACGCAGTAAACAAACTCATCCAACCTGACTTCAGAATTACAGACGTTTCCACCGGAAGCTACAAATCTCGTATTGGCGCGAGTTTATCACGTGACACGTATTGTCTCAAAAAACGCATGCAGGTTTTTTTTTTCTCTTAATAATTCCATACAAATATTGCGGTTTGTATTAAAATAAACAAAAAAATATCGTGATAAACTTCAACATTGATGACGTCTATTATGTTGCTATGTTTCTCGTTCTCGCTCATATCTAAGATATTTGTTCTAAAAGGACGACCCGCCTTTTTAACGTTTAGACCCGCCCCCCTCGTCGCCTGGACACGCCCTCTCCACCCCTGTCACGCGCGGACGAGCGGAGCTTCTTCCCCTTGCTCCTTCTACAGAGTGGTTGCTAGTGTTCGCCTCTTGTCTAAAGTCGCTCGTCAGTTCTGCAGAACGATAAATGTAAGTATTCACGACGTCTGCTTGCCTGTTTTACGTTAAACTCACATAAACATTTAAGGTAAAGTATATCGCTTGCATTTCTGTTAAGTTTGACGTGTAATTTTTGTTCTCTCACAAAAGAATTGCACCGTGGTTTCGTGTGGCTTTCTTTTGCAGCCGGCTGCTAAGCTAGCTAGCAGGAATGTCCTTTTAATCATTATACACAATGCCATCTTGCGCTAATATCAGTGGAATATTTATACTTGGCTGTGGTTTACGTGTAGCTACTTTCGCTATGCTCTTAACGATATACTATCAATGGCTATTTGTGCACTTTTTGACTTGCGGTTGAGTGCGTCGTTATCGTAGCTTTGGGCAACACAAAACAACGCACAGATATATCCAAACCCATAAGTAGTAGCTATTCCATGCATATTTAAACAGACATGGAACAGTCATTTTAGTTAGTTATCCTAGCTGTGTAAAGCCAGTTTACTAATAGCGTTTAACGAGTCTTACTATTTTTTCACTAGCTAGCTTTCTAGCTAGCCAGTTAGACTTGCTGACTTTTCCAAGGCCTTCACGTCACCCCCTTTAGCCGTTATCTTTTGAGCGAAGTGCGCAGATAACGTTGGTAGTTCGTTGACCTGCCCAGTCATGTATATACGGTCTCTGTGCCCAGTTAACTAGCTATCATGTTTCTACACCATCAACTTAATGATCTCTAGAAATTTTGCTTTGTCATTGTGCCAGATGGTATCCAATATCTGCGACCCCAAGGAGGGCGCATATTCTTTCCAAGTTAACAACGGTGCATTTGTCATCACCTTTCAAGCGAGTACACAACTATTCCCGTTTCTTGATTCAGAAAACTTTTAAAAAGGGAAATAGTAAACTTGGATGCACTAAGCTGTTGAGTAAATGGTGTCTGTATGGCTCGAGTGCTTTCAGTACCTTCAGGGAAGCCTATTGTTTCTGAAATCCCAGGACGCGATCATGTGACTTGCAACTGTGTGGTCCTGTCCTGTGTGTGGTCCTTTGATAGTAGCTGGCTGACCTTTGTATATGAATAATGTACCAACGAAGCCTAAGACTTTTGACATAATGGCAGGCCGGAGTAAGGTAATAAAGCTCGAAGTTTGCTATTTTTAGAAAGAGGGAGACAAATGTAGTGGTACTGTGAGAGGACACTTGTGCAACGTGAGAACTCACTGCCGACCCAAAAGCATGTTATGAGTGTTGTAATGCATCCGTTTAAACTAACTAGCTGGTTATTAAGCTCTTTGTTAAGTGAATATGATCTCATGGAGCAGGGGAGAGATTAAATGGTCTAATGCAGTAGTGGGTGTAGCCCTGAGTGTCTGGAGGTGGTTTGTCCTGCTTTAGTGCATTGGGACATGGTTTGGTTCACCACAACACGTCTGAACTGAGTGGTCCATACCGATATCTGGTACCATTGTGTTGAGCAGAGGTATAGACTGGAAACCATTTCTGACCATCATGTGACTTCTCCTGTTGTCAACAGCAACCAGCCCTCGCAATGTCTTCCGGAAATGCCAAGATTGGACAGCCTGCCCCCCACTTCAAGGCTACAGCGGTGATAGATGGCCAGTTTAAAGATGTACTTCTTGCTGACTACAGAGGTACAATGAAGTCAAACAGAAACTCAGAGTCTAAGTTTAAAAAAAAAAAACAGTTGATATAATCACTGATCAAGAAAATGTGCTTAAAAACAGCTAGTCTGAAATCCAATGTACGTGGTGTCTGATATCCAGTTTACTGTCATGTCTAATATCGGTACTCTTGCACATCACAATGTATAGCAATGGGTGTCAAGATGGCATCAACAACATCGTGTGTTTGTTTCTCAAGAAGCACATAAACTCTCTACATATAAATGTATGAAAGCTGCACCTTATAAAAGCATCTGCCAAAATGCTGTAAATGTAGACTGAAAATCTGTGTGCCAGTGCAGTGCTCTTGGGAGTCTGTGACCAGTAAGCTGTTGTGTATTAATGTGTGCTGCGTATCATATCAAAACCATGGGCTTTTGTGCTTGAATTGTCTTTTTTTTTTTCACCACGTCTCCTCACCTTTGCGCGGCTGTAGGGAAGTACCTGGTGATGTTCTTCTACCCTCTGGACTTCACCTTCGTGTGCCCCACGGAGATCATTGCCTTCAGCGAGCGTGCCGATGAGTTCCGCAAGATCGGCTGCGAGGTCATCGCCGTTTCCACGGACTCGCAGTTCAGCCACCTGGCCTGGTGAGGAGCAACTCGCCACCTAGGTGCAAACTCGCCTCCCCTGGTGAGGAGGTCCAGCCTCCCCTGGTGAGGAGGTCCTAATGAGGCTATTGGGGCCAATAATTAAAATCTTTATTAAAAGGGAGAGAGAGATGAACTGGGGTGACCTTGAGAGAGAATGGGAGGGGGGGTGGTGGACACACCTTATGAGAGAGTTGTGAGTACAGATAAAAAAAGAGTGAACTGAGGTGACCTTGAGAGAGATTGGGGGGGGGGGGGGTGCGTGCAGATACAAAGGACTTGGTGAGCTGTGTTAAGTACAGTTAATCAAGTTCTGCTTATAATCTAGAGCACAGAACCAGAACTCGCATGCTGCCACACACGGCATTTAGGGACGATCACTATCATTCACTCATAATGACGCTGGAAGACGTGATTAATGGCCTGATGCCTGTGGGTATGTGTGGGTGTACACAGCAGTGTGTCGTGGGTGTGTGTGTATGTGATCTCTAAACTGCTGACACCTGCTTTATCAAGCTTTGGGCCTCTGAACCTGCTTTTCTCTGATAAGACGGACAAGAGTTGGTGGGGGTAAAGGGAAGTGCCACTACAGGGCAAAGAGTAGCTGCTACGTGATGTTGAACTCTCTGCAGCATTTTAAAACCAAACAGACCCTCAACTCGAACTGCTTAGGTCCTTCACAGGAAACCGTGGTTCTTTACTTGCTGCACCCACAGTGATGTGCGAGAACAATACCAAGTGATGTTCAGTGTGTTAGGTGCGTCGATTAGCAGTATTAGTATGAACAAAGCTTGTCCTTAGCTTATAAAGCGGGAAAGACTTTTAATCTTTGAATGAAAAGTAACGTTGCTTAGCTTAGCTGTTTGGTTTTATTCTGAAAACCCAAGCTTGTTTTATTAAGTTATCCAAAGTACTGACGGTGTACTGGGGGAAAAAAAATCAGAGTGCTTTCCACTGGGAAGTTTGTTGAATGAGGATGTAGCACGCATTCTTGTCACCACGGCCTTCTCTCTGCTGATTGGCCAGCAATGTGAAGGCTCTCTTTGCTCATTGTGACATCGTCTCCCGGCAGGATCAACACTCCGAGGAAGCAGGGAGGCCTGGGCTCCATGAACATTCCCCTGCTGGCAGACCTGACCCAGTCCATCTCCCGCGACTACGGCGTGCTGAAGGAGGACGAGGGCATCGCGTACAGGTGAGCGCTGCTGTCACACTGCCAGCGTCTGAGGCACCTGTACTCCTCAACCAAAACAAGGCACGGGTCTCCTAACAACGAATCAATTTACTGGTCTTTAATAAATCATTCTTCAGAACTAAAACAATACACTCCTGAGAGTGCATACACATGTTCAAATGTGTCCAGTTATTTGCTGTTGAGACCAATCAAAAAAAAAAATATCAGCCATTTTCTCCTAAGTTGTTACTCAGCTTATGAAATAACATTAGTGATATTTGCACTATGTACTGATACATCGGTTCGGGTGTAGCAGTGTGTGTCTACCCAGTGCTGTGAAGAGGATTAGACAGTATCGTTTATCATCACACACACACACGGCTAATTAGGGCTGGACAACAACTCTATCAATATATATCGCGATAGAACATGTTTCAATAACATTGATATGATTTTTAGACACATTTCCAGTATTTCGATAAACGTTATTTACAACCTCTGCTGTGACTGATGTCCATTACAGGGCGCTGCCATCAGTTCATTGCTTTCGAGCCGAAAAAGCAAAACACAGTAATTGATGGCGTCCACCACAGGCATGCAGCCAATGCTCAGCAATAGCAGGCTAGGCTAGGTTTGGCTCCAACACTCTACGTTCTAGTTTAACTGGTGATGAGAAATTTATTTCCATGTATTATTCCTGTTTGTATTTTATTCATTTCTGTATCGCCGGTCCTCATTTGTTCTGAAGGTTAATGGGAGTATTACAGTATTTTGGTCGTAGTTTTGTTACGCAGTCTCTCAGTGGCGCTGATGTTCAACTTTTCTTCTTCTACAAACCAGCACTGGAGATGAGCACTGTAGCATTGCACCTAGCTCACCAAAGTTAGTGAGGTTGGAAGGTTATCAACACTCTGCCACTCTCTCCTGCCTGCTGCGCTGGACTGTCGAGGATACGGCCTGGTGCTCTGCCCTCAGTCCCGTGGCTCTGCCGTGATTTAGCCCAAACGGAGAGTGACATTGGATTGGACCATGGATAGAAACGATGTCTGGTTAATAATATGACTCGTTTACATCAGCGCAGGAGCTGTTTTTCACTGATAACCCAGGACTAGTGTGGGCGAAGGCTTCATCGCATCAGTCCTCATTTATTAGCTGCTTGTGAGGAAATAATACCCAGACAGAACCATATCGTCACAAACGTTCACTGTGGCACATTTAACGTCTAACGAGGGCATGCGGAGAATGCCGGTATTCGTTGGGTTTTTGTGTTTTTTTTTATGGTCTAATCCAACCATTGTTGGTTCTACTTGTAATTGTCTTCCTCCATGTCTGCTGCTGCATTCAGATTTCTGGTTTGTTGGCTGACCATAGCAGTGAACACAGCACAGGGCAGGGGAGCCTCTCACACGGCAGAACCTGTAGCCAACTAACACGGCAATAACATGTTAAATAAGACTTTTATCAACATTAGCTCTTCCCTTTGAGCTGCAGCGTTGGAGCTGTGTGAATAGCAACTATTCACTTTTGAATGCAGGGTTTGAGCTGTTTTGGTTGTAAACATGGCTTAGTGTTTCTGTAATATATGCCAATTTTTGGGGGGGGGTTTAGCCCAGGGGAGTATTGAATCCCAGTGTCATGCATGGGTAGGGATCCTGAGCTTGTTCAGCCCAGTGCTACATGATCACATGAAGCAATCTCTGTTGTTGCTCCAGGCAGGCTCTTACCACCCATACGTGGGAGCTGTTTACAAGTGGACTACAAAAGACCATCTAACTTGGCAGCACCACTGCGAAAACCAGTGTGGTCCTTAAAAATTGAAATACCTTGTTGCCTAAAGTGTATATTATTTAAACATTGGTGGTGTTTTTTTATTCTTGCCATGATTTGGTAATATTTCATTTCTAGATGACACCTTCTGTATCTTAGAAAATTCCATTGTTTTTCAGGTTTATCTTTATATACAGCATCTCTATAGTGGATTACTACATACAATAATGTGTGTTTACCTGTATGGAGTCAAAAAAAAACAATATTAGAACCCTAGGAAGCTACCCTTGGAATTCTAGAACCTATATTAGAGATTCAGTAACCCATGAACTACTGAAGTGCTGACTTGTGCTCCACGCCACCTTCATGTGCTCCTGTTCTCTTTTATGTACGTTCTTTACCACTGCAGAGGGCTGTTTGTGATCGACGATAAGGGCATTCTGAGGCAGATCACCATCAACGACCTGCCCGTGGGCCGCTCCGTGGACGAGACCTTGCGCCTGGTCCAGGCCTTCCAGCACACTGACAAGCACGGGGAAGGTGAGTTGGCCACGCCCCTCCTCTATATGACCTTTGCCCCACAACTCTCGCTTATTTTCACTGGGTTATTACAAGGGTGTTTGGGAGAGGGAGGTTGTCCATAACGGTGCCATTTCATGATTTATTTCTCTCCCACCACCCCAAACCAAGTCTGCCCTGCTGGATGGAAGCCTGGAAGTGACACTATTGTCCCTGATGTCGAGAAGAGCAAGGCGTTTTTCTCCAAGCAGTAAGGCGTTCTTCACACGTGCCCTGTAGACTACAGTCGAGGAGGACTGAAGCACTTCTCAAGGGTCATTAGACCCTTTTTGACCTTTGCATTTGAGCCTACGGCAGAGATTTTGGAGGTTAACTTTCTATCTTACTTTTGTTCATCTGACTATGCTATAAGCTAGTAGTGAAATGCACTGAAATTTCTGTAGTCTGGGTGTCACCTACTTTTCTGTTGAAAACGTGCATGTATTTTGTACCTGTTGACCATTAAACTCTTGAAAACTGATGGTGTTGACATTTGAAAAATTGTGAAATAAAGGTGGTGTTGATTTAAAAAAAAAAAAAAAGTTTCCCAGTTGATGGGTTGGGTATATAAACTTGATTCTTGTGTATTTTTCTGTATAGGAAAACCTTCAAATAAGATGTAGTGAGCACAATGACCACAAGATGGCACCCTTTTATAAATTAAAATGAAAGGCAGGTCTCGGGCACAGTGGACAATTTTAAAATTTGATGCCTCACCAGAGTTCTGCTTAATTGTCTTGTGAAATTGTGACTAAACATGTTGGAGTGAAACGCTGACGTCCATCGTACGCAGACAGGCATAATGCATTGTTTATTTTGATACGTGTATTCTTTTTTTTTTGGATAGTGGTGGAGGTGTAGGCGTGGTAATGACGGGATTCCTGACCAGTGGCGTGTTGTAACTCTGGTTCCTGGTTGCACGTACTTGACCTTACTGCTCATGCTAATGCATCATGGATTTGTTATTAGCAGTGATGTAGGGTCCCTAATGATTTTTCGTTAAGAATATGCGAGACCCAAATGAATTCCTCGGCATAAACGGTTTGAGAAATACATTTTAAAAGGGTTTTTTTTCAATTAAGATATTTGTATTCATTAATATATACAAATCTTAGGGTGGGGAGTTCGGTAATGAGAGGAACCAGCAAAGGTGGTTCGGACATCTGGCCCAACGTGGAGAAGACCCCGAGGAAGACCCAGGGCACGTTGGATGGATTTACCTATCTCAACTGTCCTGGGAACGCCTCGGTATTCCCTCCGGAGGAGGTTGCCGGGGTGAGGGAGGCCTGGACCTCTTTTCTTAGGCTGCTGCCCCCGCGACCCGGACCCGGATAAGCGGTGGAAGATGGATGGATGGAAGGAAGATATACAAATCTATGTTATCCCGAATCGCTTTTGCGATGAAATGTATACAAATGCTGACATGGCAACAGGGTGTATGGCCTTGAACCGACGAGACACGGTTCTAGCAAAATAGTAGGTATAGCCTACCCTGTTTCACCAGTCTCAGATGATAGAACTGAAAGAGACGGAAGTAAAACAAGAGAAAAAGGTAAAAGTTTAAGCGTGTGAATGTGTTTAACGTGATCTTGACTTCAAAAGTGATGTCGCTGTTTTCTCGGCAGGACCTAATTAAGCAGTCTATTTATAATCTCTCTGATCTTGTTTGTGCTTACCATAGCTTTAACTTTATGCAAACTGTCTGGAAAATGTCCGTGCGCTTATTTTTATCTCTAGTTTTCTTTTCACTGAAACTGTTTTGGGAAGTTAAGCGTTCGCTGTGAGCGGGGAAATTCCCGAGTTTCTAAATTTTCACCCATTCACACGCAACTCATTCATGCGAACGTCAGACTTAAAGCGCAAAAAGAAAAAAAAAAAGCCTACTTCGCTACCTCCTAAATCCGGCAGCGTGGGCGGGGGTTCCCGGCAAATCTACCATCAATGACGTACGTGTTAAAAATTGACCATATTTGGACTCTACGTCAATAGGAAACGGACTCAACGTGGGTACGTTCTTTACGTAAAACTTCCTACGTTTGAAAGTGAAAAGCTGGTGAAGCGATAACGCTCAATACATTGTTATTACCGGTCTAAAATTGGTACTCATTTTAGGATAGATTAAATTTTTATCTGCATTGAGAACGCATACACAGTATATTTTTAAGGCCTTTACTTAAATACAAAAACAAACCACACTCACACACACACACAACAAACAAAAATATTGTCCGGATCAACCAGACAATCACAATAACTTACTGGAATGTATTCATAGGATATAACTCGCATTTTTTAAATGTAAGTGCTCTTAGAGTCCTTAGAGTTGCTTTCATGAGCATTTCATTTGGAAGTACCATATCAACAAATGTTTAGAAAGCAAATGCTTCAGAAAACCAAGACAGTAACAGTGTAGTTTTCTACAAGAAAACATCAAATGCACAACATTTCATAGTCTACTCAGTGCTGCAATACTATCAGTATCAGAATGTATTCTCATCCAGTGTTTCCCTCTTTAAGCCAGTGTCTCGAGTCCATGTTTTTGTCCATTCAATATGACTCTATCTTCGGTGTCAACATCAGCTGACATCCCCGGCTTACGTGTGTCATTACTTTTTGCTTGAGTTGGGCTACTTGCTCTCTCAATAGCGATGCGGTGTTAGACAGTCCGGCGTTATCTGACTTCAGGATTTTCACTTTGTCTTCCAGGCGCGAGATGCGCTCCAGCTTTCGCCGCCGGCACTTGGTCGCCGCCAGCCGGTTACGTAGCCGTTTGCGCTCCGCCTTGATGCGTTCCTGGTCCTCCAGGTCGATAGGCGACATTGGCGGAGAGCCGTCGCTGCTTTGCAGGTCTGGGACGGTCTGTGGTTCCTCTTTCAGTATACCAATTCGTTGCTGATGCAGCCCGGCTCCGGACAGCGAGTGCTGAAAGTGAGGAGAGGGGTGCGTCGTGCTCTGGTGGTGCTGATACTGGTGATGATGAGGCAGATAGCTGATTGTGGCAGTCGGGTAATTGGCTGCAGGCGGCAGTGTAGTGTTGGGGTTACAACTGTTGAGTGTGGTGTAGACGGGGGTCTCTGACTGCAGCGAGGAGCCGAAGATCGATGGTGCCACCGAGCAAGACGACACGCCACCGGCTCCGATGGACACATTCGGCGGGGGCATCTGGTTCATCTTGTGTAGCTCGTCAAGCGCTTTCACGAAACCGTCAGCGAAACCTTCTTGTTCTTCAGTGATCGCTCGACTATACAGGTACTGGCCCGGGGTGGGTGTAGTAATCACGCCGTTACCGTTCTGAACGATGAGTCTTTCCAGCTCCGGAGAAGCGAGTTTCAGCGAGCTGAGGTCTCCGTTGGCGGCCGAGTAGAAGTCGCTTTCAGAGCGGACAGACTTGAGGTTCCGATAAGGTTCGACGAAGCTCACGCTCATGTTCTGCTTTAGAAGCTTGTAGTCGTGCAGGGCAGCGTCTGGATTGCCATAAGCAGAAAGAAACGAGTCGTCATGATAAAACGGTTGCTCCATTTTTGTTGACATATGAATTGATACACTAGGCTATTTGAGGTCTTAAATCTAGAAAAGCAGTTATTTGCGCACAAGTTTGCCTCTCGGCTGAAAAATCTTCAGTGTTAATACTGTATATATTACAGTCCAAACATCTTGTGTGTTCCGTAATGTTAACGGAAGCCCAGAGAGGTCAATGAGAAATAAACTTCCAAAATAGTTGAACAACTTTTTGTTTTACTGTACCAAGTCGACAGATGCCTTTCCCTTGACAGACGTTTCAAAGAGGTGTCCAGTATTTCTCGAAACTCTCGTCGTTCCAAAACAGTTGTTCGTAAACACTGTCCGTATAAGCAGAAAAGACACGGTACTGTCAGCAGATCTTGACGCAATTATCTGAACCGTATACGCCTCGAAACGTGTTTTATACTCGCAAGCGAGAACCAGAGGAACAAGCCCCACACCGACACACAATTGGCCGAACTATTCCACGCCCTTCAGACGGAGCGCTGACGTTGTTGCCAGGAAATGTGAAAACTAAAAACACTAACATTCATATTTCCACAGGCAGGACGCAAACAAGCCGCAACAGTTAAACAGGCACTTTTACCAAAGTTTCCCAAGGGCAGGGAGAAAAACAACAACATGGCTTCTCGAGAATATACAATAAATCTGATGTGGGTTAAGTAAAAAAGACGATTGCGAGGTTCAGTCCAGCGCGACCCAATAAAGCAGCGCACTTAAGTATAGCCTACGCACAGCTATATTAACAACTCGGTTAGTTCAAGCAGTAACCGACGTGTCCTTTAATTTTTAAATTTAATAGAAAATCCTTAATTCCTGAAATACCGTAGCTGTTTACAGAAATCGAAGAAAGGGAATCACTTTTGTAGGCAGTTCTGCTCTGTTGGGAAAACCGACAAACTTGGCTCATCTCGGCGGCTTTCCAAGATGCACACCCCAGGTAGGCTGGATCAGGAGGTGTGCCTGGTAGGCGTTGAGAAAGACAAATGAGGCATCTATAGAAGTACGTGTAAACATATTCGAATGAAAGTGTAAACATTTAATATGCTTGTTCTTCTGTATCTTTATGATGCTTCGACTCTTCAGATGTCACAAAACATCGAAGCAAACAACACCTGGGGAGAGCTCACGTGTCGCTCACCGAACACAGGTTTTGAGGAGAGAAAGACATCACTGTCTGTCGAATATGTTAATGTGAGCTGAATCACTACACACCGGGCGCAGTGCCAGGGCACACGCCCACGTTGCGCCATTCAGGTGCCGCGAGCAACCTCTCACCTATATCCTCAGGAGCCTCTGCTACCATCAGGAAGAGAATTCGCGCAGTACATATTTGACGTCCACTGTGTCAATAAAATGAACTTAAAATAATCATCACATACACACACCACATATCACACACACACACACACACTCATATCTAACATTTTGAAGTATAT
>JAOYMR010000013.1:9434975-9451996 GCA_025802075.1 Tenebrosternarchus preto | reverse complement strand
TATTATTGTTTCAGATCTGGGATAAAAAATATTTATGATATGAAAAACATGATGTTTAAAAGTATGAGAAATAATGGGGTTACTGTTTTGTTTTCTGGCTGATAGTTAGCCCACACTGTAGTTGCCAAGACGAGGTTGGTTGTGACCGGCCTTGTCACTGAAAGGCCAGGGCACATTGTAATTCTGCAGACATAACATCTCTGGCTTTCAACCCTGACTAATCTAATCAGATTGACTGATGGAGTTACGGTGATACTTGTTGACCACAGCATGGTCACGCCTTCAGCTCAGATCTGCATGGGACTCCAGGACACCTTCTAGTTAATGGACTCTGACTCCTGTGGCCATTCTAGAGCACCCACTCTGACCCTTGTGTCCCTTCTAGAGTACCCACTCTGACTCCTATGGTCCTTCTAGAGCACCCACTCTGACTCCTATGGTCCTTCTAGAGCACCCACTCTGACTCCTATGGTCCTTCTAGAGCACCCACTCTAATTTATGTGGTGCTTTGCTGCAGTCATACAACATTTGATCTAAGTCTATAAACTCTGTCTTCTTCCTAAAATGTAGTGAAAGAACCTGAGATGCACCAACACTTTGTTAATGTACTGGATATAACACTTATATATATAAGTATACTTATATATATTAATGTACTTGGATATAATTTACTGAACAACACTTTAACACAGAACAGCACAGCACAGTTTATCAACTTAAAACGCAATAAATTACACATCACTACCATTCCATCTTGAGTTATTACACATGTTATTAAACGTGTTAAACCTCTGAAGGCCTGTTCTGTTTGCACCCTGTCTGCAGCCTGCACATCTGCCCAGCCAATCAAGACCTTTGGGACAGGAATGTTAAAAGCGTGAATCTCTGCAGGTGCTGTGTTCCTGCTGTCAAGGTGCTGGTCCTGTTCTAATTCCTTAGTAGTTCACCCTCTCTCACAAGTGCATAAAGCCAAGTAAAGGCATTAAACACACACACACACACACACACACACACACACACACAAAATGGCCAACTAAGAGAAAACCTGTATTGATAGTGGTGATATATATGTGGGTACCATATTGTTTAGTCTACCTCAGTGATGAGTCACATTGGTGTGTTCTTCTCTTTTTTTGGTCTTTTAAATATTGGTGCAGTGCTGTAAGCTCTATAATGCTTCATGAATGGCATAGAGTCATAGTGAAAGTACAAAAACAAGAGACAGGCAGAGAAAACCAGACCAACTGTAAAGAGTGTGGTGGTGGCGGCGTTAGAGAAAACAGTGGCTTCCGTGTCACTTCTTTGATATCTCAAAATCAAAATAGCTTCACAGGAAGCTGACTTCCACTGATCGTCATGCCTGACTCGGAGGCTATAAATAGCTTGGTTATCTGCAGCCAAATTGCTGAGACTCGATCATAATGAACACTTTGTTGGTCGTTTTGGATAACATTACTTTTTTTGTCTGTCTTTCTTTAGCCTTTAGATCTGTGTTTGGGGTGTGTTCCCACAATACGCGATCGTGTGTTTTCACTTTGAAGGCTGAAGTGTCCCAGTAACGACAACAAGGCAACTAAATGACCTTGAACAGCTCCTCAGAGACTATTTAGGATCTTGGAAGAGTTCAGAGCCCAACAAGTGTCCTCTCACCTTTATCAGCAGTGCGTGTCTGCAGGTCCGTCTGCTGTCAGCTGAACTCTGCTCTCTCATACTTTGAGTGAGCTACTACCACTGGCTAAGAGCTGTATGTTCTTAGCACACTGAGCAGAGACTGTACAGATATAAGTTTCTTTTAATTCTCTGTATGCTGTGTATCTATTAGTGTCATACACAGTTTTTACCTGAGACCATAGATATTGTTAAAATGGTATGGTTCATAATTTAAAATGGCTTTGGATGCAGTATACTGTTCCATTCAGGAAGCTGTGGTGGGTGGTCATCTTGGACCACTTTCCCTCTATTAGAGAGAAATAGCATAGCTGATCTGGGATCAGCAGTTCCCAGCAGAAAGGTCAGAAGACCACAAGCATTTGCTGTCATTTCCTGTGAAGTGTCCAGGTGTGGTTCTAAAAACCTTCCCACTCGCTTGACTTATGCAGTCTGTGGTTTCTATAGAAGCAAGTCCACATCAAAGCGGATTTACGTGGAACTGTGGACTAATTTCTCACAGACAAGGGGAGTAAGTCTTTTGCGGATGGTCTGTAACGGCGATGTAGTAGCAATGCATAAGCACATTGCGTTTCATTTTAATCTTTGCCACAGTTTCGTTTAGAACATTCTAGACAGCAATGCTCACAGAAGCCTCTTTTTAAAATATTTTTTACTTTAGTTGAAGCACATGCGTGTGGGCACCCAAGCACACATGTTCATAGTGATGCCATTATTCTGAGTTGAAGGGTAATTTGACATGACAAGTAATGTTTTAGGACCTCAAAGAAGCAATGGTACTGGGTAAAAAAAAAAGAAGTGTGTGTGGGTGTGTGTGTGTGTGTGGGGGGGGGGGGGGGTTGTTGCACTGTGCTATTGGCAAAGAAAGGCCAGAAGGCAAATGCTAAAAGAAGTTCACCATTAGTGCGAGTGAGTGAGTGAGTGAGTGAGAATGAATGAGTGAGTTACATGGAACTGTAGTGAGAATGTGTGAGGGAATGAGTGAATGAGTGAGCGAATGAGTGAGTGAATGAATGAGTGAGTGAATGAATGAGTGAGTGAATGAGTGAATGAGTGAGTGAATGACTGAATGAGTGAGTGAATGACTGAATGAGTGAGTGAATGAGTGAGTGTATGAGTGAGTGAATGACTGAATGAGTGAGTGAATGACTGAATGAGTGAGTGAATGCATACTAAAGAACAAAGGAATAAAGACATTGTATCAGTATCAGTGAAATGTGCAGATCAAGGTGATGCCGAAAGCAAACCAGACATTTTACAGTCATGGCAACAGGGCGCTAGGTTTATCCGAACTGAGAGGGGGAGAGATAGAAATAAGGAAGTGTTCATTACTGACATAGAGAAGAGTAAAGAGGAAACACTAATCATCAAGTTCCACTCTTGGAATCAGAACCTGGCACACAAACACTCAGGAAATATACCACTTGCCTCAGACATTTGCTGTAAATAATTTACAGATTTTGTGGTGTTTTTCTAATTTATGTTAAAATGTATTAACCTACACTAAAATACTGGACTTATCTATCAAATGTTGGGACCCTACAGACAACCTCTGAGTTTGTCTGGAGTCCAGACTCAAGACAGTAAAGGACAAAAACAATATTCTGCCTGGAGCACAGTGGCATGCACAGTGATTCTGACAGCCAAACACACACACACACACACAGATTCCTCTGCTTCCTCCCAGCCTGCCTCACACCGAGTGCTTAACTCTGGTTGTTGCAGCCAAACGGACGAACTGCTACGGCGTGAGGTGTCTGGGGCGACACTGGCGTTGGCGTGGCAACGCTGGGCTGAGGGAGACCTGCAGGTGAATCAGTTAACTGGGACTCTCTCCCAGCCTGCTGGCAAGGAGAGCAACTGGGCCATCAGGCTTCTGCCAGCAACATGCTACAGTGAAGATGCAAGAGAACTCGGCACCACAAGGAGCCTTTCAGTCAGCCAGGGAAGAGGCTTCTGGTCCCTCTTTTTAAAAAACTTTTGTGGAAAAGTGCTGATCTGGGATCAGTGTTTGCTTCTTGTATCCCAACGATCTGTTACATGAATTGTGACCTACATCTCAAACAGTGTCTGTAAGATGCTTAATAAATTGGCTCCTTAAGGTTTGTAGTGCACTCACATGTGAACATGTGAAGTCCATTAAACATACATGTGCATACACTTGTACATAAACACACACAAACACACACTCACAAACTCTCCTGCATCCTCCACATATGGGAAGTGCTTGGTCTCATTGCCCGTCTGTGACTGGGGTCAGTAGTTTGTCCTGAGGAAGGCTGATGGCACTAATGAAGGTGTAGATAATTGTGTTTTCAGGTGTGGTGGACGGGCACGTAGCTGCCAGGGACCTGCTGGGTGAGTTGGGAGTCTTGGAACAACGCAGAACCTTCAGCGCAAAGCATGTGGCCTTACAGAATGAGAAAAAACACAACACTGTGCTCTGGTTCCACCCTGAGGTCTCTCTCTCTCTTTTTCTCTCTCTCTCTCACACACACACACACACACACACACACACGCAAGGATGCTGCTTATTTAACTGCCTTCAGAGATGTGAGTGCAGCCAGATCTGATGAGGCTGTGTCTCCTTCAGTGCTAGAGAAAGGAGCCATGTTTCCTCTCCTGTTTTTATTTTGTTCTATTTTTGGCTGTTTCTTTAGGTCTAATGTTTTTTTTTGTTTTGTTTTTGTCTTTTAATTGAAGATTGTTTTTCTAAATGCTGAATACAGGAGTCCCAGTGAATTACTTCCCCTGCAGCTGTACTCAGCCTCATTCTGGAAACTTCCCCACAATTCGTGTTTGTGCTGGTCTGCCTCAGCTAAGGCCTGTACAGGTTGATGGAAGGTTTCGTAGGAAATCAATGCAGTTTATCAAAGAATGAACAGGGGGGCTGTATTTTCAATGTCAGGGTTTTGCAGAGGGAGGCACTTTTTCCAAGAGCTCAGCTGATTTACGCCTCTCCAGCAAATGATCCATAAAGAAAAATGAGTTTAAGATAAATAGTGTAACAGTGAGGTCAGAGAATTGCAATGTTCTGCCAAAACTTGTCCGAGGTAAATCCCTGATGCTGCAGTTTACTGGCTTTGATCCTGAGAATGGCAGGAACCGGTGCCAAAAAAAGGTCACTGGTAAATTCTAACCCCTACTCCGTGTGGGGAATAGTACTGCTGGTACGTATATAAGCTTCACAATATATCTTGATGGCAAAATGTGCAGTGGATGAATGTGAATCTGTGTGCACATTTATGCAAGAGATGGAAAAATACATCTGTTTTGCTGTCCACTTAAAAGGTCAAAGGTCAACCATCATTATGAACGGCATGAAGCTTCCCTACTGTGGAAATGACTTGGGTTGTGCTAAAGGCCACAGGCAGTGATTTCATACATTGCAGAAAGCAATGATGCTGTGTGTGTGAGTGAGTGTATGATGGTGAGTAAGATTCACCTCACCCACACACTCACCCACTCAAACAAACAAACCCAAATAAAACACACACACACACACACACACTATAGAAAGAGCTGTGGCAGACAGTCACTGAAGGTGGAGAAGGTTTCCTTCTTCCCACAAAACCCCGCGAGAAACGCCCTGATAACTCGTTTGAGCTCATTCGAGCCGATTGCGACAGTCGGATTTCGCAAATCAATTTTGATAAACCTCAGTGTCGCTAATGACAACACAAAGTTCTACGTTTATACGAAGATATAATGTGTCTTAATTCTAAGATTCAAAAAAGTCTCAGAAAATGTTTTAAAGGCCTGATCATCTTCCAGACTTTAATCTCATTGAAGTCAATGTTTCCCAGTAATAGTCCTGGAATTCCCCTCCTCTGCATCAGTTTGTGCATGTGTGTGTGTGTGCATATGTGTGTGTGTGTGTGTGCGTGTGTGTGTATGTGTATGTATGCGCACAAAATAACAATCCTGATACAAGTGATTAGCTAATTAACAAGTCTTTCAAACGTGTGGAGCAAACCTGTTACAGCAGTAGTGTGGGGCTTCACTTCAACAGGTTAGATGGTGTGAGCTGTGTTCGGGTGGTGTGAGCTGTGTTTGAGTGGTGTAAGCTGGGTCTGCAGCTGGGTTGATGTTTAATTAGCACAGTGAACGCAGAGCATGCTTCCTTCTTCCAGGCATAACTGGTGTTATTTGAACATATTGAACAGATTTGTGTAGTCATTTGTGTACTTTTAATGCTCTTAAGAGGACACTAAAATATAGTTACACTATTAACCCATTAAACTCCCAGGACCAACCACTGGACCCACAGTCTTCTACCTCACAACTACCAAACTTTCTTAGTAGTGCTTCAGTGTTTTAATAACACGACAAGATTATTAACTAAAAATGAAGACAGGAGGGTAAGAGGTCCACTTGATGAGGCCCATAAACGGGGTGAAGATACTTTTAGTTGGGTGCTGTCCCTGTACATGGGCAGCATCATAAAGGAACGTCTTTCAGGGTTTCACTGACACACACACACACACACACACAAGCAGAAGGCTTTTTTTCTAGCTGGGTCTTGTTGTCAGTTGCCTGTGATTGAGACTCTTACTGATGCATCAGTAGCTATCTGTTAGCACTCGACTAAGACTGGTCCACTGACCTCTAAGCTCCAACCCAAATTGTGGCATTAAGGCCGAGCTCCGACCGCACAGTCCACTGCTGCAGATTCATGTTAAAACTCCAACACTATAGCCTTCGTTTCCAGGCGTTGGAGCAAATCAGTTTTGCAAACCCAATGTTCTAGTAACCCCACACCCACAAGTGAGAGAGTAAGAGAGGTGGAGCGGAGGTGGAGAGGAGAACATGAAACCAGAACTGGGTTCTTCATCCATCTCCTTGCAGAGCTGCTACAGTTTGATTTGTTTAATTTTTTGTTGCATTTATTGAGCAATAGTCTGTTTCCTCTTTCTGGAATTAGCAGAAGTGTTTGTACCAGTGTGTGTGTTTGTGTGTGTGTGTGTGTGTGTGTGTGTTTGTAGCTGAGGTTTATCGGCATATTAATGGACTGCATCTTCCTCTTTTTTAGCCACTTGGTGTGATGGTCCATATGAAAGCAATCAGCATTTCACATGGATCCCACGGAAAACAGTTTATAACAACATACACGAATGGATCATTTCTGTTGAAAGATTTCATAATATTTGTATGACTTAATGCACCTGCTCTTACTATTATTGTATTTTTTATTTTAGTTTTTATTACAGCTAGTGTTACTGTAACTACTATATTCTATATTCTATATATGTATATATTCTATATACATCATCTGTCAATCAATCAACCAATCAATCAATAACATGTGGGTGTGCAAAGACCAGGCTAAGAGGGTGAGCTGAGGTGAGATGGTCAGTGTCAGGCTTTGTGCCAAGACAGCTGGAATACAGACTTCTGACTGAATACAGACTACTGACTGAACTACTGACTGAACTACTGACTGAACCAGATGAACAGCTGAACAGTGACGGTCATTTACAGAAAATAACCTTCAGTACACCGGCACTTCCCTGCATTTCACAGAAATGTGTGTGCACACGTGTGTCTGTGTGTGGATTGAGAGAGAAACACAGTGTGTGTTTCACTGAGAATACGGGGGTGAACCTTCACCTTGTTCACATTACTGGAGCTTTTATGAAAGATTAGCATTAGCATGTAAATATAGGAACAGGGAATTTACACATGCACGCTCAAACATATTGACAAAGCTCGTTGATAAACCATACCTTGAAAGTGTTCTAAGAAATTTAACTAGGTGACTTATTAGGTGGTTTAAGATTATCTATTTCACACACAGTTTAAGAATAGCTACTACACACACACACACACACACATACTTAGAGACCTTGCAGGTTCAGTGACACTGCGCTGTTCTGAACGGCTCTGTTCATGTGTGACAAACCCATCTCTATATTTAGTGGGCGGGGCATCAACATCAGATTCTGCAAATCAGCAGCCTCAAACAAACACGGCGGCACTGAGAGGATCGAGAACCACCACAGAACGAACGTATCTAGACTGACAACGTTCTAGATAGTGTTCTAGACTGCCAACATTCTAGATAGTGTCGCGTTCTAGAAGAGGCGTTCAGTTCTGAGTGTTGCAACAATAGAGCTGGAGCAGAATGTGTGACGCTGAGCCGGGCAGGGATGGCAAGGTGCCACGGGGACGTTAGGAATCACTGCTGGTCCTGTTGATGCGGAGATGACTTCACACCATGTCATGCAGAGGTGATCTGCATATGACATACTGATGACTCAAGAAGATACTACCAAAGACATTAATGTTATTAAAGAAAGATTCTGCTATGTTGGGTGAACAAATGAAACATAATTATGGATCACCGAAGCAAAAGCATCTGGTTAATCACCAGAGTTGCAGATGCACACACACACACACATACACTCTCCCTCCCTGAGAAAACACACATACAAAAAAAAACGCATTGTCACTTGTGGTTTTACTCCTTTCGCGTATATGACTGCAAGCGTGTTTGTGTGTGATGCTGTGATGCACTTGTGTGGGTTTTGTCAAGAAACAGAAACCGCCATTCTGCTCTGTCTCTGTGCCAGCTCTCAGCTCTTCGGTCAGATTCGCTCAAATCTGCGATAAGTATCAGCACGTTTGCCTTTCACGCAGTACTGCTTCCTTCACACCCAGCCATTGAGAAGTGAACTATCAGAACTAATGAACTATCAGAACAAATGCCTCTGACTGCCATACCGGTTACAACAGATACAAGCGGGTGTGCTTTTACCAAAAGACACTTCTTTGACCTGTGCCTTAAGCTTCCCTTCAGTGAGCAGCTGTTTAAGTTAGCGGTGAGCATTCGTTTTTCACTGTAAAGGACAAAACCATTCAGACAAACACACATTCACACACCCACAAGTAGGTAAATATGAGAGGAAGCCCCTTCGAACGGTGGTCTCTTGAAGGATGACACAAACTGAAGTTCAGGGTAGTGAAGCAGACAAAAATGAAAGTCTCAAGTTTTAGTCACCTTAGCCACAGACCACTCAGAACTATCCAGCACTCAAACGGTTAAACGATTTCCCTTAGCTCACGTAGCTTGGTCACACCCTTTCAGAGAACCGGTTTGCAGTCTTCACACTGTCAGTTCTTAATAAGATGAAGCCTCCTTTCCCAACATGTTTAATAAATACACTGTAACGATATATGACACCACCGATTTATTTACTTACTTGCTGTTCAATGAGCAGAAATTGATGAGTTGTTGGAGCAATAGTTGGAACAGACCATACTGTCATACTTGTAATAGATAGTTAAACTGTCATTTAAGATAAGATAAACCACTTCAATATGAACAGGTTTTACATATGAAATACCTGGAATCACTCCTTCACACCAGATAATGGTCATGGCTATTTACGTAACTGTGTGTGGCTTTTTCTTTTGGTGAAATTTTTACACAACAAATGGGCACCAGAACTAAGAACCTAATCCACTGCAGTTTCTTTTTAAATCTTTTGCGCCTAACTCAAAAGATCATCTGTAAAACCACAGAAAGGCGTAGTGTATATTTAATATACATAACCCGACAAAGGTTAGCAAAGCACTGTCTGATAATAACTTCTCTTATTTGTGAGGAGCTGAAGATGAAGGAGTTTATAGTTAATATAAGTTCAAATCTGGGATGTTGGTGGGTTTCCTTACATTAACTGCTTGCTTCAGGTCCTTCCACAACACTGATTAGATTAAGGTCAGGACTTTGACTCGGTCATTACAAGACATGAACTTTATTCTTCTTTAACCATTGTTTGGTAGAACGACTTGTGTGTTTAGGGTCATTGTCTTGCTGTATGACCCACCTTCTCTTGAGGTTCAGTTCATGGACAGATGTCCTGACATTTTCCTTTAGAATTCTCTGATACAATTCAGAATTCATTGATGGTAAGCCGTCCTGGCCTAGATGCAGCAAAACAGGCCCAAACCATGATACTACCACCACCATGTTTCACAGATGGAATAACGTTCTTATGCTGGAATGTTTCCTTTCTCCAAAACTAACGCTTAGCATTTAAAACCAAAAGCTTCTATGCTGGTCTCATCCATCCTCAAAACATTCTTCCAAAAGCCTTCTGGCTTGTCCACGTGATCTTTAGCAAACTGTAGACGAGCAGCAAATTTTCTTTTTGGAGAGCAGTGGCTTTCTCCATTAGCCAATGTGAGAGAGGCCTTCAGTTGCTTAGAGGTTACCCTGGGGTTCTTTGTGACCTCATCGACTATTACACGCCTTGCTCTTGATCTTTATTGGTCGACCACTCCTGGGGAGGGTAACAATGGTCTTGAATTTCCTCCATTTGTACACAATCTGTCTGACTGTGGATTGGTGGAGTCCAAACTCTTTAGAGATTATTTTTTAACCTTTTCCAGCATGATGAGCATCAACAACTCTTTTTCCTCAGAAATCTCTTTGGTTTGTGCCATGATACACTTTTTTGTGCTGTGAAGAGCAGACTTTTTTTTAGATCCCTGTCATCCCACTGACTGAAAACACCTGGCTCTAATTTCACCTTCAAATGACCTGCTAGTCCTAGAGGTTCACATACTTTACCACTCACAAATATGTAATACTGGATCATTTTCTTCAATAAATAAATGACTAAGTATAATATTTTTGTCTAATTTGTTTAACTGGGTTCTCTTTATCTACTTTTAGTATTTGTGTGAAAATCTGATGATGTTTTAGGTCATATTTTTGCAAAAATATAACTTTCAAGCACCATTGTATTTCTACTAGCCAGGAACAAGAAGATACAATAGGCTCTCCAGGATTGTTTTCTTTATGAATCTATCTACAATTAGAATCCGTGTGGAATCAGGGAGGTGTCCTGCTAAAGGGTTATTGTCTCTTGTCACCTCATAATTATGGTCCACATTCAGTTCACTATTAATGAATATTTCAGCAGGACAAGGGCATCAGTCCATATCTACATATGTATTACATTCAAGCCATGTAATCAGCATTAAATGTGAAAAACCTACTTTAGTGGAGAGATCTATTTTTTGCTAATATAAATTGGATCCTAATCCTTCAAATTCAGCACTTTGCTTGCACCGCTGATAGAGGACCACTGTCTGAAACAGCCTCTTTCTCTGGAAACTCTGAATACATCTGTGGTACACTGAAGCTACTCACCTGGAACATATATATACACACACACACACATTGCAGGGCTTTAACGAGCGCACGTGTAATTAGCCAATTATAATCAGTCTGCAAAACAGGCTCGGAGCAGCGTGGCTGACATTGCCATGGAGACGGAAGGCGAACGCTGTCTGCAATGATCACTCTATGTGCACGAGTGGGTGAGAGAGAGATACGCTGGTGTGTTCTTTACTGAACCATAACTGTGTTCTCTGCCATACCTTATGTGTTCATGTAGAAGATGTATGTATTCCAGACAGATGTATAAATTCTAGATAGTCAGCAATTGCTGGCAGTAATGCAGGTGCAATTCTGTGCAAACGTATAGGACATCTTCAAATGTTTGGGTTCTTGTCATACTGTCAGCCAGAAGCATTATACCAGGTTTTTAAAAACTCTCTGATTATGTTAATACATGATTTACCCAAAACTGGGCAATGACAGAAACAAAAATATACAAAACACATCAAACATATGAAACACATCAAACGTATGAAACATATAAAATCAAAACGTTTACATAACCCGCGAGGTGTGTGCAGTTTCTTTTCTCTCTGCGAGTACTAAGACCTGTGCTGTGATCCTCCGAGGCCACAGCACTTCCTGCAAATACGTGCTGGATGTTTTCAGTACTTCCTGTCGTGTGCGGGTCCACATGTCATTGTACGCGGTGGTCTGTGTAAAAGTGCACATGGAGGCGTGGTTGAGAACTTAAGGGTGGTTGGATCTCTGTGCATCTAAGCATTAAAGCTGTTTGAACTAATGATGTGTCACCAGCAATTAAAGGGGATTTAATTTCACTTAATGGCACGAAATGTGACCTTTGAAAAACTCTAAAGATCACATAAATGCCATAAATTTCCTAAAGCACAGAACATTTCATATATATGGTAGGCCTATATATAGATGCTATAATTTAGAGAAAATATAGCCTCTATGGCCAAAGTAATGTTTACCCTTTAACAAAGTAACATTTCAAATAAAACAGGAAACACAATAGAGTTAGGAAGACTGTAATCTCACTTTGTGTGTGTGTGTGTGTGTGTGTGTGTGTGTCAGTTTCTCGCACCACTGCCACTGCCGATCACAAATCCCAGAAGTTGTGCTGCAGCTGTGAGATTGCAGTCTGATCCATTTGATTTTTCATTAGGTGTGAATTCTTATATTGTTCGATTGACGTCATCGGAGAAGTGATGTGTCAAGAAAATCTGTGAATCACACTGACAGGTTTGTTCTTGCAAAGCTGCTTCCCGGTTTTCCGTGGCCGCATGCCCCCCCCCCCCCCCAAAGCTTACATACAGCCATTTAGTCTCATTTGCACGCATGTTTAATACTTCACTCCAAACTGTTAATGTGTGGTACCTAATAAAGGCCTGTTAGCATTAGCGACGCATGAATAATGATGTCTGATTGATGCCAGCCAGTTCGACCTTGTCTTGTCCTTAACTCAGTTAACACCAGTGCAAAACTATAAGGTGACTTTGTTATTGTTAGCTGATATAACTAATTTCTCTTGAAGCAGGTAGTTTCAAATGAAATCCAGTGACTAATTTAAAAAAAGTGATTCACGACAGACTAAAAACTTAGACAAAAAAATCCCCCTTGAGCAACACATCTGAATACATCAATCAAGTTGAGGAGTGTCGAGGGTCAAAAAGGGTTGAGGAGGGTCAAAGGTCAAGGATGGTTGAGGAGAGTCGAAGGTCAAGGAGGGTTGAGGGTCGAGGAGGGTCAAGAAAGTTCGAGTCAAGAAGGGTTGAAGAGGCTTTACAGTAGTCTGGAAAAGTCCCCTCTGGATGATAAGTTGCTCGATCTTGGAGGTCCTGCTGGTGTCCTTCCATCTTCTGCAACCCCTGTGTAAACACCTGCATGCTCTGTAATATTTGCATTTTTGGTTTCTGGAGAAGAAGAATATAGAAAGAAAAAGAAACTGAGTGTGGCTCCCCTGCCAGGTCGGTGCAGGACTTCGGCAGCTTGTGTTCAAATCTCACGTCAGGGAATGTTTAACGTTGTCTTTTACACTGCTATATTTTGTAATTTACATTATGTCCCAACGAAAGCCCCAGGCACAACGTGCAAAAAAAAGGAAAGAAACCATGTTAAATTCATTTATTCTTTATGTAGCACTTTTAACAGCAAACACAGTCTAAAAACAGCTTTACAGAAAACAGTTATGGACCTGGAACAGGCCTAAATCAATGATGGTGGGGAAATTCTTCCCAGGTGGCCTGAAGAAGAAATGTCTGGAGGTGGAGCGCTCAGACTGGAGCCGGCAGGATGTCCTGGCTTCATTAGTCATCTTTATGGTTTGGAGCAACAACGAGAATTAAAAAAATGTTTCTTATTACACTTATTAGCCCTAGAGCTACTATACACCATGGCGAATGCTGAAACACAGTATTTCAAATCTCTGGCCCTTGCCTACCAGGCTCAGCTTGTGGTTATAAGACTCTTTAGTTCTGTTGCCCTGCAGGCTGTGCTGGGCTGCCTGGGAGGTCTGGCACCCTGTGGGCCTGGAGTTTACCGACAGGGCGGGTTTCCTGCCGCCTCGAGCCGCTTCCTCCAACGTCTTGCTTTCACTTCCTCTCTTCTCTGTGTTCGCGAAAATCGTCTGATTGATAAATCACACAGCAGATCAGCGAAAGGACAGAGCAGTGCCTCTGACCTCATCGAAGATCGACTCAAAAGCAGCTCTGAGCCTCTTGGTGAGCAGAGAATGTTTCTAATAATCCAAAATCCTTCGAGGAAGATGTTTAAATATTCCTTCAGTAATGTAGAGAAGACCAGAAAAGGCCAAAACAGACAGAAGCAATGGGATAAATAGCTTGCATGAAAAGCGTGTGCATGAGTGAAAAAAAACTGACAAGCAGAGAAGATATCTACTAACATCACCTTATGTCTCCATCCGCTCACCACAGTCTTCTCGTCCTCAGACTACTACAGAATTATATTGAGCTGTGGTTTATGTTGTCTGTGTGTGCATGGTGCAAGGGTGTGCGCATGATGTCTGGCCATGTATGTGTGTGTACATGTGTGTGTGTGTGTGTGTACATGTTTGTGTGTGTAGGGGTGTGTGTATGTGAGCACGCACATGCAGGTCTGTAATAGGCTCTCTGACGCACTAGATCTGTGAGAGCAGCTGCAAGGCCTTGGCAGCTCTCTCTCTCTTTTTCACTCTCACTCTCTCTCTTTTTCACTCTCTCTCTCTCTTTCACTCTCTCTCTCCATTTCAGTCTCTCTCTCTCTTCCTCACTTTTGCTGTCACTCCCCCAATTCCGCTCTCTTTCTCTCTAGCCGTTTCCATCATGTTCTTACTCCTAGTTTAGCCTGAAATCATCTGAAATCAGCATCCATCCATCCATCCTTCCATCCATCCATCCATCCTTCTACCCATCCATCCTTCTATCCATCCTTCCATCCAGCCTAGTTCTGGTCACAGTCTCCCCAGACCTCATGCGGCTCATGCAGACTTGGCCAATGACTCCTTTATAAGCAACGGTGGCAAACAAGAAGCTCTGTCCACTGACTCAATAAGAGAAACGTGTCTCTTCCTTTCAGTAATGTGTCCTTAATCACTTTTTTAAATTCGAGTGTGTGTTCATTTTTTATGTAAATGTCTGCTAATTCTTTAATGTGAATATCAGATCTTAATCAGTCTGACCAGATGTCCACATGTTTAATAGAAGAGAGCAAATCCTTCATTATTCTTGAAGGAACATGAAGAACAACTTGACTACTTTTGCCCCCAAAGGCATAACATGCGCTTGCATGTTGGGATATGAAGCATTACATTTTTCCCCTCCGTACACATTTCCCAAAATCACCCAACCCCACCCCCAAGTGGCAGTGGTACACTCCAGGAGGCAATCTTCCGATTTTCCGAGGCTCATACCAATACTCTGACTCGGGGGAGGGGGCGGGTTAGGCAAGGGGGGCAGGGGTGAGCAGGAGTCTCACCCACACTCATCAAGATTTACAGCATCAAGTAACAACATGTTTAGAGAAAAGTCATAATAAACTGTTGTTTGTTGTGCATTATTATTACCACTGGCAACCAGGCATTTTATGAATGTATTGTTCTGTCTTTCCTATTCCTTTGTTAGGCCATCAGATATGTGCCTTGACTTCAGACCAATCGGAGTCCTGCACAGCTACACAGATCTGAGATCAGGCTTGCTTGTTCTCCTGTAACAGCTCAGATGGAAGTTTGCGCAAAAGGATCTGAGCCTGAATCAGCATAAAAATGCAACCGCCAGAGAACTAAAGAGACGCACGATCAACCAAGTGTGACCTCAGAAGAGGTGGGGGAGAGAATCGGGGGTCAGGGGGCTCCCATAAACTTACAGGTTTGGAAGTTCCAGGCTGAGGCCCAAGGGAAGCTCTGCTCTTGTCATCCCCAGTGAGTGTGGTCGTGGGTGGGGAGTTGAGTCTAAACTCTCCCCTAGTGGTTTCCCCATGGGAGTGACATCATCTTTAAGGGCCCAGATGTGGGTTTTAGCTGGGAGAGTGAGCTCATAGCTCAGCTATGCTCCTTTGGTTCAAACCTGACACAGGTGGTGAGTTGAAAATCCCACTTAGACCCAGATTAACTCCAGATAAACTCCAGATTGCAATTCTCAATCTGTGCACATTTTCACACTGATTTCAATGTAGCAATGCAGTCACTTACAGCAAGTACTAAATAATCTGATTTAAGATTAATAACTGAGTAATACATGTGGATTATAAGTGGTTAAGATCAGTATGTGTTCTACTACATTCTGGATGGAGACCATAAATAAAAATTAGCTTGAGCTCCTGCTCTTTTTACATGTGCTATGCCCGACAAATAAACTGCTAAACTAAAAGAGTAAAAACACTTACACAGCAGTGTTTCGGAGGATAAGACCGAACTTCTGATCGCTTTTTATATTGTCTGTCTGTGTCGTTTTTTCTGTCTGTATTTCTGTCAGTAGACTATGAGTGACTGTCTGTGCACTCAACCTGCACTGTCTGTTTCTCTGCCTGTTTATTTATGTGTGTGTGTATGTGTGTGTGTTTTTGTCTGAGTAGCCATGAGTCACAGGCCTTTCCCATGGAGTTGAGCTCTCAGCCTTGTTAGTGGCTGTGCGTGTGTGTATGTGTGTGTCCTGGAAGCACTACAGAGACCTGTGAATGTGTGTGTGTGAATGTGTGTACTGTGTGTGAATGTGTGTGTGTGTGAATATGTGTGTGTGTGGATGTGTGTATTTATGAGTTAATGTGTTTGTGACTGAGAACCATGTAAGTGTCATTCTGCATGTGTGTGTGAGAGAAGACATGACTTTAAGTTTTTGTGGTGGAGAAGCTATCACCCTTTATATATGCTTTGCGTGTGTATGTGTGTGTGGACAATCTACCAATCTCCATATAAGCTTGTACACGTGGGCGTGTGAGATAGAGAGAGTGAGTGTGCGCTCAGTGTGGGGTATGTGTTTGTGTCTCACCCACACACAGCTGTATCACCATCAAGCTTTTAAAAACTTCTTAACCATGGTAAAGCACATTTAAGACAAGCCTTTACTCTGTGCTCATCAGGTCATCTACAGAACCAACTGTTCTGCTGTGCGGAGACCAGCGTGTGCTCTTAGGGCATCTTAGGGTGGATGCTCCACCAGCAAATTTTAGCCTGTTTGACAAATGCGTATAAATTATCAAATCTCCCACACACTCAGAACTGACAAGAGGTTTCGAGAAATCTGTCCAGCTGAAGAAAACAGCACAGAGAGAGAAATGTCTCTGCATACTTTGAGCCAGGTGCAAATATTTGGCATCTAAACTGGAACTCTTCAGATACAGGACTACATGCAAAGATTATGGCACCATGGGAATTATAAGATAGTTGTCTGGCTAGTAACCGTTAATTTGCTTATAGAATATAGAAAAGATAAACACTCACACAATCAGTTCAGCAACTGAGTGGTAACATTTTTTAAATAGTTTTTGGGCTTCAGTTGCCATACTGGAGCCGTCTTCATTAAAGAACAGCAAAAGCTGTGGTTTTTGATAGCTGCGCTAGTGGTGAGAACCATCCAGTTTCCTCTCAGACACCTAGCAGATGTGAGGGGGGGGGGGGGGGGCAGACAACAAGAGGATGGAGAGAAGGAAAATAATCCTCCTTTGGTGTTCACTGATCTTATCTTCTGTTCTTTTATCGGCCCTTTAT
>JAOYMR010000013.1:9382824-9393205 GCA_025802075.1 Tenebrosternarchus preto | reverse complement strand
ATAACTGGGAAGAGTAAAATCAGCCTGTATGTATGTGTGTGTGTGTGTGTGTGTGTGTGTGTGTGTGTGTGTGTGTGAATAGGTAACGTAGAATAGTTCAGCGGCGGTTTCTACTGACACGGTGAAGCTCGCGCCATGATATGACTTTTTTCATGCCGTAACATGACCAGCTAAGCAGTGGTCCAGCTTTATGTCTCTAGAAACCCCGTAAAGAACCAACTCCTGACGACCCTGGCCGCAGACTATTATTTTAAGCGCGTCGGATCTGCTCTATGCCGAGGTCGAAGACATAGGCAGAAGAGATATAATCCCATATCGGTGTCGTGGTTCTTACCAGGTCAGCAGCAATTAAGATATTTTTTTCTGAAATTGCAGTCACTGCAGTCTTCGCAAAAAATTCAGCAAATACAATATTCCTCCTTGCAATGGGTAGCCTGAAGATAACATTCCTTATTTGTAGAGTTAAACATCCGTGTCTGGGCGAAGCTCTACTATATAAATATTTTTATTGCAAAATAAATTCATACTGCTTCGTTATTGCGTTTGTTTTGAGTGTTTGGGGGGGGGGGGGGGGTCTGCTCTTTTGGATTTAAATGTAAGTAGGTCTATAGACCGTAGGCTTATACAAGGCCTAATCTAAGAGATGTCGACCTATAATTAACACCAATGCAAAATCATAAAATGTGTATGTTACCGAGGTAGGTATGTTTTAAAGGGGAAAAAAACTTTATCGTGACTTGTGGCTTTATTACTCGTGCAGGAAGCACGGGCTGTGTTTGAGCGTGTGTAGAACATTTGAGTGTTCGGATCCATGCCTTCCATTTCTGTGGGAGTACCATAAATTATAAATTTTCGATTTGGTCTTACCTTTATAACAGCAACGGTGTTAAATGTGGTCTTGAGGTAGACTTTCGGGTAGGCCTAATCCATAAAATCATTGAAACATTTCCATAAAACATTTTTTTTCAGATATTTGAAAAACGCAATTTTATGTATATATTTTTTGTTGTCTGTTTCTTTCTTTTATTCCACCATTTCAGAGTATTTTGTCTTAATATGCTTCGTAGCATGAGTCTTTCTTAAGGTTGAGTGTAGGCTAGGTCACTGATTAGTACACGAACCCACCGCTTTTCTTTTATATGTTCAACAACAAATTACTTTTATTTTGAATAGTTGCCTGGCCCATATTTTGTCCCGGGTCGTCCAAACACTTATTTACGACTTAAAGTATTCATATGTGTGTGTGTGTGTGTGTGTGTGTGTGTGTGTGTGTGCGCGCGCGCGCGCGCCAGTTTGTTGCCAATATATGCCAATTCAACAACCGTCCTCTTTGATTTAATTTAGATGCGTTACGTGTTAAAAATATTATTTAAACCTAATGAACTATGGCTGTCGTGAATATTCCTAATAATTACATATTATTTTCTCGTGGAAAGGTAAATAATTCTTATGAAGTTATAGACCGCTAGCAGTTCTTTCTTCTCAGATGCCTGTTAAGTTTCTATCGCATGTCAAGGTCTCTGTTGTAATTGATGGATTATACACACCTAAGGTGCAGAGAGTGTTTCGGTAATCACAGTAATTAGCCTGTTGCTTATTACAGTACATGTCCTGTAAACACTTAAATAGCCAGCAACACATGTGAAGTGCTTTACCCTACAAAGCGAGATCAAATGTTGACTCAGCCGTGAAAAGTAAATAGCCTACTGTGAGTGATTTAGTGAAATAAAACGTGACAGAAAGATGGATGTCTTTTTGTAGGCTACAGATAAATAATTAAACTCAGGCATAACCGGTGTTTAGCCTACCAGAGAGACCATATGAGAACAATATGGTTAAGTATTTAAACTTTTTTCTTTGCTTCTCCACGCAGATTTCTGGCTTGCAACAGCCTAAAATCAGCGTCAGGCCAGCGGTTTCTTTCCATTAATTAAAATGAATTGGCAAGCTCTCCGTTTCACCCTCGAAGCACACCTACTATGCACATGTGCGCAATATATTCTAGTCGGGCTGCGTTCGTATTAATTCACATGGGCGTTCGTATGAATTCACATGGTAAACTTTGGCCATTTATCTTAGTGAGTAATGTTTTCACGTCACAGCGTTCTCCCACACGCAGCACGCGTCCCATGCTGGATGTTACGGTGCACCGATTGAGAGTCCCGGGCGGGACTCGGACCTGGCGACCGTGCCGTCGTGCGCTTGTTAGAAATGAATAGTTCCTTTGTCTTTTGCGGCCCTTGATGTGACTCAGATTGCAGGTTTGGCAAATCATGTGGTAAGCGACGTTTACGTGAGTGAAAACTTGGGTGAGGCGTAGCGGTTTGCAGAATGTGCTCTTTGCTGAGACTTCAGTGGAAAACAAGACTGGAGAATAGAAGGACGGCGAGGGCGGGGAGAGCGGAAGGCGAGGAGAGAGTAACGTGAGCATGTGCGCGCCCGCTGAATGCCGTCAGCTTCACGGCTCGTGCTCCGTTGAAACAGCCGGGCAGGAGATTTGACGTTTGCTACTTGTGTATTTAATTATGGTTAATTATTAAAAATGAATGAGGACACAGGTGAAGCAGCAACTAAAAGTAAACAAGAACCGATTTATTATTTACGTTGATAAAAGATTTCCTACCATTAACGAAACAGGTGGGGCAGTAAAGTAATTCATATGTAGAGTCAAACTTGCTTACATACGAAATGGCATTTAGAGTGTTGGATGTGATTCTACAGGAATGCGCTACACACACACTGCAGGAAATGTGCTGATGAATTACGACTTTTAGATAGTATTCGCAGGGTAGGTAGCATGGGCTCGTTTTTACTGAGCACACATTGCAAACGAATGAAAAACGTATTGAACCACGCAGTGTAAAACCATCCCTTTGATTCGTTTTCTTCTAAGCGTAGGATATCGGTAATAATACCGTGTGAAATAACCGTGTGAAAGAATATTTTACATTCACAATGGCACTAGGCTGCTTCACTGATTATATCACTGGTAATGTGCTTATCTTCCTGTTCATCCATTCATCCATCCATCCATCCATCCATATGGCTATATTTTCTAACTCTGTTGAAGAACATTAAAAGGACATGTCCACCCCAAGCACCCAGAACAAACACCCTGCATAACCGTTGTTGGGGCCATTAAATGCAGTTATTCACAAGCTCAGGTTAGATTAGATTGATTTGCTAGATTAGGCCCTTGTTTGTATGGGTGTGTGACATGATGCCAGGCTGGACCATCACCAAACCATTATCAGTATATGAGACTAGAGTGATATACTACACTAGAGCTATTCTAAATGGGACAGGAGGATTCCATAATAATGCAGAAATATGAGTCATACACAGAGAGACGGGGTGGGAGTGGGGGGGGGGGTCTCACAAACCATGCCACGAAGCAGGTACACCATGTTCTCTTCATTAATTCATTCCGGGATCTTGAGTTCCAACCTACAGCCTGATCCTAGATCAGTTCTAGTGTTGAGACGTGCACACAAGGAATCAGGAGCGAGGAAGGGAGGCAGCAATTGAGAGGTCCAGCATACAGTGCAACAAAAGGTTTATCTTTCAAGGTAAATTCAGAAAGGTGGAGCAGAAGTTGGTTCTGTTGTAAAGCCACAAATCCAGCTTTTAGGTTCCCATGCACTGTACAGTTTAGTGAACATCAATGGAATACACTCCACAGTTTAGTGTGTTCCTTTGAATACAGTACAGTTATACAGTTTTTTGTATTTTGTTAAGTATGCTTAACACTGGCAAAGCTCCTGGATGGCCTGACAGCCAATGAGCTGAATCAGGTGCATTAGATTACAGAAAACACACGCACACACACAGCAGCTCACTGGCATGCTTGTGTGATTAGTGCAGCACTCTGTGTTTCTACACCGATGCCCTTTTTTGAAGAGCAACAACTCTTATGAACAAGTTATGAGATCTAAAAAGTAACCCACCCTTATAGTCCTGTACAACATGTCTACAGTTACACCATCTCAATTCTTGCTACACAGTATTTTAAAGTAATAAATTGTATAACGTGCTGCTAAACTGAATATGAATTCTATGCAATTTAAATATGAACGGAAACACAGAAAGCCCAGGGGGAGTTGTATGAGTGCTGTAGTTTTTGGATGGTGCAATGTTTGTGTTTTCTTCCAGTTGTAGGTGATCTCCATACCTCCAAGGCCACTGTCCTCTTATTCCCAGCAACCCTTGGGCACAGACAGCACAGGGCACTGCTGGTATTCAAACCAGATATGTAGTAGCAGAGCGTACTTGTGCACTGCCTTTCTTTTACAGGGTCTCTGTACTGTATGTGAGTCTGTGCATATTAATGTATTGTACATCTAGGGTTTGTGTGTGTGTGTGTGTGGGGGGTGGTTTTGGTGGTGTGGGTTGTGTGTGTGTGTGTGTGTGTGGGAGAGGGTGGTTTTTGGGTTGTGTCTGTGTCTGTGGGGGGGGGGTGGTTTTGGTGGTGTGGGTTGTGTGTGTGTGTGTGTGTGTGTGTGTGCGTGCAGTCATATAGCTCTTTATTGTCCTGACCCTAAATCTGTTCTCCATATCTGCATTTCTCTTCGTCTGCCTGACTTTCTCACATACCATCTTCATAGTTCCCAGTCCTCTCTAGGATTTCAAATTCCCAACTCGCACTCCCCCTTTCTTACCTTCCATTATATATATTTAAATTGATTGATTTTTCATTTTTCTGCCATCTTCTTCTTTTACGTCTGTCTATATCTACTGTCTCTCTTTTTCTCCCCCCCCCCCCCTCTCTCTCTCTCTCTCTCTCTCTCTCTCTCTCTCCCTCTCGTCTCTCTCCAGCTTAGATTAGGTTCAAATTTGGGTATGGCCTAACATTGAAGACCAACCCCCTCGGGGTCATGGTGTTGTCGTGGCAACTGCTTCACACACATTCCCACAAGTGCCACAGTACCAGGCCTCTCTGCACGCACAGCGCACGGATGGAGCACACACGGCACACGCATATTACACAATGATTTACACAGAACCCCTAATCGCTTCAGTGTGTGTAGAACCTTGTCATAATAGATCCTTTCATAACAGTTCATTCATGGACTATTTTGCTCTGATGGGTAGTTTACTTTGCCCTGATGGGTAGTTTACTTTCTCTGAGCCACAGTCCTTACACCACTGGCTTCCAGGCCAGTACAGTCCTCTCTGCCTGACTGTAGCTGGGGCCTGTGCCCGTCGGTTGACATGGAAACACCATCTCCTCGACTGTCACAGCCGCACGCAGCTCGTAGGTCTGGGTCAGGTTTGAGTGTCACCCTCTTGCCAGTAAGGCTCCTCTCCTTCTCTATGTGTGCCTGTAAGGCTCCTCTCCCTCACTAACGGAGGCTCTTCCCACTTTGTTGTGGTTATAGTAGCTTAACAGAAACCAGAGAACTACAGTGGAAGTTTTAGAAATGCCTTGTAAAATAAATACATTTTTACTGAAGTACTGCCTATGATGCAAGAGTTTGTATTTGGCAAATAAGTGGCTTGTGTGTGTGTGTGTGTGTGTGTGTGTGTGTGTGTGTGTACACTGTATCAGAAGTGCTGCTGCACTGATAGAACACATCCAAGGTCATTTATTTCTGTCCTATGGGCATGTGTGTATGTGTGTGTTTGTGTGTTTGTCATAAGTGCAGACAGCTTGCTTTAAGAAAGACTAATCTAGATCTGACACTGTTGTTACGTACTTGTAAGATCTACATTAAAAACCAGAGGCGGCCCAAGTAACAGGGCGAAATAATAATCACTTCCAAAAAGTGTAGAAACCCTATAGCATTTTATTTAATGCTTTTTGAAAATATATATATGTATTAGCCCTGATTCAATATGTAATATCCCGTGTGACAGTAAGGTGTTCTGTCAACGTGGTGACAGAATATGGTGTCTTCCGCCGTCCCAGACAGGATCGTTCGTCTGACCTTTGGTCCAAAGCGCACAACGCGATCAGAAGATAAGCTCGAACGGGCACCAAACCAGCCGCCGGTGAAAAATCTATACTCTGTTGCGTAATGTACAATATCTTTACCTGACGTGAACCCGGAGAAACAGCGACAACAGCTGTCAGAGAAAGGGAGAGATTAGACTCGCTTCTTGCCTTTTTCCCACAGTATCTATACGAGGCATAGCTCTTCAAAATGACATATTTTACCAGAGTTCGGTATGTACGCTAACCCTTAAAACACGTAACTTTTTTTTTGTCCTGTGTTGTTTAATTATTATTTTTTACTTCGCAATAACGTTTTTCTTTCCAGCACCGCGATGGATGCCTTAAACGTAGGCGGATGCTAAACGAGATTAGACACGTCAACGAAAAAAAAACACTAGAAAATGCAAATGGTTATTAATAGCGTATTTTCTGTTTTGGTTCAAAAACCATAGCAACTCCACGTGCAAAACCACACCTGCTCATTCATGACCAGCCTCCCACTTTTCCAACGGCAAATGCCGACACCTGATACTTAATCGTTAGGCCTTATGGAAAAAGCTGAATAAAAGTGGTTTTGAAGTCTTGGTGACGATTTTACAAAATGTTAAATAACCCAAATAATAGCACGGTCGATAAGCCGTCGAAGCTGATATTGTTAGCAGGAATTATAGTCTTCAAAAGTCATTATAATAAAGTAACCGTACGCCAAAACACAGCTTTCATCTCCGTTCTTTACAACCAACCGATTATAGTGTGGTGTCCTCTGTAATCAGGTCTGGGTGTACCATGGATTATCCGATAATGATATCTAAAATCTCAGGAGAACTTTAAATAACCTGTAATAGCAGGTGCTCATGCATGCAGACATTCAGTTCCAGATTAGCATTTAAAGTTAAAACATTTATATCTACAATATCTGCTTCTCCTTATTTGTCTCATTTGTGATTTTTCCTTTTGATTTCTCGCCTCTTCTAACTGAACTGACATGCTTTTTGAATGTTCTAACATACATGTTCTCTGTCCTAAACCCTGGTAAAGCGCATTTATCCAGTGCCGTGTGAGCAATGCTTCCTGCACCAGACACCGAGCGATGTGGAGAACAGGGAGGGGATGGTGGCTTTTAAACCAGCACAGAGAGGAATAGTGGTTTTGTAAATGAACAGGGGGTAGATGGCAGTCTATAAAGGAGTGGAAAGAGGGATGGTGGTTTCTAAACGAGTGGAGGGAGGGAGAGAGCAGATTCGTAAACGAGTGTAGAGGAGGGACAGGGTGGTTTTGGGTGGAGCAGGCACAGAATCCCTGTTTATTTACTTATAGGCTGTAGCCATGGACGCTTCACAAGAAGAATAAATGGCAATGAGCCAAGGGACCAATACAGGGAAATGTGCACATAGGAGTGTGTGTGTGTGTGTGTGAGGTAATGGTAATGTGCACATAGGAGTGTGTGTGTGTGTGTGTGTGTGTGTGTGTGAGGTAATGGCAATGTGCACATAGGAGTGTGTGTGTGAGGTAATGTTAATGTGCACATAGGAGTGTGTGTGTGTGTGTGTGAGGTAATGTTAATGTGCACATAGGAGTGTGTGTATGTGTGTGAGGTAATGGTAATGTGCACATAGGAGTATGTGTGTGTGTGTGTGTGAGGTAATGGTAATGTGCATATAGGAGTGTGTGTGTGTGTGTGTGTGTGTGTGTGTGTGAGGTAATGTTAATGTGCACATAGGAGTGTGTGTGTGTGTGTATGTGTGTGAGGTAATGTTAATCATGCTGATTTAGGCATTCCTGTGGTTCCCCCTCTCTCTCTCTCTCTCTCTCTCTCTCTCTCTCTCTCTCTCTCTCTCTCTCCCCATCTCTCTTACTTACTCTCAGTGCCACAGGTTGCTGCTGTGTTTGCAGTGAAGGAGCGAGGCGTGTAACGCGTGTGTTAGCATTAGCATTAGCGAGGCCGTCGTGTCTTCCCGCCTTTGTGTGCACACGCGTCTGAAGAGCCACTGGCTCCTTCTTTTCTCCCACACGTCGTTCACAACGCAGCTCAGGCAGCTCAACCGTTCGCCTGTCTGGAACAGGAATCGTGTTTATAAGAGAGATAAAACTAATTTAGTTTTATGAAGACATTCCCCGCCCCTCTCCTTCTCCCCCCGTGTGACCTCTAATCTGAAGTTCTTCTGCAGCTACTATAGCATGTGGTGGGATCTACAGCGCTGTATAGAACTGCTGGGACAAGAATCCAACTGGATGGCAGAGTGCCAGCTTCCGTGCTTCTCTCGCCAGCCTCGTGTATTATAGATGTGTGTTTGTGTGTGTCCGGCCTCACTCCCGCCTTACGTGTGTTTCGACTCCCTTTCATGAAGGCGGTGAAATCCAGACGTTAACCTGAAGGCTCCGTGCCGTTAGCATATGGAACTCTGCCAGCTTCTCTTTCTGAAGCTGCCTCTAAGGCAAACTCAGAGGGACAAAATGAACCAGGACACACCAAGCTGCGTGGCTGGGACCTCTTGTTTGTGCTTGCATGCTGGATGTACGTGAGTGGCAGGCTGAGGTTAAGCAAGTGCTTGAGAATGAAGGACAGTTATATATTTGGGGTGCTAGCTTGGACCTGCATGCTGTAGTGGTACTCGCCCAAAATGAAAGCAGCAGTATTTGACCTACTTGAAGTCATCTGTCATCTGTCAGCGTTCAAAACAGAAGGCTTCAAAGAATACCGCGTTTATTAAAGGTGTCCCATGAAGTTTTTGTCCAGTAGGTGGTGTTGTCCAGTAGGTTAACCATGTCTCAAAGGTGACCAATCTCATACATTTTCTCCACTGATTCTGAATAAATGAGTTCATTTTGCTAATAGGTTAACGTATTTTCTGTATAGCAGGTTGTTGTTGTAATCAGGTCATTAAGCTTTCCAGCTTACATTGAGATCCAAAAAGACCTGGGCCTTGTTCTGTTCCAATCTAAAATCCTCTTTGTCTTATAGTCAGCAAGGTCATGATGTTGGGATAAGCACATTACATCTGGAGTTCCATTCTACACTGTGGCTCTGAAAGTAGCTGGAATTATGTGCCAGGGAAGGTAAAATCCGATGATGTCATAATAAAGGAGATCAGGGATTGGCTATGCAAGGCCAACTTTTACAAACAAATCTTTGTGGGCAAACCTCCATGTGCTTTGTGTCCAAGTAGATAATCATGTGAGCGGTGTTTTAGCTTTGTGATGATTTAAAAAAAAAAAAAAAAAGATCTCTCTAAGAATACTGCAATAGCTTTTTACATCCTGTCCGTTTCACCTTTCGTGATCAGATCTTTTATCTACTGCCCCACGAGTGTGCCATGCTGGTTGGTTGGACTGATCTTCCATTATTATGTCTGCAAGCATAGGCCTGGGGTAGGAGGCAATGATATGGCACATATTGGATTTCTTAGTGGGATGTGAAGGAATGTTAAACATATTATACCACTTAGAGGTGCCTGTGGGTTGCCAAGTCTTATCAGGGAGAACATGAAGCACTTTCATTTCCTTTTGGTTTTTCTCTTAAATTAAGGACATAGAATGAACTGGACCTCATTATGGATGGATGCCAGTTCATTTATATACTACACTGAAATAAACGCATTTTCCAGGTTGTCTTAAGATTTTTTCCCCCTTATACCAGGTGTATATGTGTGTGTTTGTGTGTGTGCTAATTTCCTCTATTTGAAAAGACCTTTCCCCCTGGAATGCATCTGTCAGTATGAACCATTAGTGGATTTCTTGCACTCGTGTTCAAGCAGTAACGGCTTACAGCACCAACCGAACACTGACTGGGCCCATAGAACAAAGACTTAAAACTGATGTTCCTTCTGTCTCAATCATTGTTAACCCATAGTGACAGTCAGGTGCATCTGAGTCAAGGAAAGAAAGCTGTTGTTTTATCTAGAGAAGCAAACGTTAGATTGTTTCTCCAGGTTTTATTCACCGTGCTTGACATATTCTCTTTCTCTCTTGTTGTTTCTTGTCAACTATGTGTGAGCGTGTTTTTGTTCTTGTCAACTATGTGTGTGTTTGCAGGTGTGTTTCGCTAACCTTCGGCGTCTCCGTCATTGTATGTTATGCCCTCCGACTCTATGTATGCGTGTGTGTGTGTGTGTGCATGTGTGTGTGTGTGTGTGTGGGTGTCCATGCGTACGTTATGTCCTCCTCACTTCCTCCTCACAAACCCTTCTGGCTGAGTTGTCAGAACTGTGCTCTTGTGATGCAGTCTGTGTTATTTACAACATGCAGGTACTGACCCTTTCTCTTTTGTGCCTTGAGAAAACTTTCCCTCCCCACTGGGGATCTCGCTTTCTCTCCCTTTGCCATTATGTTCCAATCTTCCTCTCTCTCTCTGTTCTTCTACTTCTCTGTTTCTGTTTCTCTCTCTCTCTCTCTCTCTCTCTCTCTCTCTCTCTCTCTCTCTCTCTCTCTCTCTCTCTCTCTCTCTCT
>JAOYMR010000013.1:9365470-9382583 GCA_025802075.1 Tenebrosternarchus preto | reverse complement strand
TCTCTCTCTCTCTCTCTCTCTCTCTCTCTCTCTCTCTCTCTCTCTCTCTCTCTCTCTCTCTCTCTCTCTCACTCTCTTCCTGAAGCCAAGCAAACTTGTGACGTGGCACTGTCTTGAACATATTTGTGTGTAAGGAGAATGGTGTGTCTGTGTAAGGAGAGTGTTGTATATAATGTGTGTTAGATTTTTATGCATTTTGAAAGATTATGTCAGAAACAGATAAAATCAAGAATGATGTGCTTTATGAAAACCAAGAAAATGGATCTGACAAGATAAAATGCTTTTACAAAATCCATGTTCTTGTCTTGTTATTCTTTTAATTGAAAGGATGAAAAACATGTCTTTTTGGCTTCTGGGGTTCTGATTATGGTTAGGGTTAGAAGGTTAGGTCTAGGGTTAGGGCTAGTGATAGTAATTTAGGTCCAGTGTTAGGGATTGGGTTAGGGTTAGGTTAGGTCTATGGTTAGGTCTATGGTTAAGGTTAGGTTAGGTCTATGGTTAGGTCTATGGTTAAGTTACAAAATTCTTATTCCATATAGGTTGTGAACCTGCATATAAATTGAGTCTTATAACCTTCAGCTCTTTCAAATATACACACGCACAAACAAAAAACACCCCTCCCTAATTTCCCATAATTCAGATGCTTCCCACTCTGTACTTGCTCTTTTCCACTGATCTTGAATCAGCTCCCCTGCCCCACATTCCATTCTGAGCCATAATAAGGGGGAGCAGTAAAACTGATCTCAGATGACCATAAATCAGCAACTTCCTCCAACACCCCTAAAATAGGCAGCAGAGGGCCCTCATTAGCACTGCACCTGTCCAGCAATGAGTGGGGGAGTTAATGGGAAAGGACCACTAACAGATAGGGAGGGGGGTGTGAGAGAAGAGAGAGACATGCACAGATACAGAGAGAGAGAGAGAGAGAGAGAGAGAGAGAGAGAGAGAGAGAGTGGGTTGGCTAGGAATAGAAAAGCAAATATACAAATCTCATGCAGGCTTATTTTGATGAGGCTGTTTGTTCTTTTTCAGAAAATGGATTCATTTAGGCATTTATTGTTATGCTGTTATGTTCATGTGAACATTATCAGTCAACTACCTCATTTACAAGTCTACAGTATCCGAACACTGTAGTCATATGGTGTGTATATATATATATATATATATATATATATATATATATACATTCACTTGTGTTTTAACCCATGGATTTCCACATTGCTGTATGATCCTATTGTTATTGTGTGAGTGTGTTTGTGTGTGTATTTGTGTGTCTTTCTGTAACTGCACCTTTGTGAAGTGTGTGTGAGGTTTTATGTTTGTGTGAGTGGTGTTTGTGCGGGTATGCATGTATGTGTATGTATTAGAGTGAGTGTTTTTGTGTGTGTATTTGTACGTGTGGTGTCACCAGTAGTTTGCTTTTACCTTCTTGGTGTGTGTTAGTGTGTGTGCTTGTGTGTGTTTGTGTTCTTGCCAGTTTACCAATGTTTGTTGAATTGTTATCAATGTGATCTTTGCACAGGGGCTAAATCCAGGCTTTAGTCACATAAAGTTTAATTTAATTTCTGCATGAATGGTCTGCCTTGTAAGAGTTTGTGAATGAGGTAAAACTGTAATAGCATTTGTGTTTGTTTGTGTATGCATGTGTGTGTGTTTGTGTGTGTATGTAAAAGTATCAGTCAATCAGTCAGACAAAACCCATTATAAATAGTATTCGGATGCATTGATCAAGAAAAGACCTTTTTTTTTCTATAAAACAGAAAGAGAGAGAGAGAGAGAGGGAGAGAAAGGGATGGAGGGAGGAGAGAGAGGGAGAAAGTGATGGAAGGAGGAGAGAGAGGGAGGAAGAACAGAGGATAGATGTCTTGGTAGGACATGGCAGTTTAATATCTATTGTTCATATTAAAGCTGAATGCTCAGCAACTGTTCATCAAGTAACTGTTCATAATAATGACATCAAGAAGGAAATATTCACAATATCCATCACCATCCACACTGTTTTACCTCACCGGCTCCAACCATTCACCCAACGTTCTTCCTCTATCTCCACCCGCATTCCTGTTAGCTTCCACTTATTGTTAAAGTCCGAGCCTCTCTGAGTTGGGCCCCGATCCTGAACGTTACCTCCCTGCTCCAGGCTCCGGTCACCACGCCGTCCTCCTGCCGGCTCGGGAGGAGGAAGTCCTGAAGTGTGTGTTCCTTTGCACCACTGCCTGATTCCTTTTGCCCCGTTCTGGTGCTTAAAGGGGCGTTTGAACAGGGTGTGTGAGCTGTGTGAACGGACAAGCTGCTGTAGTGGCCTGAAAGCTTCAAGCTTGTGTAAGAGGAGATAGGTAAGAGAAAGAGGCCATTGGACAAAGTAGCCGGATTTAAAGGTGCAATAACCAAAAATGTACTCTCTCTCTCTCTCTCTCTCACACACACACACACACACACACACACACAAATATATAATTAAAAAAATGCCATTAGCCAAAATAATTATTTTTCTGTATAAAAAACAGAGTTGGGATGCCACTGAATGATAGTTACAGAATAGAGAGAGAGAGAGAGAGAGAGAGAGAGAGAGAGAGAGAGAGAGAGAAATAAAGAAGTAGAAAGAGGGGGGACAAAGAAATGGGGGGAGAAGAGTGGGATAAAGAGGGAGGGAGTTGAAGGGGGGGAGGAGGGAGAGGAGGTAGCTGCTGCCCCATTTGCATAAAGTGCAGGGCACAGTGCCCAGTGGAGGAGAAGGGTTGGCACCTCGCCCTGCAGACTGGCACAGGAGGAAGAACATAATGAAAGAAAGAAAGAGAGAGAGAGAGAGAGAGAGAGAGAGAGAGAGACTGAGTGCATGAGTGGGTGATTGAGAGGGAGGAAGATAAAGAGAGAGAGAGAGAGAGAGAGAGACAGAGAGAGAGACAGAGAGAGGAAAGAAAGAGCAAGTCTATTCAGACTACAGCAGTTATTACTGCCTTGATACCACTCTCAAGACTCTATCCACTGTCCGTCTGTTACGGCTGTGTGGTGCTTCCCAGCACACTGTTAGCTTTTATATAGTTAATGTCATTGGTTAATCACTGAGTCCATCAACTAATCAGCCAATCACGAGTTGACTTAAGCATGCAAGCTACTCACCAGCGATGCCAAGAATATTTGTCGCTATGCGTGTTTAGGTGGTAGTGTAGTACAAGCTGTACTGTACCTCTGGTGACCCAGTGTAGGATTTAGGCCTGAAAAACGCTGAAAAACTATTGGGTTTCTCGGCAAAATACACGTGGACACGTTTGATTTCACACGTTCAAATGGACTGCCTAGATGTCTAATCTTGGACCTACAATCCAATCATAAATCATTACTCATGTCTCTTAGATATACAACATGTAGGATAATGATAACTTAAACTATAGCCATAGAAAAAGTTAGGAAGAAACGTAGAAGTCTGTATTTAAGAGTGACTTCATGAATTTAACAGGTGTAGAAATGTATAAATAATGGGAAAAACTAGAATTAAACCACCCGAATGTTGATTTGGTTAAAGTACGGGTGCTAGTGTTAGACTGAGCAGGGACTAATCTGTCTCATGGTGCTCGTGAATCCTCCGGCACCGAACACCCGCTGGTTAGATTTGACTCCCGTCTTAAATTGTTCCCATATTTTCGCACGTGGTAACGTGCTGTTTGTAAAGCGACGTGACTGCGAACAACGCACATACTTCCAATGATTTCGCTCTTGTTTCTCTGGTTTTTAGTTTTTGCTTCTCCTTTTTTGTAAACAGATCTATACTGTTCTCTATAAATAGCGCGTTAGCCGTGCTATTGCTGATTGGGCAGTTGTTCTGAATCGGAAACGATTTGCCTAAAATTCCGTTTGGGGAAAAAGCTTCCAGGTGAGCATGGAACGTTAGACTGGATGCCTGAATTAGACTGCATTAAACGTGAGATGGAAACACATTAGTGAAAAATCTGCGCGCAAATTGCCCCACAAGAATTTTTTCCCTGGAAAAAAGTTTTTTAAGCCTATAAGTTACGTCTTCACTATAAGTTAGGGCTTTGAGTTAAGTTAGAAATTGTTTAGCTTATATTTGCATTATTGTTTTTATTTATTTATTTCCACTGTTATACGTCTAACAGTTTTGTTACAAACACAACAGTAAATCATTTGTGTTCCTTTTTTATCGAATGCTTTGGTGTGTATTTAGTGAATTAGCCAAAGAAGACAGCTTTTTGTACTATTTGACAGTAGGCTATCTAATAAAGTAAGCTTAAAGTGATTCATTAATTCTCCTTTAAATGGTCAGTTGTAAAATGGCCATTTCAGACCTTAATACATATATGTAGCCTTTATTATCCCGGAATCCTATCTGTATTCCCACTTTTTTTTTTATCTGAACAGGTTTACATAATTACAACTATACAATTATAGGGAAAACATAAATAAGACGCTTAATATGTGTCTAAATGTTTAATGTTTTTAATAATTCGTTTGTATTTTTTTCACTTTTGTTAAATTTTTTTTATCACTGAGCAGAATAATTTAAACATTAGTAGCCTATTTGAGTTTGTGAGGGAAAAAAGGCTATATTTAGTTTATAGTCTGGCAAGTAAAAGGAAGAAATGGCATAACCTGCTTGTTTTAGAATTACGATCTAATAGTAGACCTTATTTTGTCTTCTGTAAGTGGCAGAAGAGGCAGAATTCACAAATCACGTCGCGGGTTGTTTCGTAGTGTTGTTAGTCATTTGAATTAATTAATTCGATTCATATTAACGCAGCCGCATATAAAGATTGTTGGAATTATTAACCGCTCAGGTCCGAGCACCAGTATGTCCCCCGCGCGCACCGAGATGGCGTCTGCAACCTGTTTCAATGCTCAGGCGCGGGAAGCGCGTGCGGAGGTTTCCTCTCACGCTCGCGGAGCAGGGCTAACGGTTGAGCGTTTCTGAGGGAAAATGGATTTTCCATGTAGTAAACAGTGCAGAATGGAGGCCAGAGAGCATTTTACAGCCTCCCACTGCTGTAAATTTGGTGAAAAGGGCCTCAGGTGTCTTGAATTCATGTGAGGTAGGACTGGTAGGTTAACGGTCTAAATACATAAGTTGTAGGCTGTGAAGTCGCAGTCGGACGATTATTTACGTATTTAGTTGTTTATTTACAATGGGTGAAACAGAAGCTACGTATTGTTCATATTTTAATGGATTCGCTTAGTCCATGTTTAAAACATGTCCACTTGACTTGATGGATAAACAGCCTATGCACTTAATGGATAACGTTAGCCAGAATGATAATTTTATGGCTAGGTTTAGTCAGTGTTTTGGTATCACAGTTATTGTTAGAGGAAAATTCGTTGGTATTTTCAAAAAGTAAATCACTGAAATGTTCTGGGCTGTATGCCTGCAGAAGCCTACATGTAGGCCTAATTCAAGGCCATCCCGTATTGTTTAGAATTGTTATATCATTGTTTAGAATCTTATTCATAAATACGAAATACAACAGCAAAAGTGTGAAGATTTTGGCAGTTGTGCTACCGAAAGTTGTTGAATTGCCCCCTTTCGCCAAGCCACCCACGTGATGTTTTAGTCTAGCCTAGTTCTTTTCTGGCAGGGAAAGCGACACGCACACACAGAAGCAGGCAGCGGGGCGAATAAGCCTTTCGTGCTGAATTTACTCCTATTCATTTTCTCTTCAAACTTTTATCGTCCTTGTGTTCTCTCCTTCACTCTTAAAAAAAAAAAAACTCCCGATAAAACAAAAGGTCACGAGCGCTGGGGGAGATAGGCTTTTATACGTTAAAAAGTGTTTGAATTTGTGAGACACTTTAGTACGGGGCGTAAAAATAGCTCATAATTACAACAAATAACCTCATGCAGAACCAAAGTAAACTGCCTACAGGACGAAATGTTGCTCTTTGCAACATTATACTTGACTATAATTGCATATCTTTGTGAGAAATGGGCAGATGGGTTAACTGCCCCTCACACAAATATATATATATATATATATATAGCAAATGACTAAGTATGTAAGTAAATAAAGCTTAGTTTAGAGCTTAGTTTGAATATTTGCTTTAATCTTCAATAGTTTTTATGTATTTCTGCAACATTTGTATGAAGTTTTGCCAGATAAGTTGTGTTTTGGCTAAATCGGAGAAGATCAAGCAGCAACAGAATAAACTGTTTTATATTTAATTAAACTGCAAATTAACCAGTGTTGAACCTACTAAAACAGTCTGACTGGATCCATCTGAACTGAAATAAACATTACAAAGGGACAGCAAGAGAAAGAGTCAGTTTCACACTGTAGGTTTGTTCTGCATCTTTTGTGAAAGCAAACATAGGGGTAGCCCACGTTCTGCTGTGCTACATGTGTAGAAATAAGCTTTTGTCAGTCTGTACCTAACCATACCCCGCAATATTTCCTAGCTTTTAGAAAAAGCAAAAAAAAAAAAAAAAAAAAGGAACAGTGGAACAGTTTTTAAATTATTCTAGAACTTTTGAATGGGTTCCGCTTCTCTTTGTGCCTTATTGCCCTGAGGTGTGGTGGCACCCTGAGAGCAGGGCATATGCTCCTTAAACTCGTTGTGGGGATTTAGCTAGATTAGATCCCCCAATTTGAGTCCGCTCATGCTAGCGATTTGCCTGGCGCTGCACTCACGGATCATCGGGTCAATGACGACGGTGACTCCTTTACTTTCTTACAGGAATAGTGTAACAAAAAAAAAAAGTCTAAATTAGGTTGGTGTAAAATTAAATAAAAAAAAAGAGATACCCTAACCATAGCTGGAAGATTTCATTATTTTTATAGCTGTAACCCATAATAAACAATAAAAAAAAAAAAATGTTGTTGTGTAAGATGTAAGATTCCTTATTACCTCTAATAATATATCATTCAGGCTTATCCATTAATATGTATTGTAATAATATAATTTTATGTACAAAAGTATGTTCAGCATTTTTGACAGTAAAGGATGTCACTGATATTTAATTGGGATTCTGGCACCATTATCATTATTTCACTATGATTTGTATGTGCAGTAAACTGTTTAGATTTTTACTGACTCGTTACTTTTGAGTTCTTTTACAGGCATCATTATTAAGGTGCATGTGCATGTGTACATGCCCTGGATTTTAGTCTTCATATGAATACAAACACTTCCCGTGATATCATACCAGAACTGGGTGTATTTGATGTGTGTAAGTCTATTGCAGAGAGAGACAGAGGGGGAGACAGGGTGAGAGCCAGTGTGTGCATGTGGCTGTTCTGGTAAGGAACCCTGCTTCTTTGTTTGTGTGGTGGGTCTGAAGGCAGCTGCTGGTTTGGAGGGTCTGCAGGGATTTCAGTCCTGTGTGTTCATACAGAGCTCCATGCCAAGGCTTGAAGAAAGAGGGAGAGACAAAGAGAGAATGAAGGAGAGATGGGGGAGGGATAGAGAGAGAGAAAGGGAGAGATAAATGGTGATAGAGTGAGGAGGAGAGTGGGGCAGAAGGATAAGAAAAAGAAAAGGGGGTGAGTTTTGGGCAAGGAGGTGTGAGAGGACAGTGTGTGGTTTTATGGTGATGGTGGTGGTGGCAAATGTGTATGGGCAAGGAGGGTTAAGGTGTGTGTGTGTGAGAGTGAGTGACTGAGAGAGAGAGAATGAACGTGTGTTGGGGGCTAGAGGGGAGGGTTTGAGGGGAGAGCAGAAGTACAGGAGGGTGGGGCTGGAAGGTGGTCAAGGCATCTGATTGGTCCATGTGAAATTAATGGTCTCTGGACTCTGCACTTGCACTAGCTAGGAACTTGTTAATTTGGCAAAGTGAAGAGCCAGCCCACTGACTAATTCGCATACTACCCTCCCTCCGTCTCTCTCTCTCTCTCTCTCTCCCTCTCTCTCCCTCTCTCACACACTCTCCTTCTCCCTCCCTCCGTCCCTCTCCCCCCTCTCTCCCACCCATTCAGTCGTTGAAGCGTGCGTATTGGTTGAGCATATTGGGGGACTCTGTGCCAAATAGGTGGGCCCAGCCTGGTGCTGGCAACCTCACAGGCGATGGTTAGGAAAAGAACACTGAGAGGAAGAGAGAGAGAGAGTGAGTTGGAGGGAAAAGAGGGGAAAAGAAGCATCACTTGGGGTTTGCCAGCGGTCGTGCGCGCTCTTCCAACATCGATTCCGTCCTCACTTCTTTTTTTCCTGCTCTTCATTCGCTCCTTGCATCCCCCCTCCCTGTTGTCGTCCTCTCTCTCTCTGTCTCTCTCTTATTCTTTCTCTCCCCCTCTCTCTCCCTCCCTCTCCCTCTCCCTCTCTCTCTCTCTCTCTCTCTCTCTGTCCTTCTGTATGAGCTGAGTACGGAGCACACAGATCTGAACAGACATCACCAGCCTCTTTGCCAAACATTTTTTCTCTTGCAGTATTTCTGCTTTTTTTTTCTCTCCTCTGGTAGCGAATACCACATTTTTTGTGACTTCAAGCAGTTTTTACTGCTCACTCTGTGTCTGAGCTGGCAATGACACCACTTTTTTATTTTTTGTAAACTTTTTTTTTTTCCTTTGCTATATTAAAATTCCACTTTTACCTTCCTTATTTAACTCTATGCTGGTATAACACATTCACCCCGATGCAAATTCAATTTAACCGTTTTTTCCTCTGATTCATTTTTTTTTTTTTTCCTTCCTGTCATAGTTTTTCAAGAATATTATACTGCAACAATAATTAGGACATGTGGTGCTGACTAGAACACAAGAGAGGAACTTCTTGGGTTTTTTGGTTTATTTTTTGAGTCGCAGTGCAGGTTTATGATGAAAGTGCACAATGGTAACTACATTTTCTGCTGTTTTTTTGTGTCGCATGCCTTTGCCTGCATTTGTTTTGTGACTTGTGCAAGTGTGTCGTGATGAAATGTGTAGCGCGTAAAAAGTTGGTACCTGGAAAAGCATCAGTAGTGGAAATATAGTGGTTAATAAGGAAGTCTTTGCAGATGCTTGAGTGATCGTGTGATGTGCCGTGTCCTTATTTCAGTTAAAGAGCTTGGATTGTGGCAAAAAAAAGACTTTGTGTACATTTTTAGCAAAGACACTTAGCACGGTTAGTACAAAACAGTGCCGACCTTAAAAAACAAACAAGCCCGTGTTTCTACGCGTGCGTACGATAACAGAATGAGGACTAACCATTCGTGTGAAATATGGCTGGGATAATTCAGTTTGACATTTTGTCAATGAAGAATTTATTAAAGCATTTTAGAATTTCTATCTGCTTCTATATTCTATCTGTTTTTATCTTCTATCTGCTTTACTTCAGATTGAAAATCTTTCATTTTGCTATTTACAAATATTGCGGTCACTATTAAATGACAAATATTTTTGAGGGTTTTTTTTTTTTTCTCCACACATTAGAAAGTTAATGACTCCAGTTTGTTCAGCTATTATTTGAGGTTATTTGAAATCTTTGAGGTCATTTATAATTGTTTTCCTGCCTCTGATGTTTAAAAAAAACAAAAACAAAAATGTCTCACCACCATTGGTACGGTTACCGTACTGAAAATTATCAACAATTTGAGATCACAATTAAGATCATAATTGTACTTGATATATATGATACCTCTGTGTGTTTGTGCGTGCCCACTTGTGTATGGCATAGTTCCATGTCTCTCCCACACTCTCTCTCTCTCTCTCTCTCTCTCTCTCTCTCTCTCTCTCTCGGTGTTTCCATCTCTCCACTTCGGCGTGGGCCACGTACCTACCCTGCGTTCCCCATGCACTGTGGTTCTAACTCCTTCTCCCCCTCTCTCCTCCTGTCTTCTGCCCCCCTGCCGCCGGTCCCGTCCTCCTTCCCGTCCTCCTTCCCGCCCTTCACGCAGGATGAGTTCCACCCGTTCATCGAGGCGCTGCTCCCGCACGTACGCGCCTTCTCCTACACCTGGTTCAACCTGCAGGCCCGCAAGCGCAAGTACTTCAAGAAGCACGAGAAGCGCATGTCCAAGGACGAGGAGCGGGCGGTGAAGGACGAGCTGCTGGGCGAGAAGCCCGAGATCAAGCAGAAGTGGGCGTCGCGCCTGCTGGCCAAGCTGCGCAAGGACATCCGGCCCGAGTTCCGCGAGGACTTCGTGCTCACCGTCACGGGGAAGAAACCCCCGTGCTGCGTGCTGTCCAACCCCGACCAGAAGGGCAAGATGAGGAGGATCGACTGCCTGCGGCAGGCCGACAAGGTGTGGCGGCTGGACCTGGTCATGGTGATCCTGTTCAAGGGCAGCCCGCTGGAGAGCACGGACGGAGAGCGGCTGGTCAAATCGCCGCAGTGCTCCAACCACGGCCTCTGCGTGCAGCCGCACCACATCGGCGTCTCCGTCAAAGAGCTGGACCTCTACCTGGCCTACTTCGTCCACTCGCCAGGTGAGTAGATAACGAGCTCACGCTCGGAGAGACGTGGCCACCCTGTGCTGTGAGGACGCACTGGGTTTTTGCTGTGGTTCTTTCAACCATCTTATTACTCTTTTTTTTTTTTTACACACACACGTTCGTATTCCCACCTTACACACTTGTCTACGTACACTCATGCATATATATATGTCTGCACACACCTGGCTGGTTATGCTCTCTGACACTGAGAGCAGTGACATGCTCCAGTTATTTAATTTCCAAAATAAACAGGGCATGTATAAAACACAGCAGGTTTAAATGAATTCACGTTTTGAATGAAGTCTAAACTGTTAGCAGAATGGCTTATTATGCAGAAAGTCTGTGTAGCCAGAACGTTCCAGATCTTGTACATTCTGCTTATGTGATGAACATAATTAAAAGAGAGAGGCCTATTACACACGCTACGTCTGACTCCATACATTAGCGACAGCATGTTCTCAATGAGGTTTTACGAGTATGTGCACTGTATGCATAGTGTGTTGGAGTGTGTGTGTGTGTGTGTGTGTGTGTGTGTGTTGTTGTACTTGGCCTGATACTGCTGTGTTGTATGTAGTAAATGGCCAGTTCTGCAGTCACAGCCCGCTGTCTCATTGGCACAGCGTTTTGGAAATGTGTGTGTTTGTGTGTGTGCACGCGTGTGCTCACGCGTGTCTGTGTGTGTGTGGTTGTGTGTGTGTGTGTGCACGCGTACAGGCATTGGTGTGGTCTCAAATATTCACAGCCAAATATCATTGCTCACATTTGCCGCCAAACACTGCCTCTACACACACGCATACACACACACACACACACACACATACACACACACACACACACACAGACGGACACACTCTTAGTGGCCAAACACTATTTCTCATGACTGAATCCATCTCAGTTGTTGCCGTTTGAGTTTCTATATGTGCTTGTATTTAGTATCACTTAAGCCTGAATCATTTAAAAAGAAAAGGCTTAAAACATCAATCATAATTTTTTCTTAGTCCAAAGATTTTAAAATTAAAAATAAGTGAATGTTCCTTTAATTCATGCTGTGCATCAGACTATATTATATCTCATAAAATAATTTATTTCTAGACGTTTATCTAGTTTTTCTAAATCTCAAAAAAGATTAAATAAATTTCAAAAAAGACCTAAAAATAGACCTAAAAAAAGACCTAAAAAACAAGTTAGTATAAAAATGTCTTTAATTCCACAGTGAGTATATTTGAAATTGTGGTTGTTAATATTGCCAGTTATTGAAGCAATACCGGTATTTGAAATGAAGCAATATCTGAACATCAGATATTATTACATCTTGATAAGCAGGTAGTAGTAGGTTAGGATTTATTATGGCAATTTTATAACACTTTATAAGTGCATTATAGAAGTGTTAAAAGTGTTACTTGTATACTGACACAAACATTTTTCCTGATGCGTAAAATCAAATTTCAATTCACATAAAAAAAGCTAACATCTTGTAACAATCAGTAGGATTTTTCAGTCGTTGCCTAACAACGGATGGTTGGTTTGCTAATAATTAGCATTAATGTAACCAAACACACTGAAATACAATAACCTCATTCCAACTGTATTTATCCATTATTACATCTCTATAAACCTTGAGCCCTTTCCAAACATTGTAACAGCTCAGCTTTCTGCTATGTTTCATTTAACAGTTACCAGTAGCTGTGCCCACACCACGCCTGCCAAACTCTCTCTCTCTCTCTCTCTCGCTCTGTCTTTTCCCCGTGCCCAGCAGGGCTGGCCAGCGCGCTGCCCGTTCAGAATGTTAGCTGCCGCAGCGCTCTCTCATCTTATCAGGCTAATCCAGTGTGCCCCTGCTGCTTTTATCGGCCTCCAAATAGCCACGGCGAGGCTGGCACCCTGCAGGCAGCCATGCGGGACCCCAGGGCCGCTGCTGGCATCTCGTGCCAACTCGCCCGCAGTGCTGACCCAACACACCTCCACCAAAACAACCCCACGCACACACAGACACACACACGCGCGCGCACACACAGACACAGATGCACGCTCACACACATACACACACATACATGAACAAACACAAACACACACACACACACACACACAAAACAAACTGCATTGCTTTTTTGGATTTTTGCTTTCCTGTATTTTTATGTGTTATGCAATTATTTTGTGTGACTTTAAAAAACAACAATATAAGTTGTTTTGATAATTTTGCCTTTGCTGCACTTAACATCTCATGAACATGAACATCTTTTTTGAGTAAAAGCAACCGAAGGCACTTTTGGAAGTCACTGCATAAGTGTATCTGTTAAATGTAAATGTGAAATGAACTACAAGCCTAATTATTTTCATATATGTCTTTGTTTTATCTGTGTGTTTTTGTGTCTCTGAATGTGATTGCATGTTGGTTAGTAAAAAGAAATCAAGGACGAATGTTTTGTCGTGGGTGAGTGAATGACTTGTGCATTTTGCGTCTTTAGTTCTGTGGTTTTACTTTGTTTCCTCTGCTCTTTGTCCTCGTGATTGTTTACTTCTTTTGTAAACATTTCATTTTGAGTCTCTAAATGTGGCCTTCATTGTCAGCCGTGCACAGCAAGAGCTCCTCAATGACATTTGTGTGCCAGCAAGAGAGACAGAGAGGGAAAGAACGAGAAAGAAACAGAGAGGGGAAGATAGTGAGAGGGAACTGTGACAACAACGCTTCTGGTTGGCACCACCTCAGTGCCTTTGGTGTGGGAAGATGCTTCTTTCTCCTGCTTTGTGTGTGTGTGTGTGTGTGTGTGTGTGTGTGTGTGTGTGTGTTTGTGTAAACATCTACATATTTTGTATTGTTTTAAAGATTTTTTTCCATTCTCAACAATAAGTCACTCTGCTTTTCAACCACAAATCAGAGACACAAACAAGCCAGTTAACATGTGAGAAAAGGTGTGAAAGAATATTAAAGATAAGTGTGTGTGTGTGTGACACACCACTGAGTTATATTTAGTTTTGTAGCTTGATTGGGTTTTACTCTGGTTCAGTTATATTGGTTGGATTCTGAAAGTTTAGGGCAGTGTGTTGATGATAATGCCATAAAGAATTTAAATACATTTTCCTCTTACACCATCTGTCACTCTAATGATGTTTCTGTAACCGCTCATTGTGAAAAACACCTTTAACACTAAATCGCATGTAAATGTATTTTAGAATTTGAAATTAAAATTTTCATACATATTTTTTTTATCATATTAGTAATTCTATTATTAGGCATTTCAGAGTTTATCATTATCATTATCGGTTTATCAAAGGAATAGAGTTTCACTTGTGTAGTTATAATTACATCCTATTATGTTATAAACTATAACTAAAATTGTATGAGGAATTCATGATTTTAACACGGGAAAGGGTTTGGGATGCAGAGCACATCAGTTTTTATATTTTGGCCGTAGTCATATTTGAATACGTGGCCCTTTTCATGTACTAATGATGTATCGTTTTTATTGAACTATATATTGAATGTGTTTCTTGTTAAATTCACCACACAGGAAATTTGAAGTCACACTGTTCAGAAGGTGTGAAATGTGTGGCTTCGGCCATTTTAGGTTTTTCCTCTGCTGCTCTTCGACTGTTCCGAATGGTGCCAAAACCGGATTTTGGAATGCTGTAAAGCCCAGAGGGATAGCAAGAAGGGGAGAGAGAGAGAGAGAGAGAGAGAGAGAGAGACAGAGAGAGAGAGAGAGAGAGAGACGGAGAGAGAGAGAGAGAGAGAGAGAGAGAGACGGAGAGAGAGAGAGAGAGAGAGAGAGAGACGGAGAGAGAGAGAGAAAGAGAAACACAACAAGAAACAGGTTACCAGTGTTCAGACAGGAAAATCAAATAGACTTGATTTATTTTTTGGACTGAAGCGTCTTGTTCCTACATCACCTCACTTTGAAAGAACTAAGCAATAATAGATTTTCGCAAAAATAAAAAGATCAAAATAGGTCCAAGGTTTCGGCTGAGCCTGATTTGTGCTTTTCGATCTTCGCTTCCCTGCCGAGAAACACTGAACACTTGCTCTAAGTGAGTTAGTTCTCCAGTCACATGGAAAAGATGCAATGTGTCAGTATTACATTGTGATTCTAATGCTTTGAAGTCAACATTAACAGGAAAGGATGGGGAGAGAGATGCCTGGAGTCCTGAAGCTTTGGTAGTGTCTCTGTGTGGGAGACGGACTGAACAGATCACACCCAAACACGCATCACATGCACTCACCACACACACACACACACACACACACACAAGTGAGTCACCTCACAGCTTAAATTGTACATTAGTGAAAGCAGATCAAAGCTCTCACAAAAGTAATGAAAAAGCAATTAGAAAAACAGAATCACAACAAATTGCTGTTCTTTGGTAGCAGAGCAAAGCTGCAAGTGTGGAGTAGGAGCACTGTGCCCTGCTGGGGTTCAGACCAGCCCACTGAGCCACACACAAACACACACACACACACACACACACACACACACACAGGCAGCGGGGATGTGGTACTAACAACAGTATGATGAGAGAGTCGATTACATTTCATGTCAGTGAGAACTGCGTCCAGCATCTGAAACTGATACACACACACACACACACACACACACAACGGTTGAGTGTCATATTAACTGTATGACTGGGAACGACTGACCTGGAGCAGCCATGAATAGGTCCTAATTTTTGTGGATGCGTCTTTATTGTCAGCTTTGCTCTCAAATACTCAATATAAATCATTTTAAATATTTCCATACTTGTAACATCGATGCATAAAATTGAATACAGAATGCACCCGTTTTCATTTATCCATACAAATTGGCATTTTCCATGAAGGAGAGCTTTAGTGTAAAGGAGCACTTAGTTTTGAACATGTAAGAGAGAAGATCACATCACTAATAAGATTTAGTGGAATCATAAGCTTTAAATAATTTTTGCGTGTGAGGGAATTGACCGAGTCCTTTGTAGCAGTAGATGCAGTAGCTTTGCAGTGAGCCTGACTGCTAAAGAGATTATGTTAGCAGTCGTTATTCCCTCCCTGCCCGTGTGTTTAGCACTTTTGAATTTATTTTACTCTGCTGTCCTCTTCCAAATACCATATCTCTCCCTGTCTCTCTCAATCTTTCTGTCATCTCTCTCTCTCTCTTTCTTTCGTTCTTTCTTTCTTTCTCCGTCCTCTCCATCTCCGACATGGTTGTGAAGGACATGGAGAAACAGCTCTTAGCTGAGGACTGAAGGACTGAAGTGTGTTTTGTGTGTCGGAGGCCCTCTCAGAGCGCCTCTAATGGGTCTCCGTGGTGTCGATTGTGGGTTTGGACTGTCTGTCTTTGTATGATTTCAGCAGCTATAAAAATCAACTCCCTGCACATGTTTTCTCTATCTAACACAGGCTGGCAGAAATGTAGTCTGAGTTATACAGAGTCATGATTTATAATTAGTTAATAGTAGCAGTGATAGGTCCTATTCCAGTGTATACATCTGCGTAATAATCATTTTGTTTACTTGTTTGTTTAATGGTTTCATTTATTTGTAGAAAAAGATTTTGCTATTAGATTAATCTTAATATAATTTGTCTCTAGGAGAAATTTGTGAGATGTGACTACAGTTCTTAACTATGTAAACAATAAATTTTAGATATTTGTTTTTTCAGTAATTGTTCAGAGTCTCATCCATTTAAGTCAGGCTTGTATATTTTATGGCAGTTTATTCTAACAGGCTGTACTTTATGGGTCTGTGAAAGAGCAAATGAAGGATTGTTAAACTTGCCAATGGTTTATACCCTCAACAGCACACATGGCATAGCAAAGTGTTATGAGGAAAATGTGAAGTGAGTAGTAAAATGAGGTGTGTGTGTGTGTGTGTGTGTGTGTGTGTGTGTGTGTGTGTGTGTGTGTGTGAAATGGGAAGGTGTGGTTAAGGCGCATTGTTTGATTTCTAGGCCTTCTGTTTATAATTATATATAATTATATAGTATGTTTATATTTACATTCAGAAAAAAAGCCTGGATAGTGCATTATATATTTTTGTTTTGGAAAAGCTCTTAAGTAATGATAATAATATCAGTAAGTAATCATGTATTAAGTCTTTTTCTTTCACACTCTCTCCTCTCTCTCTCTCTCTCTCTCTCTCTCTCTCTTCTCATACTGTAACATGGAGATGGTGGTATACTAGGGAAGTTCTTTTGATTAAAAACTGTTACTGTCTGACACCTAACAACTGCATTTCTTCAGCCTCCTTCTCCTCTTCTCTCCCTAACACACATAAATGAGCATACACAGTCACACACACACACACACAGTCACACACACACACACACACACAGTCACACACACACATGGGCCCACACACAATCTTCCACTGACCAAAGAAAAAAGCAAACAAATTGACAAATTTATTTTTAACAGTATGTTTATAAAGACCCCCTTAGCAAGAACATAGACTAACAGAGAGAGAGAGAGAGAGAGAGGCAGAGGGACAGACAGAAAGAAAGATTGAGTGAGAAGGAGAGAGAAAGCGAGAGAGAAAAAGCGAGAGAGAGAGTGTGAGATAGGTGCACCCTAGTCTACCATTTTTTGGCGCACGTCTCTGAGCTCTATGTAGAACGTGCCAGAAGCTCATCCCTGCCAACCCCTCTCCCTCTGATCCTTTCTTACACTCTGTTTCTCTTTTTCACCCCTTCTCTCTCTCTCTCTCTCTCTCTCTCTCTCTCTCTCTCTCTCTCTCTCTCTCTCTCACTCTCTCTATCTCTCTATAAAAAAAAAAAAAAAAAAACACAAATAAAAAATAAT
>JAOYMR010000013.1:9313481-9338481 GCA_025802075.1 Tenebrosternarchus preto | reverse complement strand
TGTGGGAGGAGAGATAAAGTGTCCTATGAAAGGGTGAGAGAAACAGCTGTGTAGGGGAGTACAGCGGATTAGAGCGCACTGGAATATTTTAAGCTCATTACAGATTAAAAAAAAAAAGGTCAGAATGTTTAGGAACACAGTGCTAAACCTATTAAGACAAACCCAACTGAGTTATCCAGTGATGTCTAGAGAGAATGAGAGAGAGAAAGAGAGAGGGGGAGAGAGAGAGAGAAGGAAAGAGAGAGATGGGGTATTTTGTTTAACATTTGGTTCAAGCATTAGAAGCTGTTCATATACATGTACAGATGACTCACCGTGATGATTCTGTTCATGTACATGTACAGATGACTCACCGTGATGATTCTGTTCATGTACATGTACAGATAATTCACCGTGATTATTCTGTTCATATACATGTACAGATGACTCACTGCACTGATCTCATTGATTACCTCTGTGAATGTATGAGTTAACTGCTCTGAAATACAGTCAACATGCGTGCACATCAACATACACTGGGATTAACTTATTCAGCTATGGGACCTCTCATGTCCATAAATAATAAATAAAAATGTGTGTCTGTGTATGTGTGTGTGTGTTTGTGTGTGAGAGAGAGAGAGCGAGAGAGAGACAGAGAGTAAAAGAGACAGTGAGTGTTTGTTATGTAGTAGACTTGTAATTAGGAGAAGATAAAGTCTTCTGTTGTCGTTGTGTGTGTGTGTGTGTGTGTGTGTTACGTCCAAAAAATATTTTATTGTTTCCTTCTCTTCCCATCTCAGTTTACAAAGTAGGTCAGGAGGAATGATGCTTGTAGATTTCCACTGATATATAAGACACAGTGCTATGGACACTGGGGGGTACCTATGGGGAAATATTTCCAGACTGAGAGGAGTACAGGAAGCAAAATTTGACTTTTATCATGAGTGGTGGTTTGGTGGTATGGCTGCGTTCTGCCTCACGGCCCCATTAACCTGGGATTGATCCTGGGATTGATCCTGGGTTTGATCCTGGGTTTGATCCTGGGTTTGTTCCCAGGCCTGTGTGCAGCTTGTATGTTCTCCCTGTGCCTGTGTGGGTTTCCTCTGGGTACTCTGGTTTCCTCCCACATGCCAAAGGAGTGCATGTTAGGTTGATTGGTGCCTCTAAATTGGCCTGGTGTGAATGAGTGGGTGTGTGCGTGTGCCCTGTTATGGACTGGCACCGTGTCCAGGGTTGGTTCCTGCCCTGTGCTGCTGGGATAGGCTTTGGCCCCCTGTGACCCTGAATTGGATTAAGTGGTTTAGAATGAATGATGCATGGCCTGTCACATTTACTAAAAAAAGAGGTGTGCTAGAGAGACTGTCTGCCCCCTGCTGACACAAACCTGTAACTACATCACCCCAGAAGCTCCCTCAGTATTGGCTGTCCTTGGTTTGGAACATTAGTGCCTCTGCTTTAGGCTTTAAGGGTCTGAGTGGACAAAACATTTCTCTCAGCAGTAGGTGATCCCAAACTGACTTCTATTAATAATTTGTAATTAAAATACACAACATACACATACAATTATGCAGTTTTTAGCCCTTGTTATAATTACTGTCAATTACTGCCAAAGTGAGCGATTTGTACTAGAAGTCGTCGAGTGTGTGAGTGGACAAATGTACGTCATTCTCCATGACGAAACCGACCATTAACGGCTTCAGCTGCTCTCAGTGCCAGCACAGGCAGATGGGTCCTACTGAGGTGAATGGAGGTGAATTTGGACTCTGCTCTGGTTCTGCATGTGTGTGTGTGTGTGTGTTGAGGGGGGGGACATTTATGTTAGATGGTATGTTTTTCAATTTTGCTCATAGGAGTCGGGCTGTGTTTATATTTTGTGAGTGTGTGTGTTTACATTTTGTGTGTGTGTGTGTGTGTGTTTATATTTTGTGTGTGTGTGTGTGTGTGCGCCGTCAGCTAGCAGGAATGCATCTGCATCGCCAATGCTAAGATGGCTGCCAAACACTAACATGGCTGCCAGGTTTCTGGGGGGGGAAACAGAGAGCAAGAGAGGGATTGGACTCTCCTTTTCTTGTGCATGTAGTATTTAGACTCTGGGAGACTGGTGCCTCTTTGTTTTCTGTGGGTGTTTGTGTGTGTTTGTGTGTGCGTGTGTGTGTGTTCTCTGGGCTAATCTCCACCACACTGTATCAAATCATGCTGGCATGTGCTGCTGTGTTCTGTTATCACCTATGGGCAACTGATCTACACCTCCACACACTCACACACACAGTCTCTTCCTCTTTTGTACACCACTGTCATCTTTATGAACAGTTTGCCCTAAATGTACTATGTTGCAAATGCAATTTCTGAACCAGTTTTTGCATTCATATACTCTGTCTCTCCTTCCTTTCCTCCCTCCCTCCCTCCCTCCCTCCATCTCTCCCTCCCTCTCTGTCTTAAAGAATCGGGACAATCAGACAGTTCCAGCCAACAGGCAGACTCAGACATTAAACCCCCACCAAACGGTAAGATTAGACCTTTTGACACTGCTTCACTGTACATTTTTGAGTCTGATGATAGCATTAAGCAAACAAATTAAACACAGTACAAGTAATTCAATGTAATGATTTGGACCGAGACACCAGAGTTTAACGTTGACCTTTTCAGTAATCCAAGCTTTAAAATCAGTGTTCTCAGAAACCACACAGTCCACACAGGCATTTGCGATTTGCATTTGAGTCCCAAATCGAGACTCTTATGTTCAGTTGAATTGGGACCTTGTACAATCAGATTTGAAATGTGACGTCACTGGACATGCAGTGCTAAAGCAGTCTCACACTTTATGTCTTACTTCTGGTCACGTGACTTATCTGAGCTCATCATGCCTCCAAAAAACAGGAAGTACACAATTAAGGCTTCCAGCACATATTTACGTACCTGAACGACATTTCTTCCATTAAGTAATTCTGCTGAAAGGCCTGTGTGACGTCATTTCTGCCATTACTGAACTGTTTCATAAGGCCCTGTGAGGTGTCGTATGAGGTCATAACTTGTTTCCCTCTGCAGGGCACGTGAGCTTCCAGGATTGCTTCGTTACATCAGGCGTTTGGAACGCAGCTGAGCTTGTGCGAGTGTCGCAGAGTGAGCTTACACAAATCGCTCACACACACACACACATGCACAAACACCAGCTCTTTTTAATCATGCACATCTAAGTACAGATAACAACAAACACAAATAAACACAAATTTTGGCCTCCTTCGATGTCATCGGGACTCCTCCCCAACTCCTCCTGCGAGACCTACGGCCTTCACTCTTCCTTTCTTTCACGCCTCCGTCCACTCTTTCGTTTGGAGTGAGAGAGAAAGAGCGAGAGTGATGTTCAAACACGAGTCTAGACTGTTTCCACAGCAACCACGACCTTTTCCACCTCTTTTTCGAGAGTTGAAAGGTTTTACTTCTGTTAGTCAATAATATTTACTCTTTTTAACCTTCTTCTGTTTATACCACCAATATTATTCTCTCTCGCAGCCCCAGTTGCCACGGCGTCTGGTCCCAATTTTTCATTGGCTGATCTGGACAGCCCCGGTTACTACAACATCAACCAAGTAGCACTGGGGCGACGCTCACTGACATCACCACCATCTACCAGGTATACACACTCTCACACACACACACACACACACACACATGGACTTCTATGCACACACTTCTACATACAGACCTACATGTGTTCTGAGTACATTTCTTCTCTGACGTGTGTGTGTATGTGTTACACATTTTTTCCCTATTTAAATATGCTCACTTCTTGTCTTTCCGACTGTGCACTTCTCCATCTCTCTCATCCTTTCCTCTCTTCCTCCCTTCTGTCCTCTGTCTCTGGTCATACCTCTCTTCCTTTCTCCCTCTCTGTGGGTGGTGCTCCAGGGCCGAGGTGGAGCTGTACGCGAGTCTTCCTCGGAGGTAGTCTATCTGTGCTTCACTTCAGATCATCCTGTGTACCTGTGTGTGTGTGTGTGTGTGTGTGTGTGTGTGTGTGTGTGTGTGTGTGTGTGTGTGTGTGTGTTTTGTGTTTTTGTTGGTTTATTTACAGTGTTTTTGCAATGAAATCTATGTCTAACATTTTCTGTCTCTGTTTATTACTTTCTTTTGATCTCTCTGTCTCTCTCGGTCTCTCTCGGTCTCTCTCTCTGTCTCTCTCGGTCTCTCTGTCTCTCTCTCTCTCTCTGTCTCTCTCTGTCTCTGTCTGTAGCTCCACTAAGCGTAAGTCTATAGATGACAGTGAAATGGACAGCCCAGTGGACGATGTCTTCTATTCCACACGCTCTCCTGCAGGAACCAGCTCACAGTCCAGTGGCTGGCCCAATGATGTAGACACAGGTGAGCATACACACACTCACACACACACACACAAATGTCATTCACACACTGACTGTCCAACTCTCTCTCTCCCTCTCTCTCTCTATCCCTCCCTCTTTATCTCTCTCCCTCTCTCTCCCTTACACGCACGTTTATGGTGCTTTAGGAGAAGATGGCCTCATTGAACAATCCTAAATTAATGCTGGATGAAGTTTCCCAGTGAAATAGCATATATATATATATATATAAGATAGTGAATAAATATTAATTTCCTTAGCAACACCCAGGTGTATGCCATCAAGGTAGCATGGTCTGTTGCCACTGGTGACAAGCACACATCACCCCAGAACTCAGAAGTGTGGAATGAGGTGTTGTTGAGTTCTGGACCTGTGCCTGCTCCAGAGGCACAGGGCAGGACTGTTGTCGGTGTGGCACACACACGTCAAGCCCTGCCGTGGCACGCATGTTAAAGCCTCTGCTGATGTCACCAGACACACTATCACCTTACGGACCTGGGTGGAGTCAGCGGATACACACCTCCGTCACCTTACTTCACCTTCTCTAATTCCAGCCCTTCCACTCTCTCTCTCTCTCTCTCTCTCTCTCCCCCTCTCATACCCATGCAGCTCCACTGTCTCTCTCTCTCTCTCTAGCTCTCTTTCTCTTTTCTTGGTGTCTTATTCTCTCTCTCTCTCTCTCTCTCTCTGTTTCTCTCTCTTTCTCCAGCTCTCTCATTCTAAACCTTTCAGCAAATCCTTTCTTCTTTCTTTTTCTACCTTGATTCTTTCTTTTCCCTTTCTATCTCTCCATCTTTCTTTTTCTCTCTCAGTCTCTTTCTCCACCCCCCCCCTCTCTGTGCGTGAGTGTGTGTGTGTGTGTGTGTGTGTGTTTTAATAATGACCTTCTCCACTTGCAGTGCAGCACCACTTGGCGAGTGTTCAGGAGAGGAAGATAAAACATGAAAATGATGGCGTGCAGTTTCCATACCATGGTTAGAAACACACACACACACACGTATACACACACTCGCGCATGCATGTGTGCGCACACTCACACACATACACATGCAGGTGAGCCTTCAGGTGTTCATGCCAGCACCATACACATGCTCCCTCACACGCTCACACTCTCTCTCAGCCTGAATCCTGGTCCCAGATGGCACCTCTGTGTGTCTAAAGGAGACATCTGTTCCTATGTGTGTGTGTGTGTGTGTGTGTGTGTGTGGTTTTGTGTAAATGTCATAATCATACAGCAATGTTCTTCACTTCAAATGATTTGGAAATGTTTAAGAAAGCTGCCTTTTCTGTTATAGTTGTTATAGTGAATTCCACTCGGCTTCGCTCTGTATGGGTTTACATTGGTCCTTTCTTAATTCAAGAACTTATGTCACATTTCAAAGCATGTCATACTCTCAGTGCTCTGTGTAACCTGTTGTATGTACTCTGTGTGTGTGTGTGTGTGTGTGTGTGTGTGTGTGTGTGTGTACGCCTTTCCTAAACCTCTGGCCATGGTAAGATTAGCCCTGCAGTATCACTACTAATAACACACACTCTATGGGCTTCTTCACAAAATTTATGGGAAAAAAATAAACAGAATGAAAGGATGGAGAACAGAAACAGCTCCTCTCCTTCTTTCTTACACACTCCCACCTGCTCCAGACTTAAACATACATTTACACACACCCACACACACATGTCTAAAAACACACATTAACATATACCTAAACACAGTCGCAAACCCGAACTGGGGGATTTAAGATTAAAAGGGATTTAATGCTTTAATATAGAAGGAGAAAATAACACAGAAACTGAGACTAAAGTTTAAAAGGGATTTCTTCAGAAGCATGGTGCTCCATGCCAGGATTCGCTTCCCCCTGTTTGAGCCATTTTCGGTGTGTGCGTGTGTGTGTGTGTGCATGTGTGTAGTTTTGATAATCCGCCACTGAGGCTCTGTCCTCCTGTCACTTGCTCCCACATTTTCTCACCTCGCCATGTTATTTTCACCCCCCGCCTCACACACACACACACACACACACACACACACACATACACAATATCCATCATTTTTTCATCCCCGCCCCCTATCCATCATCCTCTGCTGGGTGATGTGCGGGTGCAGCTGCTGAACTGACTGTTGACACAGCCGTACACACTAAGTAGTGCATAGCACCAAGAATAGCACAGATATGCCGGCTGTTGGACTGGCTCACGCCTCCATTTTTCACTTATTTTTAATTGCGCACGGCCCCTAAGGCTGAGATCTGACAGTCACTTTTTAACAAAGCTTAACACTCTTGAACCACTGCAGCCAGAGGAAGGACTATCAGCGTGTTTCTCTAAATGAGTCAGGCATTACTGCTGGAAAGTGTAGTGCTGTTATAAATAAATAAAAATAAATAAATGACCTCTAAGAAACATCTTACATCATTGTTTTGTTTGATAGGATGCTTGGCATGCAGTAAAAAGGTTTGTAGAAAGAAGTCTATTTTATTTATTTAAAAAGCATTTTAAATGAATAACATAATTAAATATATAATTAAATAAATAAAATAATTAAAGCATTTTATTTAAGCTTTTGAGAAGAAATGTCTAAGTATATCTATACCAGGTGTAATAAAAACTGAAAACTATTGGTAGTTTAAATTATCTTAAGCAACAACCCCTAAATAGCAGATGACGTTTAAAGCAAGCTTGAGTTAAACAGGCCAACAAAGTCAGTGAGATAGAGAAAAACCATTATGTGTCTCACACTCACAGAAACATCCTCCAGTTTGCAGGTTTACCATTTCCTCCTGATTTGTCAGGCAGTGACGGGAGATGGGCAGGGACAGGGGGAGTGGCAGCGATGGAGGGAGTGGCAGTGACTGCGTGAGTGGCAGTGATGGGGGGAGTGGCAGTCATGGAGGGAGTGGCGGAAGAGTGGCAGTGTTGGAGGAAGTGGCAGTGATGGGGGGAGTGGCAATGATAGGCAGCAAGGCATCTCAAAAGCAGCGTGGCAAAGCTGCTAAGGCAGGTCACTGCAGCCATACGCCTGTGGCATTTCTCAGTCTTCAAGCGTTGCTGGTTTCACAGTTGTAAAAACTACCATGCTAGCTGTGGACATGCCTGAAGAAGGGGCGGGGCTCTGAGCATCCCTGGTGAGGGGGCGGGGCTGTGGACATGCCTGAAGAAGGGGCGGAGCTGTGAAGGTCCCTGATGAGGGGGCGGGGCTGTGGCCGATCCTAATAAGGAGGTTTGGCTCTGGCTGGCTGTACCTGATGCTAGAGCCATGTCTGACAAGGGGGCGGGCCTGTGGCCGTCCCTGATGAGGGGGCGGGGCCATGGCCGTCCCTGACAAGGGGGCGGGGCCATGGCCATCCCTGATGAGGGGCTGTGTTCCTGCCTGATAAGAGCAGGACTATGGCTACGCCTGTCAAGGGGGAGGGGATTTAAGCCCCATAAGTGCTGACTATTATTAAGGAAGGCACAGTTTTGCGTGTTTTGCAGCTTGTTTGTTGCTGTTGTTGTTGTTGTTGCTGTTGTTGTTGTTGTTGTTGCTGTTGTTGTTGACGTGTGGTCTCTGGCAGGGCTGTCCTCTCCCGGGTCTCTAAAGAAGCCGACGGGGAAATTCGATTTCGGCGCCCTGTCAGCTCAGACGAGGTCCCCTCGCATGGCCTTCACACACCACCCACTGCCCATGCTGGCAGGAGTGAGACCAGGTGAGACACGCCCCCGCCCCTAGGGAAAAAAAAACACCACCCCCACCCTGAGAGGGAGAGAGACAGTAAGAGCAGGTTAGACACCTCGAAATCTTAAAACAGAAACTAGACATAGAAGAACAGAAATAGAAACTAGTGTAGTGTAGGGTGGAACTAATTTTATATTCCCAGTTTAGGGAGGAGATAATACAGAATGTTGACTTCTGTAAACGTGAGTGAGTGAGTGAGTGATCCAAGCAGTGAAGGACGCTGTGTTGAGCCGCAGTGCAGAAACAATGACGCCCAAATCAGACACACTATCTCCGACAGTCTCTGCCCACCTTGATCTGAACTCCATTCACCCTATTATTTCTAAGGCTCCTGTCATTCGTTCTTTTTTCCCTCTTTCTCTCTCTCTCTCTCTCTTCTCTGTCGCTCCGCTGTTCTCTGAAGTGTGACAGTCTCTCGCCAGAAGAGATTAACACTAAGTGGTTGAGTCACAGCACATAGTCTTAAAGTGTCTGTTCTTTGTTTCCCAGCGTATCAGACTCCAAGCTGCAGCATCTGTTTTATATTTCATCATAAAGTACACATTTTAGTGAGCATGTTTGCATGCTCAAACTACTCTCAGAATGGTATCTAAGCTACGGCATGATCTGCCCTTATTTAACGCAGCTGTCTGCAGTTTGCCTTTAGATTGTGGGTTGTTGGGAGTTGGAGTTTCTCGTTTCGTTTCTCATTTATGAGTTAAGAGTCCCCAGTGATTTATCTTTGACGTTATTTGTAGTTTACGCAGGAGAAATCGGGAGAGAAGAAGGAACCTTCATAACATGTCCAAGTGCGTAAGTGACGCGCGACCTGAAGTCTCTGCTAAAGCGTTTTTTAATAATTAGTCTCAGGGATCGTTGCTGGTGTTTATAAGATACAGATATTCTGTCATTCAAACTGCCGCAGCACAGAATAGGATGGTGAGAAAACAAGAGAAACAAATGTCAAGTGAAGTGAAGGGTGGGGGAAAATGTGTTCTTATCGTCTCCTTCTGGGCTGGCGAGTGCAAAAGCCCTTGAAACGCCATGACAATCCGGTTAATAAAGTATGGGCGTGTGAGACCATAGACCGTACTCTCAGAGGGTGGCGAGAGAGTATTCCTGCTTTGACCCAGTAGGGAAAGATGCCTAATTCTCCAGCACAGTCTCAGTGTTCCCAGAATGCTCCCAGACATTTAATCCTAACCAGCGGCCACGGGAAAAGGGGAAAAAAAAAACAAACAAAAAAAAAAAACATGCACGCGGAATATTGTGATCCGTTCGGGTCTGACTGTAGCTGGAGTGAGCTAATTACGAAAAGGTCAAGAGGAATCGTTTTTAAGTGGATTATAATGTGGATGTGATTATGAAAGTTTGTTTCATGTGAATGGAGTATTTATGTTAATCTGACAGCACAAGAGAGTGAAGGAATGAGTGAGAGCTGCTGTTATTTACTTCTCTGACTCTCGAAGATCACAAAAAATACAGTTTACGGTGTTTGTGGCCTTGTGTGGAGTGAATTGCTTTATGGTATTTTTTTTCAAGGAAAATATGTGTGCACATGCGTGTTTCTGTGTGCGTGTATTTGTGAGATCGGGCCTGGTTCATGTAAATAAACAAAATTATCAACAACAACAGAGAGAGAGAGACAGAGGGAGAGAGAGAGAGACAGGGAGAGAGAAAGGGAGAGAGAGAGACAGGGAGAGAGAGAAAGGGAGAGAGAGAGAGAGAGCAGAAACAGTAACGGATGGAGGGAGGCTGAGATAGAGGAAGAGGGAGCAAGAAAGGACTGATGAAAGAGAGACCTTACTACTTTCCAACACACATACACACACACACACACACACAAACATATACACACATGCAACCACTCACATATACAATAAAAGAAAACACTTTTATTACACTCACCCTGAAGCTGTGATTAATTACAAGTGTAGGAATTTTCTTAACCTTTTTATATCTACACTCAGTCACCAACCCCTGCTCCCTCACTCCCTCTCTCCCTCTCTCCTCCACTCCCTCTCTCCTCCACTCTCTCTCTCCTCCACTCTCTCTCCTCCACTCACTCCCTCTCTCCCTCTCTCCTCCACTCTCTCCTCCACTCACTCCCTCTCTCCCTCTCTCCTCCACTCCCTCTCTCCTCCACTCACTCTCTCTCCCCCTCACTCCCTCTCTCCCTCTCTCCTCCACTCACTCTCTCTCCCCCTCACTCCCTCTCTCCCTCTCTCCTCCACTCCCTCTCTCCCTCACTCCCTCTCTCCCTCTCTCCTCCACCCCCTCACTCCCTCTCTCCCTCTCTCCTCCACTCCCTCTCTCCCTCTCTCCCTCTCTCCCTCACTCCCTCTCTCCCTCTCTCCTCCACTCTCTCTCTCTCTCACTCCCTCTCTCTCGTTCTGTCTTTCTCAGGGAGTCCCCGTGCTTCTGCCTCTGCCCTTCATTTCCCCTCCCCGTCCATCATCCAGCAGTCGGGCCCGTACTTCAGTCACCCCACCATCCGCTACCACCACCACCAGGACCCGCTCAAGGAGTTCGTTCAGTTTGTCTGCGCTGATGGCACAGGCCAGCCTGGCACTCAGGTAACACACACACACATACACACACAAACACGTGACACATACAGCTGCATGCACACTATCACACACAGCTGTGACGGAGTGATTCTCTACACATGGCTTGCTGGCTCTTCAGAAGTGAATCTAACCCTTTATCTAACAATACTGCTCAATCTCTGAACACACTCTCTGTACATACTCTGAACATACTCTGAACACAGTCTCTGAACACACTCTCTGAACAGTCTCTGAACACACTCTCTGAACAGTCTCTGAATACACTCTCTGAACACACTCTCTGAACATACTCTGAACACAGTCTCTGAACACACTCTCTGAACATACTCTGAACACAGTCTCTGAACACACTCTCTGAACATACTCTGGACACAATCTCTGCACACACTGTCTGCTGTTCTGCACAGCAGATGTCTTACTCAGAGCATTTCATGCTGTCTCTCTCTCCTCCTCAGTCTCTCTCTCCCCAACTCTTTGTCTCTCTGTCTCTCTCTCCCCCCCTCTTTGTCTCTCTCTCATATCTCTTTTTTCTTTAAAAGTATCATTATCCATGCCCTCTGACCCCCCTGCACTCATCCTCTGACCTGGTACACGAGTGTTTGAATGCATGGTTGTATGTGTGTGTGTGTGTGTGTGTGTGTGTGACACACAGGTGTGAGTTACACCATCATCCCTCACTTAGTGTGTGTGTGTATGTGTGTGTGTGTGTGTGTGTGTGTGTGTGTGTGTGTCTGCAGCCTAACGGGAGCGGTCAGGGCAAAATGGCCGGCTCTTTCCTGTTGCCCCCGCCTCCTCCGGTGGCACGGCCGGTTCCCCTCCCCATGCCCGATCCCAAACCCAGCCACACACTCCCCGACGGGGGACTCAGCTCACCCACATCGCCCTGTAAGTCACGCCCAGACTCCCTCTTCACAAACCCCCCCACCCACCCCCCCTTTAGGATGAGGGCTCTTTAAAATCACCCCTACAGAGGAAAGTACAAAAACATTATCAGAAGAGCACAAGTTCTCTATGATCCCAAAACAAACTAATGTAACAAAGCGATTAAGAAAGCACCTCCCTTTCATAAAAATGGCCTGTTCAAAGGGTTGTGACCTCATGAACCTTCTCAGGAAGCAGTGAATGCACTTGTAAGCATAAATAACAGAGCCAAAACGTTTTTATCGGACAGGTCTGATTTTTCCCTCCATGCTCTTTTTCTCTCCATCATTCTTTCTCTTTTTTCACTGAGTTCTTTCTGGTTTATTCTTTTTTTTTTTTCTGATTTTAACGTCATTATTAGCAGTAAATTACTGCAAAAGTACTTCAAAATTTTAAAGAAAACCAAAAAGGCTACTTATTAAGTTCTGACGATTTCATCTCACTCTCATCTTTTTTATCCTTTTCTCTTTTTACGTACATTTTGTTTGCTGTCACTCTTTTTATTATCCTCCCTCTCTCTCTCTCTCTCTCTCTCTCTCGAGATCAAATTCAAGGCAGTTTGCTTGGACTCCTGCAACATAGAAAAAACGACCAAAAAATGTAATGAATAAATTAACACAATACTCCACTTAATCCCACAGCACCACTAAACACTGCAGTCACACACACACACACACACACACACAAAACCCCCCAAAAATACAAAGTCAGATCAGCTTATCTTACAGCCTGTACCTCTGAGATCTGGACGTAGCTGAGCCCTGAAAGGACGAATAAACTCAGACCACGACTGTATGTGAGTGGAGCAGAGGGTTTCGAGTGGGCAGTGGAGGGCCAGTACTGGTGCTAAATATTCCAGTAAACACAAAATCTGCTCACCCTGCTGGCAAGTCACCTTAAAACGATCCTTCAGAGAAATATAGCTGCTGTTAACCTTGACCAGCTACACGACAAAAGTAGAACAAGCAGAGACTCCTGGCATTGGCCGATGTCAGTTTTTCTACTAATTACAAATAATAATTAAAAGAAGCTATCCAACCGGTTCTTGTAAACGGTGCAGTCTCGTTAGCAGCCAGTAACCTCCATGAGTCATTTCCATCCAACTGATGAAAAGCGCTTACATAACGTAATGGCTTAAAGAATATACATGCTGCGTCCAATAATACAATTAAATGCAGCATTTATCAATGCTACTCGACTAAATAAAATAACCACAAGATCCTTTTAAAACGTAGTGACATTACGACGTTAAACAGTGCTGCTCGTTGCTATTCCCTGGCCCACCTGCAGGAGGGGACACAGAGCGGCCGTGTGAACAGGGGAATGGGGGATAGGGTGATTATATCAGCCCTAGCCCACACATCCTGTGTTTGGGGAGTCTGGCGGTGCCCGGGTCGTACCACTGGAGGAGTTGGGCAAAGGGATGGCCAGCATGTACCACCACCTCCCAGAGGGCGCTGGAAGAAGACCACTACCCTCACCGCCCCCCCCCCCCCTCCATTTTCTCCTTTGGTTTCTCCTTCTTCACATTGCCTGTTCCTTTCACACACCTGATGTGTTCTTTTAAGACATGTTTCTCATCCTCGCCCACTCTCTTCTGCTTGTTTCTTATTGTATATATGTAATGTTGTATTTGGTCACATTCCAGAACTTTCTTTCATTATGTATTTTTTTCTGCTTTGATATTTTCTGATCATATTTTACTACTTAAGTTTTTCTTGTCTTTATCACGAACATGTAGCCACATAAACACTTGAAAACACACACACACACACACACATACACACACACTTTTTCTCCTCTCATCCTTTTCTTAGTACTGCTTAGTACAACCTTAGTTTTTTGACATGTTTAGTTTGAATGTGGAGTCCACTGTCTACAGCTGCCCTGAATTCGATCAGCTCAGAGCAAAACGACAGACCTTCATCCATGTCACCAAAATTCATAATCGGTTCCTCTGACCTACTGAGGACTTTGCTATGTGAACACTGCAATAAAAGCATGTTTTCATGTAGGTCAGACGTGATTTTGGGTTATAAACCTACTCAGAGTCTGTCCCTACTTATACCAAGAACATGGTACATAGAATAGTTTACAGCTCCACTGATACAATACTGCATCAGACTGAAAAGCAACTGAAGTCCTCCAGTTGATGTTATTATTCTTGTAGAACATTGTATCAAGACCATAAACACTGACAGACTTTTGTGTGTGCTATGATGGTGCGTGTGTGTGTGTGTGTGTGTGTGTGTGTGTGTGTGTGTGTGTGTGTGCAGCATACTCCACGCCAAGCTCCACAGCTCCCAACAGGTTTGTCAGCATCGGAGCACGGGACAACTTTCTAAACATCCCACAGCAGACGCAGGTATGAATACACACATTCTCTCGCTCTCTGTCTCTCTCTCTCTCTCTCACACACACACACACCTACCATTCCCTCTTTTACAGATAAAGAACTGACCACATGATCTATAAATGACTATGACCTGACAAAGTGCTATTCAAATACCACCAACACACACACACACATACACACACACACACACAGCGCATAAATCCGACCGCATTATATTTCATTTGCCTGCGGTCAGTGGAGAGATGTGCTAGGAGCCAGATGTAAGTTTCTATGGCACAGGCCTACAGAGTGATGCTCCTGTTCTACTACATGATACAGGCCTACAGAGTGATGCTCCTGTTCTAGTACATGATACAGAGTGATGCTCCTGTTCAGGTACATGATACGGTACATGACAGGCATCCCACAGCTGCTGAGCTCCTCCTCTCCTCTGCCTGCTTTATGGCTGCCGTTAGAGATGGAACCGCCAGTTAAGAACCAGTGTCCTCAGTGTAGGCATTGCCTTCCGTAGTGGATCTTCATGTCTGTGTATGTGTCTGTGTCGCGCTCTCTGTTTCTCTCTCTCTCTTTCGTAGTGAGGTTTTATGAACAGCCGGGTGGTTTTTTAAAGATGAACATTTAACACAAATCCATGGTGTTTGAAAAGTTCCCTTGAACACACACACCAGTCTTTCACACTTGTACATGCGCGTGCAATCATGTGAACACATGCGCGCACACGTGTGTATACTGAGACCTGGGATGGATACCAGATGGACACTCACTGACAAGTACTGGATAGTATAAACTTGTCAAATTTTCCTGGCCTGTGAGAAAAAGGCAGACACAGGAAGGGAGAATCCTGGAATCCTGGGAGAAATAACTGCGAGAGAGGGAAAGAGAGAGAGACAGAGACAGAGAGAAAGAGTCACGTCTCGACTGTCTGGTTGCCCCCAGCAACCAGACATGATGTCATAGGCAGTTGAACATGAACTTAGTGGGGAGTGGGCGTAAGAAAAAAGGGTGGACTGGACACTGCCAAGGATTAGAGAGAGAGAGAGAGAGAGAGAGAGAGAGAGAGAGAGACAGGCACACAGCCTGACTAGCAGCTAACACAAACTTTATCCCAGTACTGCAGATCTGCCAGCTAGCAAGTCAGTCCCTGTAGTGTCGTAACCTTTCCAACAACTTTCCAATTTGCCCTTTTCCTGTGGCCCAGAAATCAACACATTTCTTTGCCTCCGTTGTACTAAACTCCCAATCTTAACATGGAAAAGTAGGAATCCTTATATAGACAGAAAAGCAAATCCATTCCTTTGGGGATCTCGAAACAGTCCATATTTTCACTTACCTCAGCTCACACCACACCTGAATCAAGCAATTAAGAACATGGGATACCTGGTAAAGTTATGCTGGGATATGGGACAGATCGAAAAGGTGGAAAGTCTGAAGGACTGGATTGAAAAACACTGCTGTGAGTGAAATGTGAATATGTAACACGGCCTCTCTTGCACCCTAGTGGTCAGCTTGGGTATTGCTTCCCCCAGAGAATGCTTCTGTAGTGTTGTAGATGTTTCAAAACATCTATAATACCACACTAACGCCTCACAAGTTAAGAGCTTTTAAAAGCCACCTGTAGTACAGTGTGGCATCTTCAATCAATGCTGTCACACCACAAGCAGCCTGAATTTCAAGAGAGGTCACACATTTCAAAACACAACTAGATTTGTTAGTTTCACTGGGGAGCTCAGTGAAGTGGAATCAGATTGTTGCTTACCAGTGGTATTATACACTTGTATTTAAACATGCTTGGCTGACTAACTTATGAACTAATGATGTTTTCCTTTTGGTTTCTGTTGTTTTTCAGTCTTGGTTCCTTTGACAAGATCTCTGATACATACAGACACAAAGTCTGTAACTGAAACAAAAAGCTAGGTATGGACCACTATTAGCAAATCACTTACATCCCGATCGACTAAGACCTGCACGGATTCCAAAACCTTCAGCACAAGCCCTTGAATGAGAAAACTCTAGAAAACTGACTTGTGATTTTTCAAAAACTGGAAAACTTCTACAGGATTCAGAAAATCTGGAAAAAAAAAAAAACAGACAACAAAAAATGTAAACTGGAAACCAACAATACAAAAACCAGGAATGGATGATGTTTGGAAATCAGAAAAATATTGGTTCCATAAAGGATGAATCAGAGACATCTCCCTAAGTTTTCATAATGTTACCAAGGCAACCTGAATATTGACCAATATTGTTTTGTTTTTTTTAATCCTTTATTTGTTTTCAGTCATCCACCAATCATACAGCATGGCCAAGAGAGTAAACATTTGCTCAGTTATACACTTTGAGCTGATTGGTTCAGATTTAGTAACTACAATACCAATTAAAATTAAGAAAAGGATGAATCTGAACTGTACCCTGAACTATGTTATCCATATTGTCCCCATTGATTGGTCAGTGATTTGAACATGCCCAGGTCCATGCAACTGATTGGACAAGGTCTGCGTGACAGTATCACTTTGATTTGTTCTGCCCAGCATGCCCAGCTTTGGATTGTCCAATCAAAATGACCATTGCTGTCTAATTATGTTTGACATTTATTAAAAACCATGACTGTACCTGTCCCTATAGAAACACACTGACAGGGAAACCCAAAGGTCACAGTTTGCTCCATACACATATCTTATGCACTATACAAGTGAAAATTTGATAAAGGATGATGATGTTGTTGGCCTCTCTTTTGTGTGAGGGTCAGTATACTGTGATCAGTACTGGGAACAGGGCAGAGTAACTTTGTGATAAAAGGTTTCTTCTCTTTTCTTTTGGCACTCAGGCTGTCAGAGTGTAACAGGGTGGCCTTGGCAACATCCCCCACACACGCACACACACACACACACACACACACACACACACACAAACAACTAATCTAGCAATACAGCACAGAGAAAACCACAACGTATGGAGCATTTACAACCGAGTTTACACAAGCTTGTTGTTGGGTTATCACTTATAATCACAATAACACCAGTGTTAGCAATAAACTGAAGACAGTGATACATTAGGAAAGTGTGTTATAAAGCCTTTATAAATGCAGTTCCATTGGTTGGTGTTCATCTACTATGTCAAGCTTATGTCAGTGCTATGGCAGGCTTATGTCATGAGGAATCATTGCACAGGTGTTGTTATGATGCATTTATGAAGGTATTATGGCACTTGCCATTGCAGTATGTACCACCAATCTTCTGTTTCAGTGATACTTTGTCAGAATCTTAACATCAGTAGGATCTTCAGAAAAGGGATTTAATTTTACTTTGCTGACATTGGCTGTTTATTTGTTCTGCAGTAGTTTTCCTCATTCTCATCCTAGATTGTTTTAACTGGTTTTATTTTGTGTCATCTGGGTTTTGGCAAAAGATTTGATTGCATGTGAGTTTAGCGTTCAGGTTTGCTTTCAGTTCCTTTCACACATTACAATAACATCAGACCCTGCAGTTTCTTTCCCCAAAACAATAGCATGATGATAAAATCACCACCACTCTTGTGATTTCTTGAGGTTGTTTCTATAGCAACAGCAACCTCCATTCATACTACATCCCCCTGCCTGGTCACACTAAGCACAATTACTCACCTCTGGTCCAAGACAAAAGTTGTTCTTCATATTTCTGACCTAATTTCCTCTGTGCAAGTTGCTTGTATTTTGGTTCAGCAGTTACCAGTTATGTTTACAGAGTCCTCCTTACCGTATTTGATATAAACCATTATTACATATAATTCTGAATGGAGTGCACACACACACACACGCACACACACTGACACATTATCACTGCACTATGACACACGACTAAAACCTTTACATGGTCAAAGTGAAGTCTTTTACTCAGTCTGGCCCATTTTAATCAATTATGTTTCTTTTATTTAATTAGGATATAAACAAACCAGTAAGAGCATTAATGTCATTAGCCCAGTGTCACTGCATACGCTCAAATCCACTGAAATCACAAAATAACTGGACTGCCTGGCTGTCAGTCACATGTCAGGGATTCTCATTGGCTGAGACCAGCTCATTGCCCACCCCTTCTTTGCTCTTCCAAAGCACACAGCGTAATTAAGATTCCGATCCAACATCAACCATGTGTCAAAGTGCCTCTGTATTCCCCTCTATATGCAACCTGTCTGGCATTGAATTCAGGGTCCGTGCTCTGTGTATAAGCTACAGCATTAATGTACAATATGTATCAAGGCTTAAAAAGAAGCAGAACATAGGAGACTGGAAACATCACATTTATAAATATATATTATGCAGACTTCATATCATACTCATATGTGCTGTATATATATGGAAATATGTATAGTAGCTCTTCTGTGAAATACGGCAGTCTAGTTATTTTTTGACCTTTCTCCTCAATGATATCACCTAGTCCACAAAGACACCCATATAACATGTATGTTTAATCACCCCTAACCCAGGCCTGTAGGTAGAATGATGCACAATTCGATCAATAGACAGGTGAGTCAAAGAAGTCATTGAAACAATGGTTTTCTTTGTTGGGAAAGTATTAGTATTTAGTGAAAAGAGGTATTTTTTTTGGAATGAGCAGTGTGTAATGTGTTGGGTAGATATGTTAGTCTGTATGAAAACTTTAAAAACGCAAAAATATACTTTTTGTTTCTTCTTCTTCTTCAAGTCCACTTGTCCTGGACTCTAAACTCAAGGGCCATGAACAGTATCCCAATCTTTGTAAATTTTGGGGGGAAATTTTCTTTATATTTTAACTTTTCATTTACCTTTTTTTTTTTTTTTTTTTAAACATTTTATTTGTAAACTTTTGTTTTTAAGCTATTGGGGAGGGTGTGGGCATAAGGAACAATTTTACAAATTGTCAAAACAACTAATGTATTAAGATATGATCCTGGTGCTTGTTTCATATATATGAAAGTACGCTGAGTTTTACCATATGAGAATAATTCTAAACAAAGACTGTTTTTCTTCAGACACACAGTAGGAAGTGCATTAGTTCCTTCTTTTTTTGTACTCACTTGGGGAGGGGTTCGTATTTTTCTAGGTTGTGACAAAAGGCATTTTACCTCAACCTTTAAGAAAGAAATATTCCACATTTAAATTCCTTAAACTATACCTCCTAAAAAAACAAATGACAGAATGGATTCAAAGTAGAGTACATTATGACCGTCTTTCACTCACCACCAACAGTCTTTGTTTTCATTAACATCCACATTTTCGTTGCTTTCAGAGACAAGATCACCTTAATCTGGGGTTTGTATCATCATTAAGTCATACTTTTTCTTTTTTTTACTGTAAAATAAGAAAAAAGTACTTCTGAAGCAAAGTGTGTTACCTTGGTGATGATTTCAGAAATGTTGTAATGTGAGCCAAGTATTTGTAGAAGTTCTTGTAGTTTTAGACAATTGCTCTCAGTGCAGATGGGTTCTTGGAAGAGAAGGAATGTTCCAGAGACTGAACCATGTTGAAGAATAACTCTTAGACGGGCTCCGTCCCCAGTCCTGCCCATATGAACACTTTCCCTTTGTAAATGATCCTTCATAGTGCTCGTGACGTAGTGTCGTAGTAAGCAAGCATTTAAAGGTTGTTCCCTTCAAAGTGCCTTTTGTTCACAGACTTCATCTTGTAAAACATGAAAGCCCAATTCTTAAAATGGTAAATGAAAAAATGTGTTTTCCCCACCCCCATGTTCCTTGTTCCTTTTTCAAGCTTTTCGAAGCCGTATATATAGTATATAGTAAGACAGAAAATGGATGTGATTTAGTTCTTTTTATCGTTCAATACAGAAAAAATATAAAAGCAAAAAAAAAAAAGAATTCTGCTACTTCTCTCTCTTTTCCTCTGTGTTCTTCTCAGTGTCTCCCTCTCTCTTGCGTTACTGGAAAAGTCGTTAAAGATGTTGGTCTTATCCTGTCCCACGCCCACCTTGCCCACTGCAGCCACTTTTGGTGGAAGGGTTGGTAGGGGGTAAAAAAGAGATGCGAACCCCTTTTTTTCCCTCCCCTTTTGAGCAGAATCTCTTCAGCTCATGGTATCTCTTTTGAGCAGAATCTCTTCAGCTCATGGTATCTCTTTTGAGCAGAATCTCTTCAGCTCATGGTATCTCTTTGTCTGTACGCTTCTTATTGCTATGCCATACGGATCTGCCCCATTCCTTCAGCTTCTCCACTCTACTGCTAGTGTAAGTGAAAATGTGAGCCTTTGGGCTTTGCGGGGTCAGCTCAAGGTACAGACTGTCTCCTTTTTCCCCTGACCCTAGGAACAGTAAAACTGATCTCAGGTCAGAGCAAAAAGAGCCAGGCTGCGCTAACAGAATTGTGGGTTAAATGATAGGAATCTTTTTTTTGTTTGTTTGTTTATCGGGTTGTGATTTCTGTTGTGAACGTTCTTTTATTTGGGGTACCAAGTTGTGGTGCGCTGATGTGTTTTTGTTTGTTTGTTTGTTTGCTAACAGGTAATTTTATAACACCAGTAACTTTGCTGTAAGTACAGGATACCAGGAAGTAGAATACAATTTGTGACCCCACTTCACACTTAATTTGAAAAGGGTTTAAGTCTTTCTGTGTGGATACAGTATAGAGGTTTCCTTCCAGGGGAACCTTAAACCATTAAAAGTATATAAATCATTAAAAAAAAACTATTGACTTTAAGAACTATTGATGACTTGCTTAAAGCACCTTATCAACAGTCTGATAAATATGAGGTAATACTCAGATATCTTACACAGGTCACACTTTATAGAATTATATAGATAGGTTTCCTTTAAGATTTTTTATTTTTTGTTTTTTTATCCAATACATTTCAATATGTGTCAGTTCACAAACATGAGGTCATGAAAAGGCCCATTTTTATTGTGGTCTTACAGAAAGTTGAAAATGTAAAACAACTATCATCTGTGTGACTGTGGACCAATGCACAACTCTACATCTAGGTTTAGTGAAGATTTCAGATTTCACGAAATTTCTAAAGATTTCAGAAGTGTTTTCCCTATAGGTTTTCAAAAATGTTTCCAGTTCCCTCATGATATCTGTCTGTTGTTTTTATAATAATACATTTTGTTTTGCTTCCAGAAGTTTCCAAGCTTCAGAACTTTACATGAAAGAGTAACAATCCTGTCTACAGAATTTGTTGTAATTGCAACCCCTAGTGGATCCCTGGTGTCCTGCACTTCCAAAAAAGGCTCCCATTTCAGCTAGCAGCCCCCTCAGAGCCCACTGGCAAATGTGCATGTGTTAACTACAGATTCTTTTCCATTATAAAGAATAAAAAACAGTTTGTAAAGAGCAGCAACTGGTTGAATAAATGATGTTCTTGACTGTCCAAAAGCACTTGGATGCAGTTTTTTCCCTCTACAACAATGACATCATGTTTTACATGTAAATGAAGGTCACTGAAATCTTACTGGTTGCATTACAGAGAATTTTCACCTGCGAATCGCATTCAGGTGCAGCAACAGTTTAAGAAGTAATGACCCATGGAGCATATTATAAAATATTGAACATTTTAATATACGTTTATATGATTCTACACAGAAGTGTTATAATCTGCATTTTTTATTTTTAAAAAACAATAAAACCTTTGACAGTCTGCTGCGCTAATCAAGCAGAGCTGTGTGTAATGGCACAAGAAGGAGAATCATCATACGAGTGTACATATACAAACCTAGCAATGAAGGAGAGTAATCATACAAGTGTACATATACAAACCTAGCAATGAAGGAGAGTAATCATACAAGTGTACATATACAAACCTAGCAATGAAGGAGTCATCATACGAGTGTACATATACAAACCTAGCAATGAAGACGAATCATCATACGAGTACATATACAAACCTAGCAATGAAGAAGAATCATCATACGAGTACATATACAAACCTAGCAATGAAGAAGAATCATCATACAAGTGTACATATACAAACCTAGCAATGAAGAATCATCATACGAGTACATATACAAACCTAGCAATGAAGAAGAATCATCATACAAGTGTACATATACAAACCTAGCAATGAACGCATCCCTGCAAATCTGATATCCATTCACCGATAAAAAGAGGGAATGGTAGGTTTTTATGTTTTCCATCAGGATGAAAATAACACCCCTTTGTGTGAGAGCTATAAAATCAAATTTATGTTAGCATAGAATTTACTACTCCAAGACAAGTGCTACCATACATGATACCAAGATTAACCCGCTTAGAAAAAAAGATTTAGCTTCACTGAGCCTTTAAATTCAGTGAAAGAAAACATGTTCTGAGCAGTTATTTCTGTCTCCCATCCTCACTGCTGAGCTTATCGACATCATAGTAAACCTACAACGGTCATGTCTGGAATGAACACACAGGACAGAAGATATTGTAAACCACGATTCTGCTAATTACATCTTGGGGAACCACAATTCTGCACAGTTAAGTACTTCTGAGCAAAAAGAAAATATAAAACTCTGCAGCTCTCATGACTACTGTATTTATGTAGACTCACCTGATGGCTGTAGGAGTTTCCTATTGGGGAGTCCTGAAGTTTTACAAAGTTTAAAGCACTTGCTCCAAGCAGTAAGAGAGTGGTGGGTTTTACAGGCGTGCAGATTAGATGCTCCTGCCGTTTTGTGGTCACAACCAATCAGTGCTCAGGCTCAGTACTGTGTTTTTTTTTAAACAATAAACAAGTATTCTTATTATTTTTACTTAGCACACCCCATTTAGCTGCTGCAGAATAATTAAACATTAGGTTTCTGTAAAGTTGTACATTAATTGTACATGAATACATCAGATTCAGCAAATCTTTAATAACTTTAATAAAGTATTTCTTATGTTGGCTTGGGCTTGGAAGGAGAGGTCATCATATCTCAGAGAGCAGAACGGAGAAGCTATGAATTACACCACTTACAACTAGGATAACAGCAAGACTCCATCATTTTAATCATTATCTTTACACAACAAAAAACACTGATTAGCTTAGCTAGGGTATATACATTTTTTTTTATAAAACAAACAAACAAAAAAAACTCTTTCATGATGGGATTTAAATCTTGCTTGCTAGACAAAATAAAAACAGATCTAGCTCATTACTGTTTGCTGAAGACCCTCCCAGTCTTCCTCAGTGGGGAGTGTCCACAGGAATTAGACTTGCTTTAAATTAACCTTAAATGTCAATTAAGATCAAATCAAGATCTTCTGTCACACCAAGACGAGCTCTGATTTTCACAGAGCATGAAGTTCACACGTCGTTTACTGGATATGGTCTTTAGATCGTGGTGATGCCATTGTCCACAATGACCAACATGGTGAATCAAATGGACTTCATCTTGTTCATTACTATGGCAACATCCATTACAATCCATGCCAAGTTCTATGACATCAAAATGATCCACTGACAACTACGTAAAAAAAAAAATACATAAAAAACTTATGCTTACTATTAGCCACATCTGATTTAGCCTTTAATTGGTGTTTGAAAAACTTTCCAAATGCTCTTTGATTAAACACAAACTAAAATTACATGTAAACTGATCCCAAGTTCATTTTTGCACCATTCCCATAACTGTGCTTGCTCTCAGTCCAGTTGTGCCATTGGTCTGTTACTTGAACTTGCGGATATATGTACTATAAAATATAGAATACAGGTACTATAAAAGCACCTTTTCTATGTTCAGCTTTCACTTTTTCATTTTATTAATTATTTGAAGTATTTCTGGAACATAAAGGTTTGAAGCATGTTATAATTTGGCCTAGTACACACACACACACACACACACACACACACACACACACACACACACAGATTTATTATAAAGACCATCATCTATTCACAGAATGCTATACTGTAATTACTGTAATGCTAAACTGTAATTACTGTAATGCTATACTGCAAGTTAAAGACAAACTAAGCAAGTGGAGTGTGGAGTGAATCCACACACAGCACACGAGGCCAACGCAGGCCTCCTGTAAAACTCATGAGTGTAGCTTCCACACCAGAGAACAAAGCCATGAGCAATGTCAGTACTAGCAATGTCAGTACTAGCAAAGTCAGTACTAGCAAAGTCAGTACTAGCAAAGTCAGTACTAGCAAAGTCAGTACTAGTTCATCACAATTCAAAGCTCAAAGGGGGGAAAAAAATGTTTGTGTGCACGCGCGCGCACACACACACACACACAAACACACACACACACTCACTCTGTCTCTCTCTCTCTCTCTCTCTCACACACACACACTCACTCTCTCTCTCTCTCTCTCACACACACACACACTCACTCCACTCTGTCGCTCTCTTTCACTCTCATATACACACAAAAAGCTGCAAAAGTAAATCTGCGAAGTAAAGTAGGAAAAAGCCCAATATTTGGTTTAAAGACAATCTCTTAAAGAGAAAACTACTAGTGGCTTTAAGGACAGCAGCAACTGCATCGAAAGGTTCACATTTAAAAAATAAATGAAAGATTGAAATGGGTCCTGTGGTCTGAGTCTCCTTATTACAAGCCTTTTATGTATCTTTGCTTAATCCTGACTGGCAAACGCCTGCACTGACTGAAAAACAGTGAAACATTTTTATAATGAAAACGGTTCTACTTTAGCTGTATCTCTATCCTAGTGCCACCTAGACTGCCAGCAGACTAATCACCAGGAGTTCAGCGTTGAGCTAGATATTGCTAGTACTTACTACATTTAGAGGCTTGATATTAAATTAAACACAATGTCTCTCAAACCTGTCCTCAAAATTTAATAAGTCTGTTTTTATCTGAGTTTACAATCTGTGATGCATGACCAGACAATATGCTCTTATAATACACAAACATCTGGCAGCTGAAGATGGACCAAGGTAATAGGCAGACTAAATATATCCTACATTTCCAGGATTTAGCAGTCTCTTGTGCAGAGAGACTGTCAGAAGTGCTTCATTGTCTCCATGGAAGTTTAACGTTAGTCCAACTAGGCCAGAGACTGAGGACCTCATCAAGGTGACACATCAGAAGCACTGGTCGACATTTTAAGTTTTCTGTGTATATTTCTGTGTATATTTGGAAACAATAGAAGATAAAATAAAGTTGGGGGGGGCGCGGCGGGGGGGGGGGGGGGGGGGGGGGGGGGGGGGGGGGGGGGGGGGGGGGGGGGGGGGGGGGGGGG
>JAOYMR010000013.1:9286377-9301014 GCA_025802075.1 Tenebrosternarchus preto | reverse complement strand
CCCCCCCCCCCCCCCCCCCCCCCCCCCCCCCCCCCCCCCCCCCCCCCCCCCCCCCCCCCCCCCGAGTCAACAGCACTGTTTGATGGTTTTGCTGCTCAGACATACCTACTAACTCTGATAATCAACTGAGGAGGTGAATCAGGTGTGTTAGAGTAGGGAAGGCACCAAACTGCTGGGCTATGGTAATGCAAGCTTTTTTTTTTTTTTTTGGCTTGTTTGTTTTGGTTTGGTGGATTGTGGGAAATGGATTCCTTTGCTGCTGTTCTGTTGGCTACCAGAGTGGAAGATATTCTTCTTGTGCTAGTTTATTGTGAGTTTCCATCATACAAAGCTTTGACCTTAATCAGGAAGACAGAAAAAAAAAAACAGCAGCCAAAACTGTTCTCAGATCAGCATAAGAGGATTGTCTTCACTCCTTTTTTTCATATGGTTTTGCCTTTAAATATATTGTACTGTTTGTCTCTATCCAGTCCGCTCCGCCTTGAGCTTGTGTGCTCTTGAACTATAACCTTTGTTTTTCTTTTTTGTTTGTTTGTTTTTGTTTGTTATTGTGGTGGTGTCATGTATGATCTTATGATACTTGGAGAGAGGTTTCGATGATACAGTCGTATTTGTGCACCTTTTCAATTTTCTTGGCCAACCAAAAACCGACGTCGAGAGTTGAAGCTTTAAAGTCATTCCCCTTCCTTTTTGTAATGTTATTTGAAAACAGACAAGAAAGACTGATGTGTCATAAGAGCTTCAGCATTTTCTCAATTTTGATACTGCTTGTTGTAATGTCTTTTGTATGTGTTAGCAAAACAAAAGGGAAAAAAAAACACAAAACCTGTTTTCTGTTGTCACTGTATGATATCTATGCTAAAAGCAAAATAATTAACTTTTTTTAAAACCTTGTTTAAGTATAGGGCTGATTTAATCAGGTTAACCTTACTGAACTGTGTGAGTAAATGCCACATAGGTTGAGAGTGTTAGAGCTTATATTCAAAAAATGCTCTCTTATGCCTGATTTAGGATCGGATTCTTTACTGTGCATACTACTCCGTATAAAAAAAGTACTGGTTCAAAAATAGAACTCCCATGAGAACGTCTGTGAATGCAGTGACTGAATTCAGCTTGACAAGAGTTGGTTTTAGTAGACGCTGCATTTACACATTTTGCTGTGATGAAATCAGAGGTCTGACATTTTGTGTACTTTTTTTTTTTTTTTTTTTTTAACTTGATCAGGTTCCACGTGTTTAGAGAACAAAAGAAGAGAGGCTACGTAATTGAAATACGGGGTGAAAATGTGCGGTTGTTTGTCAGAGTAATTTGTAAGATGTGTCGATTGCATTTGATCTAAAGTTGAATATGCTTAGAAATGTAGCTCTGGCATAGCCTTTTTCTTAATGCAAAACGAAATAGCAAAACTCCTGTGAAGTACAATCACCTCTGTGTGACGTGTTTTTTTCTTTAATCTGAATATTTGATGTGGTTGGTGCCGTATTGTCAGTTTGCCACAGATGTATGTAAAATTCAATATGGCAAGCGTTCTTTGGGCCGTCAAATTTCGATTTTCTGACGATACATTTTGTAGGAGTATTGCAGATAGCGTAGTAATAAATGCCAAATTCATTTTGATATTAACTTTTATGTGTGTGTCCTACACATTTATGATATTACTTACTGGCATCTGTGAATGTACTTCTGAATAATAAATTAGCGAGAAAGTGAGTAGGAGGAGTTCAGTTCTGGAATATTCTCGTGCCGTTTTGGCTGGAACGACTTGGTACAGTCCACCACCGAGTCAAATGTGGAGTCATCATCTTGACGTCAGTTCCTCTGGTAACGTGAACTGCATGAGCGCCATTTTGGATCTAACATTCTATTTACTACTTGCTCGTAGTACCTTGGTTTGAGCCAATATGTCGTTTACGGAGATTTAAGCGAATATATTGGTATATTCCAAGAGACTTGTGTACAAGATGGCAGCTTCATTGGAAGACGAATTTGAAGATGCACCTGATATAGAACCTTTAGAACCAACGTTAAAAAATATCATAGAACAAAAATCTCTAAAATGGATTTTTGTAGGAGGTAAAGGTGGCGTAGGCAAAACAACCTGCAGGTAATTTAGCGTGAACGTGGTTCTGAGTGAAGCAATCCAGCTGAGCACAACGCTGTCATTAGCAGGTTGGCTAGCTAGCTAGCTAACATTGTACATTCGCTAACTCACTCCTAGTTGATGAGTAATATAACTACGCTCACAGTATTTAAATCTGGTGGGCTGTGAGATACTGGTTAGCTAGGTAACTAGCTTTGTATATTAGACTGTCAATTGTATTGTGTCAGCAAAACACTTCTATTGACTGACTATACATGGTCTTTTGGATTTAAATTAACTGAAAAATATTGGATATTTAAGTTTTCAATTAATAAAAAAAAACGCTAGCTTTAACCTGATAAAGGCAATCAACGAATACATCGATATTTTCACGAAAGCCTCTGCAATGCCATTTCTGGTAATAGCTAAATTGGTTTCACCTTAGGCTGACTAAATCCTAGCTAAGCAGCCAGCTAACGTTAGCTAAGTAGTTAGCTAATAGGTTTGGCATTTTCGTTAGCGGTAGCAGACAAAGCTATCGCACAGGCAATAACTGGACTAACGGCTAGCTAGTTACCTTACCAACGGAGTGCCAAATCATGGACAAAACTACTTGCTAAAATGGTGAAAGCGTTCAGTACTGGTATGGAATTGGAGCGATTAGTGTACTTAAATCTAATGTATTGGCAACAGGTCCGCACAAATAATTACTGGAAAGACCAACCTTTTAAGTACAACTTACAGGCCTTCGGGCTCTAGCCATCCTTTTTTGCTGTCCTCTAGCCTGTCCATACTGTAGAGTTTCTGACCACAGAGCATGTGTAAACATACCAGCGCCGGTTCCACGATTATTAAGGTCTTGTCAGGTCAACACGCACAATTTGTTACAGATTATAGGCGCTCACTTATGAGATGCATCTGTGAGGTAGGTATCCACAGAGAAGGGCCCGCCAATAAAGGAACTGTTGAGGGTAGATGTTTGGGTCACATGACGGTTTAGGCTGTAAACACGGAAACGTTTTCTTAACACGGCAAAACGTAGCAGGTTTAATCGGGGATTACACCAAGTGTGCTCTACATCCTAAGTGGTTGTATTCTTTCTCTCTCTGTCGGGCAGTTGCAGCCTGGCTGTCCAGCTGGCAGCTGTGAGGGAGAGTGTGCTCATCATTTCCACGGACCCAGCACACAACATCTCTGACGCCTTTGACCAGAAGTTCTCCAAGGTCCCCACCAAAGTGAAAGGTTATGAGAACCTCTTCGCCATGGTCAGTTTGGGCCCTGCTCATTGCACTCGTCTTAGTTTAGGTTTTAAGCTTTTAGCTGTTTGGTTTTATTGGTGTTTGACAGCAGTGCACCTGGCTTTGAGAGGTGCTTTTGCACTGTGAATTAATACTTGCATTAGCATGCATGCTAATGTTTAGTATTATCATCAGTGAAGCCTAGTAACAAAGGCAAATTCTTATAATAGTAGTGTTTTATATAGTACAAGTACATGTGAACAAGAATTCTTACTTCCAAAGGTCCCTCAGGTGACGCAATATATTCAGAATGTTCTGCTAAATTCAGGTGGAATTGTTAACCCCTTTGTGGCTGTGAAGGCCTTTGCTGATGGGGGTTTGTGTTTAGGGTGTGTGCTTAGCCTGTTCTTATGATCAGAAAGGCTTCATGTGCGGCACAAAACAACTTGGCAAGGTTTTAGGCTGTTTGTGAAATACTACTGCAGATGACGGTGCAGAGCAGCGTTGTTCCAGAAACGAGCATGTTTTGTTTTCTTTAATGCATCATACTGATGTTTAATACTGGATTGATTGACTGACCGATTAGGATGGTCAGAAACTGTTATAATCCATCTCTGTCCCTCTCTGTTTTTAATAGGAGATTGACCCTAGTCTGGGGGTGGCAGAGCTGCCAGATGAGTTTTTTGAAGAGGACAACATGCTCTCTATGGGCAAGAAGATGATGCAGGAAGCTATGAGTGCCTTTCCCGGCATCGACGAAGCCATGAGCTACGCAGAGGTCATGAGGTCAGACTCCTTGGCAACCAGTCACTGATTTATCTTGCCAGAAGCATCTCAAATGGGTCTGTGTGTGTGGGGGGGGTGTTAAAGTAAAATCAGGTTGAAACTCCAGTTCATAAAATGTAGTGTCACTTATGGACCACTAGATGGCACCAAGTCACATAGTCAAAATCTTTCATTCATGGCTACTACCATATGTGACAGCATCTCTGCAGCTTATGCATCCTGGTCATTACTGCTGTTTGTCTCTCTTTCAATTTGCCTTTTCAAAACTCGTCTTTTGAAGGGTGCGAGTGTCTCTGTAGCTGTGTAACCTGGCCATCTTGCTCTGCCCCAGGTTGGTGAAAGGGATGAATTTTTCTGTGGTGGTGTTCGACACGGCCCCTACGGGTCACACGCTGCGTCTGCTCAACTTCCCCACCATAGTGGAGCGCGGCCTGGGCCGCCTCATGCAGATCAAGAACCAGATCAGCCCCTTCATTTCACAGGTCTGGAGAACTGCATGCTGGGAAATGTTCTATGTGCAAGGCATGTGCGCGTGTGCAGAAACGGACTGTAGGAGGAATTAGTGTTGGCAAAAAAGGTGTAGATCTATGAATGGCTTAATTGTGCATGGAACTGATCTGTTGTGTGGAACATTGCATTGTGGGAAATGTAGTCTAATCAGACTGATGTCTCTTTAGATGTGTAACATGCTCGGACTCGGGGATATGAATGCGGACCAGCTGGCATCTAAACTGGAGGAGACTCTTCCCGTTATTCGCTCAGTCAGCGAACAGTTTAAAGACCCGGTGAGTCACTCCTCCAATGGAGAGAGAATTGTGATTGAAGGTGTGGTGGATTCTACATGGGTATCTGGATATACTGTATCTTCACTGTGGAGGTAATCCTTCAATAGACTTGTTGCTGTTGAATATGGCACATGAAACAAAAAAATGCTTGTAGTGGCAGCTATAAAATTCCATATATATACATATTATATAAATTATACACACACATTCTTCTGGGTGCACACTTGAGCCCACCCCAAATTCATGAATAGATATACATTTCTTTATCTGTTTGGGTGTAACCAAACGTCCTCAGGTTCTGGATTGACCTGAGCGGCAGGATGTGCTCTTTGTGTTGAACAGGAGCAGACAACGTTCATCTGCGTGTGCATCGCCGAGTTCCTGTCCCTGTACGAGACGGAGCGACTGATCCAGGAACTGGCCAAGTGCCGCATCGACACGCACAACATCATCGTCAACCAGCTCGTCTTCCCTGACCCTGACAGGCCCTGCAAGATGTGTGAGGCCAGACACAAGATCCAGTCCAAATACCTGGACCAGGTACGTTCATGTTTCCACATGCGTGTTTGTTAAAGAGCTGTGTTTGGGTATTTGAGTTGTAGGACTTTTAACTGACGAAATGTTTTTTAGATGTGATTTTTTTTTTTTTAATTCGTTTTGGAGATGTCCTCTGGTAAAGTCACTGACGGTAATCGGTTTCTTTGGATGCCATTAAATGTGTGTGTGCACACATCTGTGTTTCAGATGGAGGACCTCTATGAAGATTTCCACATAGTTAAACTGCCTCTGCTGCCTCACGAGGTACGAGGAGCAGACAAGGTCAACACGTTCTCCAAGCAGCTTCTGGAGCCCTACAGTCCCCCTAACAAGTGACTCTTAATATCTGTCTCCCTCCCTCTCTTCCCATCTGTCTGTCCCTCACTCATTCACACTCTCTCACACACAACACACATTTTTGCTTACACTCGGAAGCCACAACTACACACAACTACAGTCTTCATCTTGATTTCCTCCTCCACACACCTGGTCTGACTGATGAAAGCCAGATAAAAGCAAGTACCTCTAAAGATGACTTCAGTACTTGTTCTTTCTCGCCATCTCTCTCTTTCTCTGTTTCTTTTTTTTTTTGGATCATACCTCCATAAAGAACCAGTGTTACTTGCTTAGTTTACTTTGTCAGTAATTGTTCCATTGCACCAATCAGATTGGCCCGTTTCTCTTCATTCTTTAAGGAATCCTTAATGGTTATTTTATTGTGTGATGGGCACTTCTGCATGTGTGTTTGTGCATAAAAGAGTATAAAAACTACTTTAAAGATGGTGGATCCAACCTCTCCTGCCTCTGATGTTTGTGAGTAAGAATATGTTCAATCTACTGAACCTGAAAGAAACCAGTGTGTTCTGAAGACCATTTTGAATCTACACTGTGGACCAGTTGTGATCATCAGTCATACAGCGTCGCTTGTTAGTCAGCGGGGACACAGTCCAGTCCAGGAGAAATCACAACCGGTCCACGTTTTCACACTGTTCCATCTCCTCACTCGTCAGATTTGTCTAATCAGCACTGGTGTAGCCTTGCATTGCTAAGCTCAGCCAGACCAGGACAAGCAGCGTGGACTAAGGTATCCTGGGCTTGAACAGGGCTTCCTGAGGAGCATGGGTCAGTATTTGTCTTTGCTCGTCAGCTGGTCAAACAGTGAGAGAAACCAAACGTAACGGCGTCTGACCGCACAGCTTCAGAAGGTCTGTGGAGAGGGTAAGAGGTGTGGATTCTCCAGCACATCCGACGGCAAGCAATGCTGGTGTCCTGGAGAACCACAGTACAGCACGGCTTGGAGATTCACCTCGCCACTTAATTTCCAAGCTCAGTAGGTGTACTGGAGCATTGTTTCTCAATCCAGTCACCAGGAAGAGCTATATTGTTCTGCCCTGTCCTAGAAGCCATCCAGCGGGGTCCATGTTTTTGTTCTGACTCTAAAATGTTGGGAAGCTGGACAGAGCAGATGGGCCCTGAGGACTGGGTAGTGAAACACTGCCCTGGACCAGTGTTCTGTGTTTGTACTTTTTCTTTGAGGCGTGGTTGGAGCTCGAAGGGAGAAAAGACCTGAGCTTACCAAAGGGTACTAAACAAAGGGTACTAAACAAAAACGGCCTTGCTTCAGTACTTAAATAGCTATTACTGAAATGAGCTTGTAGGATTCAATCAGTCACACATCCCACCCCCACCTTTGACCTGAACTTGCACCTCAGACAGATGGGGAGGGCTGCTTGTGCGTGTGAACATGTGCATGCTTGCTTGTTTACACAACAGGGTGGATCATTTATGGACAGAAGTGTTGTTCTCCAAGATTTAGTTCCAGCTGACTAGATTTGCGAATTCAAGCCAGCAACTACATTCACTATTTACTTTCTTAAATCAGACAAGTATGCAACTTAGACTTGAACAGTTCTGTTTAAAGAGGACCACTAGACATCATTCTTTTTTCTTTATATAATTTTTTTGTTTTGTTTTGGGGTTTTTTTGGTCTCAAGATTTAGACAATTTTTTGCGCATCTCCGTGCTTAAAGAAAGCTTTCGCGCTTGATAAGGGAGGGAAAGCGGTATTTCACTCCCCCTTCTGATTGGTGACGACTTCGAAGATGCGTGGGGATTGGATGGTAAAGATGTCAAAAGTGAAATGGGCGGGTCTGGCCATTGATGCAGTATGTCAGTTCAATGTTTTCGTCATGTACTTGCTTTGTTTTAAGCGTCTTTAAAGGGAAGTACTTGTCGGGATTTTTTTCTGTTTACTTGCATTGTAATTGTGTATGAACCATGTGATTATTGCGGTCAGCTGATTGTGTGTGTGTGTGTAGTAATTAGATTAACATTTAGATGATTTCTGTTTAATTTCCTTTGAGATCAAGATGTTGAAGCGTATAATAAATTAACGTATTTTATTCTGTTTTCCTTTGCTTTTATTATTGCTGTTTTTCCACACATGACTTTCATAAGCTTCCCAAGTCTCCCTTTACGCCTCATGTCACGTGGTCATATGTCGTACGTGGATGTTTGCTTAAGTTCTGTGGCCTACAGTCTCAAATCCAGTTCGGTATTTTATGTTTATATAAATACATAAACTATTTGCATTCCCTTGTACTTACATTAAGCATGTGTCGAGTCCCCAGGAAGCCCCAGACAGTTCAGTTGTGTTTGTTCGGGCCTGTATACCTATTCATTACCTGGCCCACGTGCGTTGGGAGCTACGACAGTAAATGTGGACCATCTCGGTGCTCACGATTTTAGTGAACCTCATATTTACGGTGATGCTTTCTCCGTAAAAGTGTCGACATTGCTAATAACGGAAGCTAGTGCGAGATATTTAACGTTATCCAATGCAAGATAATCTTGGTTCTAATCACATTTTTACATTGTAGGGGGGAAAGGTCATTTTACATGTACATATATTTGCCATTTGGGTGAAGTATTCATTGTAACGTTTTTAAGGTTCTGGGGTTTTTTTTTCTTCTTCCGTTGTAATGCAGACGGCAGACCGTGTTCAAAAATAGAAGCGTTTTCAAATAAAAAGTTATAATCTGTCTGTGACTGTAACCCCCGTTTGTGCGTGGCTGTTGGCTGCGTCTCTGTGACTGCTTGTACCTTATCTTCTGCAAAAATGTCATGAGCATCCACCCTGAACAAATCAACATCTGAGATCAAGCTGCTCCCACTTCGACATGCAACACCTTATGCCGGTTAGCAGCTAATAACTCGCTCTGTATGGGCTTCTCAACGCCGTTATAAATGATTGGTTTATTTCACACATTTTAACCAATCGATGGCTATGTGTTTTGCTCCAGCATGCAGTCAAAAGCATACGCTTCAGCAGCTGAATTGTACACGCGCTGGAGATCGGGTGACATTCCAGAACCCTTCGCGAGACCTGTTACTGCTACATTTAATCCGAACTCTTTAATCTATGATGCGCATCGTGTGTAAATGGCAAGCTTTCGTGTTAAATGTGTCAAATGGGGCGCTGGGAAGACGAAAAATAATGTTTCATGAGTTCGATTGATGTGAAGCGACTGCTGCAATGGCGACCTCCAGTTGGTCTTCGACAGCAATATGTGCAAACAAGGACCCCTGTAGCGCCGGTGCAGTGGCGTACTCGGACGCGTCTGCCAAGTTATCGAAATTCTCTACGTGTAGCTTTCTGTGGTGGACTTCACCACTAGAGTTTAACTAAAACAGTTGTGAAATCTTTATATTCTGTTGTACACTGTATTTTATACACAATATCTACCGTCTTTTTAGGTTTTATTACGTGGAATGTTGACAACTGGCCCGTCGCTTGCAATTCATCAGAGATGCGAAGCGCGCCATGGCGAGTGCTTTCGGAGCAGCGGGAGTCTGCGCTAACGAGCTTTTTCTTCCCCGCCTGGGTGCCCCGAGCTGTACGAATCTCCGACGAGCACCTTATTACAAGGAATAATTTATACAAGGTGTTCAAATATGATTGTTTGGTTGTAGGTTGTTTGTTTTTTAAACACACTTTCACTGAATAATAACTGAGTAGTGCGTAAACTGGAGAAATCAGGGTGCGCGATTTTCACCCTGGCATATAATTATGGATTTTGCTATATGTGTAACAAAATTATAACTTCCCATGTTCAAATAACCTTCAGGCCGTGCATACTACACAGCAAGGTCATGGGAGACAGAGAACGCTCGAGGATTCATGTATTTTGAAATCTCTCCTTTTAACTAAAAGGGAGGAGGCGGCGCGTTTAATTTTGCTCGAGTTACCAGTACAAAGTCAAGCAATAAAAGCCAGTGGAAGAATTTAACTGCATTCCAATCTCACTGTCACTACTCTGTGGAAGATTTGTTGTGGAGATCTAACCTTAAAAGTCCCTTTAAGGTTGGGTTGCAAAGGGTAAGTATTCTCCACATCGATAACGTGATTTCTGTGGTAATATTTAAAATAATTTAATTATTAAAAGTCACTTGATTATCTAACTAGCTTCACTCAAATCGCATCAAGGATGACTTTTAAAAGTAATCAGTGAAACAGTTTTGCGGGGTGTTATTTTGGGACATCCCTAAGATTCTGCTGAGTGATTTCCCAGCTAAGGAGAAGGTTTTTACAGTCCAGTATTTTTGTTTATTAATTTTGCTTGTTGATTTACCTAAATTCTTATTTTTGGATGATGAAACATCTTAATATATTTAAAACCCTTAGTTATAAACTCCGATTCATTTTTGAAACCTCGGTCGAAGGCAGATCTACACGTGAATGTACGTGGGCTTTAGTATCTTACTTTGTAAGCGCGCAGTTTACGCAAGATGGCACCATCGTCTTTTTTGCGCAAGAGTGGCAAGACGGCCGAGCTTCCATTAAAACGTTTATTCTGCATTTTAATGTCTTGTTTAAACAGGATTTCTGCACTGTCTGAGTTATTAGTTTAGAAGCAGTCTCACGCAAAGTATATTGTAGTCAATGTGACTTTTTAGCGATTTAATAATAATAACAATAATACTACTGGACATAGAAAAGGCGAAATAAAATAGCTAAATAAAAGATCTGATAAATTACATATAGGCCATGCGAAGAAGTAAACCTTGATCAGGATTTTAAAATACCTAGAGCTGCACATCTGATATTTTCAGTAACGCTGTTCCAGAGTTTAAGATTGAGCTTGTGACGTAATGTAAGGCCTGCCTTATGTATTTTGGTTGCTTGTTTTTGAGAACGAATAACTTTGTGACTTGCTCGTCATTCACCGTTTGTTTTCAGTATACGCTTCTGAATCTATACATTATCTGTGCGTCATGACGGTGACATATACCGCGAGAGTGGCTGACGCGCGCTTCTGTGGCTTCTCAAAACTGCTTCTCGCGTGGAAGGGAAGCATATATAAAGTTCTGTATAAGGAATTTTTGGCTTTTTCCGCCATGTACACCGCCATCAGCGTTACATACAGGTGAGTGGTTTTTTTTGTAAGTTTCTTTCGTTTTAGTTCCTTTACTTTTTATGTGTCGTTTGTTCCTTTGTGTTTTCCAGGTGTTTTCTTTTAGACGGACAGAAAAGATACTTTGAAAGACTATCTATTTACTGCAACCATTACGCCAGCCTCATTCCGATGTCTTTCGTGTTAGGTAAAGCCTAAATATAAAAACCACTGCTTACTGTCAAACATTCTACTAGTAACTTAATTGCACAGTCGTGGCCAATTGTTTTGAGAGTGACACAAATTTTGGTTTTCACAAAACTTACTGTCTGTCGGATGTTTATATGATACTGAAGTACAATTATAAGCATTTACTATGTTTACTATTTTTTTTATTTTTATTATTATTTTTTTTTTTTTTACTTTTCACTGACAAATACATCCGGTTTAAGCATAGACTTAATATTTACAGTGTTGACCTTTTCTTTTTTAAGACCTCTGCAATTCACTTTGACATGCTGGGATATCAGCATCTGGGCAGAATTCTGACTGATGTCAACCCCTTCCTGCCTAATCAGTGCTTGATCACAGTTCTTATGTTTTTTTTTTTGTCCATTGAGAATTGACTACTCAAAGGGGTTGAGATCTGGAGTTTCCTGGCCATAGACCTAAAATTTCAATATTTTGCTCCCAGAGCCACTTGGTTATCACTTTTGCTTTGTGACATGGTGCTCCGTCATGCTGGAAAAAAAACAAAAACATTGTTCATCACCAAATTGCTCCTGCATTGTTGGGAGCAGTTGCTCTTGGAGGATGTTTTGATATCATTTCTTTTCCATTGCACAACCCACTCCCTCGGAAGAGAAGGAACCCAACATGAAAGGTCTCAAGATGCTTCATTGTTAGCGTGGCACATGGTAATACTCATCTTTACTTCTCTGGAAATTTTTTTTTTGTAGGTGTCCCAAATAGTATGGGGATAGTTTTCATCAGTGAAAATAACTTTACCTCAGTCCTCTGCAGTCCAGTTCCTATACTTGTAAATCCCTGTAGTATAAATGTGCTATAAATTTCCCCACTGTGGGACTAATAAAGGATTATTTTATCTTATACTTCCTGCAGAATGTCAGTCTGTTCTTCATATTGTTTTTGGAGAGAAGTGGCTTCTTCTCTTCACACAAAGTCATCCACCAAAACCTTTCAACACTTTCAGATGTAATCACACCTGCCTTCTGCCATTCCTGAGCTGTGTGGTGAGCCAATCCCGTGGCTACATCCTGAGTAAGATGTGTGGTGAGCCAATCCCATGGCTACATCCTGAGTAAGCTGTGTGGTGAGCCAATCCCGTGGCTACATCCTGAGTAAGCTGTGTGGTGAGCCAATCCCGTGGCTACATCCTGAGTAAACTGTGTGGTGAGCCAATCCCGTGGCTACATCCTGAGTAAACTGTGTGATGAGCCAATCCCGTGGCTACATCCTGAGTAAACTGTGTGGTGAGCCAATCCCGTGGCTACATCCTCTTTAGGAGGCGGGCTTGGCACTTGCTTGACTTTCATAGGTGCCCTGAAGCCTTTCTTCACTGCACTTGAACTTCTCTTCTTGAAGTTCTTGATGTGAAGCCCTTTTGATGCAGTCATCACTGAAATGATGCTTTTGGCCCGTTTCAGGCTTTTGTGACAGTGGCTGAACTGCAGTCATTTTTGTGATTAACTTTATTTTCATGCTAAATGACTTGTAATTTATCTGATCGCTCTTCATACTTAATGTAAATTGCCGCCATAAAAAGTGAAGCAGTAAACTTTGTGAAAACCAAAATTTGTGCCAGTCTCGAAACGTTTGGCCTCGACTGTATGCTGTAGTTTCCACACATACTTTGCATCATGTTTTAATTTCCATAGGATTCTACGTTACCCTGATAGTAAATCGGTGGTGGAATCAATACACCTCAATCCCTCTCCCGGACAGAATTATGTGCACGCTCTCGGGAGGTTTACAAGGCGGAGATGAGCGCGGCAGGTTGCTACGGCGCACTCTTATGCGATACGCTAGTCTGTCCGCTATCCTCATCCTGCGTTCCGTAAGCACCGCTGTTTTCAAGCGTTTCCCCACAATGGATCATGTTGTGGAAGCAGGTAATCTTCTCAAAACGTTTCTTACGAAGGGTTTGTAGCTACGCATGAATTTACTCTCTCTCTCTCTCTTTCTCTCTGCGTGTAGGTTTTATGACGCGTGAAGAGAGGAAGAAGTTTGAGAGCCTGCACTCTCCCTATAATAAATACTGGATCCCGTGTGTGTGGTTCTCTAATCTAGCTGCTGAGGCTCGTTCGGAGGGCAGAATCAGAGACGATAATACGTATAAACTGCTGTTGGAGGTAGTCAACCAATCAACCGATCAAAACAGAACTTACAGAATTTGTATCTGTATGGAATAAACTTTCTGTAGCTATATAAGCTTTCTGTAGCTCACTTGTAGCTGAACATACTGGCTATTGAAGGTATATATGAACAAGTAGGTATAATAGTACATATTTATTACAGTAAATGCACTGTGGCAAGTCTGCCCTGAGTACCACTTCGTCAGCTGTAAGACCTGGGCCGCCAGCGGCCAGACGTTAACGACAGCTCATCGGAGCAGAGGAGTGAAACTGGGATGAAAACTGTGCTGAGATTTATGGGAAAGGATGTCGACGGTGACAACAAAAAGTAAAAAAAAAAAAAAAAACGCTAACTAACGTTCAACTATAATAGAAACAGAACCAACCTAAACTTAAACTAAATAATAAAGACAAGGACCGCCGGCTTCCCCGCTTTAACTCAGTGTTCGCGCACGTGAACCTTTTAACCTTTTCCCTTAGAAGAAATATTAAATAAATGAAAGGTAAAAGGTATCTCAAAGTGTCACACAGACCAGTGGATGTGTAAGTAAGACAAAATGGCGGTGTGAGTGAAGGTAAGGCCCTTCTTGGTTATGAAATGCTGTTAAAAGTATCACCTAACTAGATAATACACATGCTGACACGCCAAAACATAATATCAGAATTAAAATTTGTATTATAATGTGCGCCTGTGTAACATTTACTTTTGTTCCAGTATTTTAAAAAACAGTTTTGATTTGCTTCACATGTAGTACATAATACATACTGTTTGTACTGAAAATATGTTAATATTAAAGGGACAGAGTTGGTCATGAAATATTTTTAATATTTATATTTTTTATAAATACTTATATTTTTTCTCAGAGCAAATGTGTCCTAAGATCATTCTAATGACAATAATAGTAAAATCTTATTGTAATGAATCTGTACATGATGAAGAACAGTATATATACAGTATATGCCAGAACAGATGTTATGCTACAGATATTATAAACAGATATTATTAATATTATAAACAGATATGATTAATATTATACATAGATATTATTAATATTATAAACAGATATTATTAATATTATACATAGATATTATTAATATTATAAACAGATATTATTAATATTATAAATAGAGATTATTAATATAAACATATTATTAATATTATACATAGATATTAGTAATATTAGAAACAGATATTATTAATATTATAAATAGATATTATTAATATTATAAACAGATATTATTAATATTATGTTTTTCATGCAGCGCCACAGTGGTTTTGCTTGTCTGGTTTTATTTGTTTTTTCTAGGAGCTGAATGACTTCAGAGGAAACTGTAGCATGCTCTTCCACTACGACATGATCAGTGTGCCTCTAGTCTACACACAGGTGAGAAAAGTGTGTGTATGTGTGTGTGTGGGGGGGGGGGGGGGGTAAGGACATTTTA
>JAOYMR010000013.1:9234204-9264247 GCA_025802075.1 Tenebrosternarchus preto | reverse complement strand
CCACACCACCCCCCCGCCCGTCCCACCCCTCTCGCTCTTCTTTGTGCTTGTCGTGTGTTTCTTTTCTTCCGCGGCGGGGGGGGGCCGCGCGCCGCTCAAACTACATGTAGGAAAACAGGGCAGCAAATCACCTTAAAAACTTGCATAGCCTCAACATCACTTTAATAATGTACACAGAGCTCCAAAAAACTGGGAGGTGCTAAATTGACGACAGAGCAAACATTGCGCCCAGTTTCACCCTGTGAATCACTCACAGAAGACGTCCTCCTGACATTACCTCTTACATCATTTCTAACTGGAAAGGAAAGAAGTTTGTTGATAAAATCTCTGTTCTAGAAAAGTTATTTACAGCATTTAGTAGAATCTCAAGGTATGGTGTGATACACTATCACAATTTGACTTTGATATGGAGTTACAGTGCCAAATTTGCACAGAGAGCCAGTGACAGAGTATTGCCCTCTTTTCACTGTTCTGCGATCAGTTCCCCTTGCTTTTGTTCTACTTTTAGATTTAGATTAGATTAGATTCAACTTTGTCATTACACATGTACAAGTACAAGGCAACGAAATGCAGTTTAGCATCTAACCAGAACTGCAATAAGCAGCAATAATAAATACATTACATACAGAACGTAGTCAGAGGTGTGGACAAGATGCAGGAGAATATATTATAGATGTTATGTAATTTTAAGTAAAATATATAAGTGAATATATTATATATTTTTTCTAAACCTGATATACAGAGAAAATACTATAGACATAGGAGTATGCAGAATATACAGAAACTATTGTATATACAATTATGTACAGTGTAATAAATAATGGAAGTGCAGTCAGTGACCTGAGTATAGATGAACCAGCACCACGGTTGATCTCAGATCAGAAAGCAAATCATGTCAAACCTGACTTTTAGGGTTTACGGAAACTCTGACCTAATTTGATTACAATTTATAATCAGAAAATTAGCATGACCCAAGATAAGAGACTGAGAGAACTATTATGAATCATGCTTTAAGTACACAGTGACAGACCTAGGTGTGTGTGTGGATCGACATGATGAAGTTCTCCACCTTTACCCAACTGGATCTGCACTTTCCATGTACTTGATGGTTGATTCTACCAGAATCAACCATCATCTCCTGTAAATGCAGTTTAAAGAAAAAAGCTAACTTACGAAGATCACTCCATTGAAGATGAACATAATGATTTTCAGGAACCCCGAGCAACACATGTTGGCAGCCTTTCTTTGTTGTTGTTGATCCTAGAAAGTAGAAAGTAGTTCTTCAAGTGGGCAGTCTGTAGCATGAAATACCCAGCACTCTAAACATAACTGTAACTGCATGCTCTCTGCTGTCCAACACTCTAGAATGATTTAGACTTAAAAAACTGGGTGTGTAAACCTCAGTGTGATTATGGCAGTTTCAGGCAAGCAAATCTTAATGCAAAGAACTGACTGCTTCCTCTTATTTTCACACAGTTTGTTGACACACGCTGAAAGCTTCACAGAGTAAAGAATTTTTTTCACATGTATTTACCCCACCCCCACCCCTGCGTTAAAAACTACCATTTCACACATTAATCATGCATATCTTCATCTTCTAATAGTGTAATACCGTAGGTGCTATGTAGAACATTCATAGACAGATGGAGCCATCAACTGTTTTATCTTACCCAACGGTGATCTGCCAGCCTTTTCAAAATATCAATAGTGATCTCCACAAAAAATGTACTGTACATCTAATTTCTATGTGTGATATCGGTAACATTCCACTCCAAAGGAAAGACCAGGCGGTCATTTTAAACCTTCACCTCTGTACACCAGTAACCAATCAATAACAGTCAATGACTTTGCATTGGGCCTTTCTAGTTATCCATGATAACAGCCATGGAAAATAAATGTCAGCATTTATATGTGTGCCAGTGTGTGATATTGTTTAGGAGTATCTTATCATGTAATGCTGATAACCATAGCCAGGCCAGTAACGTGACTGGACAACGTGCATCAAAATGACTACTGCTCCTCAGTGCTGTAGTCACACTGATTTGAAACCAGTTTTGCCTCTTTTTGTTATATTGGCTCAATAGATGGTTTAGGGGCATTTGAACCCAAATTGTTTAGAAGCAGCTGAACTCAGTACAGTAATGTCTAACCCGATTAACTGTAACAGTCTTGTTCAGTGTGCATCCTCTGGTGATATGCATTACAGAGTTCCTTTCCACTTCCTTATTGCTCTCTTAAGCCATAATTTAAAAAGAGCACTGGAAGCAGATGGCAGCAGAACCCACCAACCATAAAAGAGCCGATGGACTTTGAGACAATCTGCCATTAGATTTACATTTCAGCCTCTGGTTCTGGTAAAAGGAACTGCCCATAACCAGGTCAGAAGGAAGAGAGCGTGTCCATATGACACTACCGGATGTGTAGGATCAGACTTTGCCATATAAGACTTTTTGCGTTTTTTATATTATCAAACAAAAATCTTCCTGATAATTTATGAGCATCTATTTTTCCTTACTTGGAGAAAAGAGCGTGGGTCTTCCAAACACACTCTGAGAGGGGTTAGTTGTAATTGTCTTGGCCAGGATTAGCACAGTATAAGCAAGACCTGCTCTGGGTTTAACACAGATCTGTGTTAATGAACACAGAGCTGTGTTATTGAATGCCTAAATGGACAGTTCACTTTTTGCGGAAATTCTCAACAGCGATCGAACACCGAGTGGGCTTAACCACGGGCAAACACAGGCACCACAAATATTGCCACAACTTCCCCAAGTACATTTCTGGTATCAAATGAATTTTCACATTTGTGCTAATTCTTCTCTAAAAGACTTAAATGCTCTAATGCAGCGTAGTATATACAGTAAGCATGATATAATGGCTACAGAAAGACTACTGTGAAACACATAGTTTATTTAGTTTATTTCTTATCTTTATGTGACATGTTTATCAGACAAATAGTTGTGTGAAAACAAAAAGCTGTGTAAAAACACTGTAAAAAAAACACATGAGGAAAAGTGATACATATGATCAGGTTTTCCTGAAAGAGCAATGCAAAAGTTATCCTTTAATTCTAATCTGAATTCAAATCTGTATACAAAAGCATGTGTTAAGAAGAAAAAACTTTCTGGTTGATCTGTTTTTGATGTTTTTTTTTTTTTTTTTGTGAAGTCATATTTTCTGTGAATGAGGTGGGCAAGTGAGAGTCTTACCTGTCCACAGATGAGGGCCCTTGCGCAGGTGTTCAGGAGTCTGAGCTGTATGTAATTCTGTGTATAGTCTGTGTGGAGGTTTTATCCCACCAGGCCCTTGGTTACCCTAGGGGGTGGGGCTTGAGCAGAATGCTCTTTTTTAACCAAACCCAACCTCACGGTCAAAGTCCACCCCAGAAGTGCAGATGTCAAAGCACAAGGTGATGAGTCATCAAAGCTAACCAGTCATTTTGCCTGTTCTAAATTCAAATAGCCTATGGGCTCACAGTCATTTATTTATACAGCCAGAAGGTAATGTGATGTCACAGTCACATCAGATAACTAACAAGACCTCACCTGTTATCTAGCCTTGTTATAAGACAAAATACTGAACAATTTTCCGCACTTAAATCTGGAAATATTTATTGTTTTATATCTCCAATGTCAAGGACAAATCACAAATGTAAGACATAAAACGAATCAGTCAGGATGCATCACCTTGTATTTTCTCATCATGTCTACTTAGTTTGTCCGTAAATAACTCAAAATACAACTCAAATTCAACGATCTGAAGGAATTGAGGTGTATGGTTAAAGCTACCACACAAAAACAGTTGTGCTGTTTCACCCTTCCGGTGGGTAATGTTTTCTCTCTTGCGCAGGGCTGAGTTCCCGCTGCCCTGCGGGATGTCAGATTCCAAGTTCACACACAAACACAAACACAATTTTTTGTATTTGTAATGCGATCTTTTCCTTGTTCCCCTTCCTCCTCTACCCCACTGTTTTATTGTCTGTTTTAATGCCTGTTCATTGTTTCACAGTCACAGTTGCTTGCATTTCATTTGATTGCACTTCTGTACCTGCTACAAAGGTGTGTGTGACAAATAAGCTTTTTGATTTGATCTCCCTCAAACACACACACACACACACACACACACACACACACACTTCTTTGATAAGCAGCAGAAATACATGCAGGATGTCATAAAAAGTTTAAACTTTAAACTTTCACTCTGAAGTTGTTTATTACCGGAACATGACAACAACCAATTCCCTGAATCAGGGTATAAAAATAGCCTCCACAAAAGCTAGGGTGACCAGATGTCTCCATTTTCAGGGGACTGTCCCAACTTTTGTTTTTTGATGTGAATTAAAAACACACTGAAAAGCCCTGAGAAACACCTGACAGCAGAGCAGATGTACACACTTTGTTCTTGTTTTGTTTGGTAAAGGACTTCCTACTAACCACTTCCACCGCGTCTAGTTTTAGAAAACACTGATCTGTAAATATCAACCAGACATCAGACGTGTCAAGTGTCTATAACATTACGTCTTCTCACGACTTGAACGTATGTGCGACCTTGGGTTCTGCAAATGGTGTATCGTGTTTTAATTGCGTTTTCAGTCCTCCCAATATGACATATTAAGTTTATTTAAACCACTTTATATTTATCCATGCTTTTTTATTGAGTGTCCACACGTACACTGATATTTTCTGTTTTAACATTTCTTCCATAACCCTTTCTTCCACAAGCCTTTCTTTTAGGTCACTTAAAACGAACCGTTCGCAAAACTCCATCTATAGTGAATATATCCAGAAAATCCTTTTACACTGTTGTCGTGTACAGAAGGAAAACGACTTTTTCGGCGTTTGTGCCGTTATCTCCATAGTTTGACGTCAGAGTGTGCGCGCTTATCTGCTTTTGTTTACATGAGGCAATATTGTTCATTAGCGCTAACATGACTCGTTACATGTTAAAACATAAATGTACAGTTACGACATACAGTTACTATATTTCTTGTGGGATAGTGAGGAGTAACACCACTCAGTTATCGGTCCACACAGAATCCTGTCTTCCTATATGCGCTTTGTTGGTAGCCTATCGGTTTGTGTTCTGATTAGCTAACATGCGACAGTGCTTAAAGGCGTGTTTTTGCTTTTTATGTGGACGTTAGATTGCTTAAAACGGTGCGTGTATAGACGACATTGCTTTAAAAAAAAAAGGCGGGTCTGAGTGTTCCTTAGTCCACCTATATGCGGCTCTATTCCGAGCCTTTCCCGGATTATCGAGCTCCTCACCATGTCTGTAAAGGGAAATGCGACCACGCTACGAAGCTCATTTCAGACGCTTGTATTCTCGATCTCGTTCTAATCCTAAAGCGGAAAACCACCACTTGTCTTTGATGCATGCACTGAAATGTACATTTTATACCCAATAAAACAGAAACAATAATTCGCCTGAATTTTTATTATGTCCATATCATCATACGGTTCAATTTTTTTTATTGGAAAATGTGACTTAAAGCGTGGGTGGTGTAACAGCCTATGAGGTCCCTTATTTGTTAGTTTGTTTTACAGCACTAGAGTTGAAACGTCATTCACTTCGCGCCGTCTTCAGTGTGCATGGTAGCATTGCTTAGCAACATCAGAAGAAATCGTGTGTAATAAATATGAAAATTGTATATTATTATAATTGCACATCAACACACTAGCATTTCATATACAGCATCAGTCAAACGTTTGGACACACCTGACTGAATGTGTATTTTAATAGTGACAACGGCATTTCAATCTAATGGATTATACTTAAATTTGTTTCTAAAACAAAAATTAATTTAGAATGGTGTTTAAGACTGATCCTCAGCTAATAGTTTTCTTTCAGAACCTTAGTTTCTGACCCTACAATTACTTTGCAATTGTTGGAAAACCATTATGGTGGCTGCCTCATGTAGCTGGTTAAGAGAACACCACGTATGCAAAGCTGTCATTGAATGTGGCTTCTGTGAAGGATCTAAAATCTAAGATAAACAAATGTTGACTGTCGCAACATAATCAGCATATGCTTTTATCACGAATGCCCCTCCCCTAGCAACGTGGTTTCCCTGGCTGCCCTCATTCTGTCCCTTTCCTGGTTTTCCATCCCGTTCTGATTCCCTTCTTGATTTTTGCTTTTGCCTCTTTACCCTGTCAACCACCTGTTTCCTATTTCCCCTAAATACTAAATACAAAGAGTAGATGTGATCAAACTTTTGATTGGAACAGAATAATGATGTCTATGCATAAATGAAGAAAAAACTAGCCATTTATTGTTTCTACAACTTATTCAAGAAACAAACTATTAAAATGAATACAGACCAATAAATCTGTATTTATGTCCTTTTATTTATATGTGGCTTATTTTCATGTACAGAATAGTCACCAATTAGTCCATCATGTCCTGAACCAGAATCTTTGACATGTCTTTTTTTTTGCCACACAAAATTTGCCTACAGCATGAATCCCTTCTGTGTCAATTGTAAATACATATAACAGAGTCCAGTTATGTGAAAGAAAACATATAACACACATGAGAACATGTGTGCATACAAACAACATAAATACAAACAAACATCTTGCACCTTTAGAATATCTCTTGTGTCGCTTAACATCCCTCCAGATGAAAACGACCTCCCTGAAAGATGCTTTTATCCAAACAAAGTAACCAATACAGGGAGAGAAATAAGTTGCCATAGTTCAAATCTTTTTAAAAGTTGCCCCTCCACTTGGACTTGAATGAAAACATCAGCTGAACAGAAAGAGTCTGTTTTTACATCACTTGTTACCAAGAGACTCTTATTCATAATGTTCTTTGGTGGTAATGCACTAATGAGTCTTATATCTCATAAAACAACAGCATATGATTTGATACTGTACACACTGCCCAGGACGACAAGCCTAGCTGTGTATAACTGTTAATAACACCCAAAAGCCTCTGTTGTGAATGCTACATATTTCACATATATGCTGCTAAAAGTGTAACTAATGCTGACTAAAAAAATGAACTAAAAGGTCTTTTACCTGGTGCCTGATGACATATTATTTGCATTCTTGTCCAATAGTGTTTAAGATTTTGAAAAACCTCGTTCAGCGATATGAATAAAAAATGATGTAATCTTGTTTGTGAAATATAACTTGACAAAAATATATTTTTTTAAGTATGTGATGAAATAAGTGTTTCTGGTAGTGGACGTGCTCCTTTAGTGTAGGAGACTCCTCTGGGACCAAAGACAGCTAAACTGAGACTGAACTAAAAGGTCATTCAGTCGTATGAGGAAAGACAATGAATGTATTATATTTAAGTACAACCACCCATGCCTGTGTAGTACAGCAGTGAAGTGTTAATGCATTGGTGCAGACACTCGTTATTATTCAAAAGCTCCTCTAGGTAAGAAAACGATGAACAGTTTTTAAAGGCACCTGCCAAGTCAGGTATAAATACCTACAGGCTACATACAAAGCGATTATAGGCCCTTCAGGGTCATAATCCAGCCTTTCCAGTGTTCTTTGACAAATCCAACATGCCTGAGTGAACTTATCGAGAAGCAGGATCAGTGGAGCTGGATGCAGGTTAACAAAACCACACTGTGCTGCAGTTTGCAGCTCAGGTCTCTTAGGCAGAGAAATATTCAGCACTTACATGCAGTGTCCACAAGGGGGCAGAACAATAATGAGCATACAGCATAATCAGGCAGCTGATCCGCGGCCCCTAGATCACAAAGGGAAATATCAATAAGGAAACGTATAAAAAGCCCTCATCAGTCCTCAGAAAAAAAACTCATTCATTTCCTACATTCAGTTACTGGGACATATGACACGACATTCTGACAAATTTAGTCCAGGTTGAAATTTAGACTACATTAACCTGAAACTGGCATTAAAATCCACTCTCTAGTTCTTGCTTCCTGTATCTGCTTACTGCTTCCTGCCACAAATAATCAGCTACTTCTGAGGAGGCTAAACACAAGCAGTTCTGTGGTCTGAGTGGGACAGAGAGAAGTCCCTTGTGAGTCTGGGAGGGGAGGTGATCTTGAGAAAAGTAAACATTCGTTCCATCCTTGATTATGGGGCTCAATGACCCAAGTTCATACCATAGGTTCACAGCAGTTTATGCACGTTGCTCATATGTGTACACCTGTGCATGGTGACAAAAAGACTGCATATGTGTGTTTGTTTATCTTTGTAACCTTATTAGTCAGTGATTTTGTAAAAGTGTGAGTAGTTGTGTGTTTTAGGCTCTGCTTTTGAGTGTGCCAGATGTGTGTGTGTGTGTGTGTGTGTGTGTGCAGGCACGGGCACAGAATGAGCGCTTATTAGCATGAGCAGCTACTCTGCCCAGCAGGGGGCGTGTCCTGCAGGCTGGGGCCCTTGTGATTGGCCAGCATGCTTGGCTCTCCATCCATGCTCTCGTTCATTTTGTCACAGATGACGTCGACGAGGCGCTCAAACACCTGCTTGACGTTGATGTTGTCCTTAGCGCTCGCCTCGAAGAACTGGAACCCTAAAGGTACGACAGGACAGAGCGCAGGTCAGATCCCCAGGCAGGACTGGGCTGATCTCTGAAAATGGAGAGTGAGTCAGTCACAACTGAAAGTGAAAACAAGAGAGAGAGAGAAACTGAAAGAGTGTCTTCACATTTGTGTGTGTGTGTGTGTGTGTGTGGTGTGTGTGTGTGTGTGTGTGTGTGTGTGTGTGTGTGTGTGTGTGTGTGTAAGAAAGAGAGTTAGAGATTTGGGGTGGGTTTTTGTGTGTGTGAAAGAGAGAGGGAGAGAGAGAGAGACAGACAGACAGAGAGAGAGAGAGAGGAAGAGGAAGAGGTAGTGGGTCGGTGTTTGTGGTGCCTTTGTGTATCAGGTAGCAAATTTGATTGATGAGAGGCATTTGTGTGTGTTTGTGTGGTGTGTGTAGGTAGATCACCGAGCTCATTAGCCAGTCTCTGCCCATCTTCTGTGGCCACCAGTCTGTCTTCCTCTAGATCACACTTATTCCCAACTAGGATCACCTGAGCATTGTCCCATGAGTACGTCTTAATCTGAGTGGCCCTGACACACACAGACGTAAATGCAGACACATGCACATTTTTACATTTAGTACAAAACTAAGACACTGCTGACAGTGGCTGTTTTTCAGTGCAATTATCCCATATGTTTCATGAAGCAAAAGCCTATATTCAGATCAGGTGTGGTTATTTATATACCTTCAATCGTATGTTTACACTAAAACTTCTAAATTTCTAAACATTCTAAGAAGATAATTAGAATACAGTAGAAATGACAGATTCTATTATGAGGTCATAATAATACACTTACCAGTCCTGGACAGCATAGAACGACTCCTGGTTGGTAATATCATACATAAGCAGGAAGCCCATGGCTCCTCTGTAATAGGCAGTGGTGATGGTGCGATACCTCTCCTGACCCGCAGTGTCCTACGATAGGCCAGCACAAATGTAAACACTTCTCATAAACATTACGTCTACATAACATATTCATACCAAGTTACATAAATACTACACATTAATGAATGTTCATGTTAACCGTCATGGTTAATATGTCAACTAGTATCAACTAGTTTACATTACAGTAATGTCAATTTTATGTGAAGTGCCACTCATTCTATTATCTATACAGCTAAATGGGAATAGACTACTGTATTTTATTTGAAAAATGCAATTAATATATATTTCAATTAAAATAATAGAGTATATATAGACTTATTATGAAGTATCCAGTTTCTCCCTGGACACTAACACTCCATAAGAAAGCTGATATATTCGTTTATGAATGAATTTTGAAATCTTTATATAAAGTTTTATAATTGTTTTATATAGCTTTATATAGTTCAAAGGATTTAACAAGAAAATTGTTAAACAAAACAACCGTGGGCAAATGACTTCAGGGTCATGCCACACTAAATCTGTGATCACCACCTCCTCATCTGCACTGCCGTATAGGCTCACCTCATGTTCTTCATTACTGCCCTATAGGCTCACCTCATGTTCATATACACTGCCCTACAGATTACCTCTTCCTCATTTACATTGCCCTATAGGCTCACATAAACCTCATTTACATTGGCCTATAGGCAACCCATGCTGTTGTGCTATGAAAATCCATAATAAAACCCAGGAAACCTCAGGGCCAGATGCACAATGTGTTCTAGACCTGCTCAGTTCATAGCTCAGTGGTGCCACCTGATGCATTGCCGGTTTCCCAGTTTTCTGTATATTTTCACACCTATCTGGTGTTCGCTACATTTTGATCTTTATCAGCAACTTTACAGAGGTCATGTGGTGTCAAAACCAAACATAACAACCATCTCGATTGCATAATGAAGCATCTATAGCAGTTGAGACTGAATTGCCAATACCTTTTACCTGTCTGAGGGACTCACTATTAGCATACTACCAAAGGGCTATTAGAAGAGCAAACAGAAACTAGAAGACAAGCAATAATATGTGTAGTAACTAGGCAACCTTTCATTGGTTTCCATGATACTGCAAGGTCTTGACTTTACAAAGTGCTGTGGGAGTTACCCTGGTAATGGTGTGTGAGAGTGTGTGACTGTAAATGTACCTACAAATGGCTATCAGATAAAAGCCCCAACCCTTTCTTTCAACAGTGATAAACACACACACAGTGACTGGCAGGATGAAGAAAAAGACTGGTGATTGTTATCCGCCATCTGCCAGCACGTGCTGTATGTGTGTGTGTGTATGTGTGTGTGTGTGTGTGTGTGTGAGAGAGAGAGAGAGAGAGATACAAGATCAACGTGTACGTATAAAGCCTATTACTAAATGTCTTTCTAACAGTATCTCTTTATGATATGACTCTGCACAGATGGCAGTGCAAATGCAACGTTTTTCAGTTTCAAATAGTTTCTACATTTTGGTACATTCGGTATCTTAAATTGGATTAAAATAGATTGAATTGATTTCATTTACATTTGGTAGCAGAGATGTGAGAGAAAATTTGCATCTTTCAAATGGTCATCTCACTCCTTTGTTTTTATGGAGATTACTTCTCATCTGCCAACCTGAAGCAGTCACCCCCCTGATGATTGCCCATCTTTGCAGAGAGTCAACACCTCCCTCCTTTGTCTCAACCATAACGTGACAACCATTAAGCCCCCCTAATGTGGATACGCCAAGTGTTCCCACTTTTCTCAGTGTATATAAGGTCCTCAGATCAGATTAGACTGGTCGTGATCGACATTGTACGCATACAATTTTTGTGTGTGACAATAAACTCGTCAACCCTGAAGCCGCCCAGTCTCCTGACTCCTGAAGCCGAATTTCTAACAGATGGTATACATCTGGCTCATGGGTAACTTGCACGAGTCTGAGTCATGTCTTGAGTCTTTGGGGTGCCAAAGTCCAAGTGAAGTTTAGAGTCTAAGTAATGTAAACAAAATAAAAAATGTATGAAGTTGCTGGTTGCATAAATTAACGTGCATTCTCAATCGCAAAGACATGAAACAGTACTTGAAACCCAATTAAAAATTTATGCTGGTCAGCAAAAACATTAGCCAACAAGAAAATGGCTGCATGAAAATGGAGCATCTATGAAATATAGAAACACATTATTGCTTAAAATGAGATAGAACTAATTACACACAGTACTGATTATCTCTCAGCCTAGATGTTTTACTCATGGAAGATATGAGATAGATGCCCATGGGAGATTAGGTGGAAATTTTTAATTCAAATTATCGGTAATATAATTTTTTTCCCCTGACACTTACATTTCACAAATGTCATACGCTGACTCGCAAGTCAGTTAAACAAAAATCAGTCGAGTCACGACTCCGTCAAAATTCATGAGTAGTATTTTGTCAGCAAACTCAAAGTTTGAATTGTTGACTAGTGTGCTTATCTCTGATGTGTATTCAGTCTTTAGGGTTCACCTAGTACCTGGTTAAAGAACCTTTAGGGTTCACCTAGTACCCGGTTAAAGAACCTTTAGCAGCAATGGTAGCTTCTTTTTGGGAATGATCCTACAAACTTGAGACACCTGTTTGTTGGAGGGTTCTTCAATTCTCTCATTCCTCTTGGCAGAATCATTCAAGCTCAGCAAGGCTGGATGGAACGTGTCATTTATAGTTCTCCACAGAGATGTTCCTATGACTTCAGGACCTGACTCTGGCTGGAACACTTCAGATTTCCCAAAGCTTCTCCCATGTTTTCTTGGCGGTATGCTTTAGGTTTTTGTCTTGTGGAAATATGAACCTTCACTCCAGTCTGAGATCTTGAGTACTCTAGAAAATGTTTTCACACAGGACTGACCTATAGTTTCCTGCATTCATATTTTACTTTCCCAGTCCCTGTCACTGGAATACATTCCCTTCAGTTCAGTTAGTGTAAGTATGTCTAATCTGTTCAGTTAGTGTTCAAGGACTACTGATAGAACTACTTATGTAAATGTACAATTTCTGTCTTTTATTTGTAATATATTTGGAAAATATTAAAAACATTTTTGCTTTTTCATTATATCGTGTGTTGATTGGTGAGAAAAAAAAAACCTTACTAGAGTTTCCAGTCTCACCTAGAAAGCAATGGAGATTTTCAACAGCAGCTTTAAATTACGGTACTTAACTATTCCTGCTGTGTGTGCATGTGCGTGTAGTTTTCTGTTCTCACCCATGTTATATGTGATGCGTAAAGTGTTTACTTTCTTTTGTGACATTGCGCTGAGTCAAACCTAAGACAAACCAAATTCACCTCTCCTTTTCTGTGACTCATCCCTTAAGCAAGCATTCAAACATTATGTCAGTGGGTAGAGAGAGAAAAATACACTCAAACTCCCGTGCCACGGTGGCCAGACATCCATCTTTAGGCTGAACAGTCTGTTTTGTCTCTTCTGTCTTCTGTCCAGCAAAACATCTAGACAGACACCTGTGTGTCCTACTGGAGACAACATTTAGTTGCTTTCCATTGATCAGTATTATTTAAGCGAGACACTGGAACAGATACTGTCGGATACCTTCAGTTTCATTGGTTTAACAAAGTGCCTCGTATCTCACCTATCAGATAACAAACAACACAAAGTCTGTGCTCTACATTCTAGTGAGTTAGGATGCTTGCAATGGTGTGAACATACCAAAAAGAAAAATGGCTTCAGTTCTCAGTGGTCAGCACATTCTTTCCTTTTGAAGAGTAGGAAAGATTAATTTCGTGCCTTCTGTACAATATACCAAACTTAAATAGTGCAAATAGGCGCCAAGTTTGGTGAGCAAAACATTAATTTATATTACAAATTTCTAGATCAAAGTGTTCAGCTCTGTTAGGTAGCTAGACGGGTTATACTGTAGTTTTAATTTTATGTGTTGTAGTGTATTGTCTCTATTCCCTTTGTCGTCGTTTTAGGTATCATTAAACTCAATTATTCTCACAGACTGACACACACACACACACACACACACACACACACACACACACTCCTGTGGTTGGCAGGGATAAAGAACTAGCTCTGCAGTCATACATCATCTTATCGTTAAGCAACTTTTAAACTGTAGTGAAGTCAAAAATCTCCCATAAATCTCTGGATCCTCCACACCTTTGACACACCTCTAAAACACACAGTAAAAGCCTGAAATAGTACTGACCAATAACATTCATCACTCAAAAACACCCAGTGTTTGTTAATTCTTCATGAACACTAGCAAAAGGATAGTTATTAATGAACAAATGCGATAGCTGGTTTACAATTATGGCTAGCAGCTTGAGACATATTTTTCCAGAGGTCAACCAGAGACAGAAAAATTTACTCAGGTAAACGCATTGGTAGAAGAAGAGAAGTAGAAGAAAAAAAAATGTAATTACTATTTAAGCAAAGGATTTTAAGGATTTTACTTCTCTCATGCATGTTTTTTTAAATTTCATTAATATTGCAATTAGTTTATATTACTCATAAATAAGGCTGTTATTATCACCTATATTTGGCCTCAGGAACAGTCTACCAATGTAGAGGAGCTACCCTTTACTTTATATGCATTTACCATAGCCCACTATATATAACAATTTGTAGTCTCAGGAATCTTGCTCAAGGACTTTTATTAGTGAAGTACTTGCCCATGTGGGGTTTGAACCCCAGTCCCCCCCCCCGCCACAAGAGAGACAGCATTGTTACGCACTACATGATACAACCACATATAGATATAAAAATACCTGGGAAAAAGACTTTGAGTGATAAAGAAATTCTGAAGACATTTTTGGATTCAAATTACAAAAAAGTATATAACACACGGGTAGCAAGCAAATGTTTAGCTTTTACCTACTTAGCTCGTACGTTAGCTAACTCTGTTTAATTAAGCCTTTTTCATATTGTGCTAATATTGTGCTTATAACTTAAGTGCCACAAGCATCACACTGGATTTGGTGATTAATGTGTGATTAGTAAAAATTTGTAGCAATTTTTTGGAGCTCTTGCCAATGATAAACATTTTCGCTACTTTGAATTATTTAACCCTGGGCAAATGACTTCAGGGTCATGCCACACTATAATAACCCTGGGCAAATGACTTCAAGGTCATGCCACACTAAACCTGTGATCACCACCTCCTTGTCTGCACTGCCCTCTAGGGTCACCTCATGTTCCTCATTACTGCCCTATAGGCTCACATCACACTGAATTATTTTTACATTGCAGTTTGCCAAGTGATTAACCAGACCAACCAGCTATATAGATATACTAGCTATGTTGCTTAGATAACAACCACGCCCATTCATACTTGAAAGAAATGTCAATATATACAATTGATACCAAACTTGAATCTTTATGACAGTGAAAAAATGTTTCTCTTAAAAAACTACATTACTGAACACCATGAGTTCAGCTACTCTATTTATTTGTCTTTTGCTTGTAGTTTTATTTTGCTGGTTATCCATGTTTTTCTATCAAAAGATTCAGATTACAACATTTAACTTTCACATTAATAATGCACATTAGGGCACAGCACCCATTCTGATTTCATAAGCAGACAGACCATCTCCTTCAATGTTGTGCATTCACAGATGCTCTTCTGCATACATCAGTTGTAATGAGTGGTTTGTCTATTTAGCAGCTCGAACCATTCTGGCCTGTTCCTGTCACATGAGTCCTGGTTCTCTGCACTGTACAGTGTACTGTTGCTAGGGCAGACGTTTGTGCATGTACAAGCTGTTCTGTAAACAGTTAGCCAACAATGTTTTTCATGTCAAAGGTGTCTGATTATTCCTTTTTACCCTTCCTGCAGCAAAGAGAGGCCATGAGCTGTTACTGCTTTTCACACTGATCTCAGATCATCCCTGTTAGCAGATCAGTTCAGTTAGTTTTTATTTGTGTAGGGTAGCAGACCTGTAGAAATGCGAGTCCGGACAACCTGTCAGCACGCCGGGGCAGGCAAAACTCCCTCCAAGTGTGGGAGAAAAAAAAATCCACTCTGTATGTGGATCCATGCTCCTCGGGCAGCTGGCAGACAATAAAACTGGTTCATAGTTCTGGTCCCTAACCCTAACCCTAGCAGACTTCTATCACATTATGACTAGGTAACCATTCAGCCTGGATGGTAGCACATCATCATGTATGTGAAAGTAGGACACAGTGGTCCCTGTGGAGGAAGAAAGCCACGCTCCAGGGTACTAGTACTGGTACTGGTACTGGTACTGGTACTGGTACTCGCTCTCTCCCTCTGCTTCCGTGCCTCTCCCTCTAAAATCTGATCTTTCTGACGGACACTTAGACCAGATCACAGCACTTGGTCAGTGTCGCTCTAGACAGTAAATCCCCTGCACTGCTGCTTCACATACATACAACTTCCTCTTAACCATTACTGCTGCACATACTGCCGATTGTAAGGCTTTTGTTGTTTGCTGTTTTGCTGATGATGTTTGATCACAGTGATTAAGGGCACAAGTCTGTATTACCAAATAAATGCATAAAACACATAAAACACACACACATACAAATAAATGAAATAATTCCTTTTGACAGCAGAAGACACCTTTCTTATTTCCATATTGATTACATTACTGATACAACACACACACACACACACACAAGAACAGACAAATTCCAGGCAGACCAGAGAGCCAGATGTCTGTTCAGCGCTGTGTTAAAACAATAAGTGAGATATTTCCAGAAACATGCTTCATGTTACTCTGTCCGGAACAGGAAGTAACATGTTGCTGCAGAGAGATGGGTCAAACCTAGTCATTTCAGCAATGAGACTGTTAACTCCAAATTGTGTTAATGTATGTGTGTGGTTTAAAGAATGTGCATGTTACACACTGAATAGGCATTATCCTAAAAGACGTGTGGTACAATATCACTTCTGAAATCACAGTCACAGAATTCTACTAAGTGAATTCTATTACACACAATTCTACTACACACAGTTCTACAAACTGAATTCTACTACACACAGTTCTACTAACTGAATTCTACTACACACAATTCTACTACACACAATTCTACTAACTGAATTCTACTACACACAATTCTACTAACTGAATTCTACTACCCACAATTCTACTAACTGAATTCTACTACACACAATTCTACTAACTGAAACCCCAGTCTTACACCACGCAGTGTCACACTGGAGTAAGTTATTTTTAAAGACATCATTTTATATGGAGGTTAGCTTTTCATGCCTCCACACTGGGATGGAAGAACGTCTCATGTGTAAGTCCTTGGCTGAACAGGGCAGATGCTGCCAGACTCCAGCAGTGCTTCATCAGGGAAAAAATGAATTGTGACTCATTTCTTTAATAGCATTACTCTAAAATCATTCACTCCAGCTTGTGAAAATAAAATACAGTTCTTCAGTCAACCTATTCTCATATTATGTGCAACAAAACAGAAAAACACTATAGCTTCCAATATTCTAATGGAGCACAATGAGGACGAAATCTGATGAAAGACCAGTGTCAGAAACTGATTATATATATATATTATCTACATATCCATCTATATAGCAATCATTTTACAGTTTTCAGCTGAATACATAAACTGTTTTTTCCAGTTTATTCCTTTTCTTCCACATCTTTTCTAGGTCTTCCTTCAGTCCGTGGTATTTCCCAGGTTTCTCACGTTCCTTGTGTCTGATGTTGCTATTACTTGTGATCCCCATCACAACCTCCTCTACTACTCTAGTCATTAGTCGTTACCATTTCGCTGGTCTATATCACGGGATCTTAGCCTGGTCATTCTCCACCACCTTCTGCAAGTATCCCATTAAGACCTTGGAACTCGCAGCCCAGGTTTCTATATGCTATACCATCTACTTGGTTATGGAGTTCCATGTATGCTCTGTCTGCTAGCGTCCCATTACATGGTATCTTTGCATAGCCTCCATCTGGTATTCTCACTCATCCACATTCCTGTCTGAGGCACTCACTAAGCACTTCATTATTAGAGGCCATATTCGTGAATCTTTGTTGTGGCTCCATAGTCACTCTTGGAGTTGAGTTGTGGTTTTGGCCATCAGGGGTTGTGCCCCTTTGAGTTCTGGATAAATGTTCCTTGAGTGCTGTTGATCTCTTTGAGCTTCTTGTATTCCTCTTCAGGCAGGCAGTCTGCTCTGTGGAGGATACTGTTCATCTTGTAGCCAAACATCTCAGTATTCAACTGCATCCACTTGGTAGTCTGATATGACTTCATGCTCTGGTACTGAGCTTGGTGCAGTTTTGGGGTTTGGGAAGATATTGCCCCTAATATAGCAGTTGCTGCTTGTGGACATTGGGACACTGAGCTACTAGTTGCTTTGGTGTTAGTCTAGATGTTGGGTATCGAAGCATTTATAGTTCCTACATCATCTCACACTGGGGTTGCTTGTGTTGTAGCGTATGAACAGTATTTTATTCTCCATTCTTGTCCATGAGTGTCCAGTGGAACAAATATCTTCAGATTGCCCCTGTCCACCGCTATTTGATTCAGTGGCCTGGTGGCCTGGATTCAAATTCACAACCTTGTGTATCACACTGCAAACGTCCTGGCCAGGATTCAAACTCATGATCTCCTGTATCAAGGTCACTGGAGTGTTGTGTGTATGTGCACTTGTTGTGTATGCTTTTCTGTTATACAGACTACAGCATATAAGGAACATTCATTGTAATGAAGACAGTGTGGACTCCACCTCATCTTTATATAGACTAAGAACATCAACAAATTACTCACAATTGGCCGCATTATTGTAGTTTCTTACTCATTAATTTATAAAACCATTTTCTTGTGTGAACTACAACTCCCAGCAGCAAATTGAAAAAAAAAAGGTTTGAAAATATGGACCACAATTCCCACAATTCCTACTCACCCAGATCTGGAGCTTGATGCGTTTCTCATTGCGATACACAGTTTTGACTTTGAAGTCGATCCCCACAGTGCTGACGAAGGCAGAGGTGAATGAGTCGTCTGCGTAACGGAAGAGGAAGCTGGTCTTTCCCACGCTGCTGTTGCCTATGATGAGCAGTTTAAACATGTAGTCGAAATTCTGATCGGCCGCGTCCTTCTGCGCCTGCGTCTGCTGGCGGGTGTCGCTCACTGACGCCATCTAGAGGACCAGGGAGCTCATGTAACATGGGCTACAGGTGACTACAGTGTTCTTTTGTGTGGCACAAGGAGCATCTGCAACTTTCAAAAGGCCTTTGTTTTCCAGCTTGTTTACCCCCCCCCCCTCCCCCCTAATCTCCTCTTTATCTCTCTCTGCCTTTCTACCACATTCACACTCACCTACCATCACCTCTCTCCACATCTGTTTCTCCTTTTCCTCTCCTTGCTCTTTCTCTAACCCTGTCTCTCTCCCTCTCTGTTAACTCTGTGGATCATAGCCGCTGAGAGAGGCTTTCTCCCTGATTAGGACCCGTTTCCGTGGATACCAACTCAGCACAAAACATCCTAGCCATAAAGACAGAAGCCAAATCAGCAAACACTCTAATGCACACCCTCTTCTCTCTCTCTCTCTCTCTCTCTCTCTCTCTCTTTCAGCAAACACACACACACCCTTTTCTCTCGATCTCTCCCTCCTGTCTCTCAGCAAACCACCATTAGATGCCAGAATTAGACACTTTGACCAAAACAACTTATCATAGGACAAACCTTCTTCATTGTTTAGACAAATACGTACAACAATAAGTTAATTAGCTTCAATCAGTACAACATATATATAAAATCTTTATCTATAAATATTTATAAATATAATTTATTTTATATTCATATTTATAACATTATTTATTACTACAGTAACATACCTATTAACTATAACTTTAAACAGAGAAAATATCCTTATCACCACCAAAGTTGTACAACTGACCTTCAGTCTGCTGCGCCTGTAGCCAAAGAAACAATAGATTTTATATGGAAGCACACCTGATACCTACACCAGCAATCGTAATTAAAAAAAAATAAACCTTCATTAGCAATTAGCCGACATCTATCATCGCCTCAGCTTTCGCTTTCACGGCGCAAACATTTCTAGCCAGACTGTGATCGGTCTCTTGGTGTCTTATTGGTTAACGTTGGGGTTCGGATCGCTCGCTCGCGGACGTAACTGGCAATTGCCACGCGCACCTGATGAGGGGAGTCACCAGGATGTGGCACGCCCTGCCCACGGCTGAATGAAAGAGCGTGTTGAGTTGCATCAAGCGCAGTTGTGAAATAAGTTCGGTATGTCTGTGCATGAAATAATGAATCATTTACTATATTTCACCGTGTAAATGTTTTTTTCTCCTTCTGCAACTAGTTAAATAAGTGACAGTAAAATCGTAACCGTCCACCCCCAGTATGGATACAACGAAAATAAATTACAAGCGCCACGCGAACGCTCGAGGGGGGGGGGGCAATGCTATGTATAAAACAACCTGCACATTTTCATTTGAGAAATGTGATATTCAGGATTTAGAGCATTGTGGCGTCGCAGAAGCTACGGTGTTGGTACGACTCAACGGGCTGTAAAGAAGCCTATAGCCTCGCTCGCTTCCATATGGATATCTGCCACCAAATTAAACCGTTTTTTTATGTCAGAAAAAATACCAGTTTTTAACGAACATCAAAAACAACGTCAAAGCAACTTCACTAACCTTCTTTGGTCGCTTTCTGTGGGTTATCCTGGTCAGAAAAGTTTTTTTTCGGCCGACTTAGGACATCCGCTGTTTGCCTCGCCCCTGCGCTTTGACTGTACTGTCAGCAGACTGCCTCACTCTCCGCCCGCGGCGCACCGGGGTAGAAGCCGTTTACCGCAACAGCATTAAAGGCGACTGTCGTAATATTTATTTGCAGACGGCTTCTAAGCACGGAATATTTAAAACGCGGATGCAAAATAGGTAGGCCTACTTTTATTCGCCTTCGACGCCTGACTTCGGAGCGGTTTATCCTTCAATGGACAGGAAAATACTGTATAAAGATAATGATTAATGTTCCCAGATCAGCCAACTTTTGGTAGGCGGCTATCTAACATGACGCGCTAACCCATCATCTAGAGGGTTTCACCGAGTGGCCAAGTCAGCGTGACGTTGAATAGATCGATGGGTTCATTCATATTTGCTCAGAGCGGCAAACTAAACGTGATTCATGCACAGGCCTTCCCTTGTGTTCATTAATTACTGCAGCAAATTACTAAGCAGCCACTCTTAATATTGTATCCACACTGCGTTTAATTACAGTGCAGTACAATCAATTTTTGCCCACTATTTAATTTTTAAAAACTGCACGTGAACAGGTGCACATCAACACAATACAATCGCATATAGACTATATTTATATCCACATTTAACTTTGAAATAGCTGAGGTATTTAGAATGTTGAAATAATGATCTAGCTCCCCAGTAACACACCTAAGCAGTCTCTTACACCAGCATAAAAAAATCAACATAGAACAGCAGACTGGTGTCTCAAACGCTTCTTTCTAGCCAGGACTTGAAGTAGTGCTGCTCTCTTTACATTCACAGAACTGGAGAAGAACCAGTAGTCCAGCCATTGGCAGGAGACGTTCTTATCATCTCACTCATCCTTAATCACTGGCTTAGGGTGTGTCAGAGGTCGAAGGGCAGAGATCGTCTGGGGTCCTAGGGGGCATTGCTTCCTGAACGTGGTTGACATGTTTCTGCGAGTGCTGAGGGGTGTCGAGGAGCTGGTGTTGTTCAAAGCAGGCCTGACGATGAACCACTGACCCACAGCACCACCAACCTCCAATCAGGGTTAAATAAACCTCTCCTTAGAACACGAGAAAGAGCAAACTGTATTTTTAAAGAAGTTTCCATGGCATGTGCTCGTCTGTGTGCATGTCTCATTAACTTGAACCTGGATTATCATAACTCAACCGAGGGGTAATTACCATAACTCACCCAAGAGGCAATACTTCAATAAAAGCTAAGTGTTCACTTGCCTCAGAAACAATCACAGAACAGCACAGAAAAACCAGACTATGAAATAGCACTCTTCTTCTAGGGTATGCACTCTAGTTATTGGGCATGTGTGGATTTAAAATCCCCTTGTCATTAACTGTGAGTGAAGAACTTCAGCAGTAGAGCAATCAAGGGCTTGGGCTCTAAGACACACACACACACGCACACACACACACACACACACAGCATGTCTGCGCATCTCAGCTTGACAGAAGCACATTACAGTGCTGGAGGAGAGGTTTTTTGGCTCAAAGCCACATACTGCACAATAAAGATCGATGTTTGCTGTAACGATGTTTGAGAGCGGCACTGCAGTTTTGATCTCTCAGAGTGCAGTGCCCCATTTTCAATCTGTAAGCATGACTCCGTCTTATATTCTCGCTGGCACTCTTTCTCCTGCCCCCACAGTCCCATTCTAAATGTGGTGATTGGTATTGACCCCAGCAATCAATATGGCACTGGTGTCAGTTCAACATTCAATATCCATAAAAATACAGTTAATGTATTAAAAAAAGCAGTATTTTCAGTCTTCCCAGGGTGCCAAAAACACAGTCAAATCAAGTAACTCAGTTTAACATCTTGTAAAATTGAATACGTATATAAAAAAGTAATACATTTGGGGGGGAAAATACCCTTGAAATTCTCTAACGAACATAAAGAAATACAATCTATATAAGAATAACAATAATAATTTAGAAGAAGAAAAAAAAAATCCTAATAATAATTACAATACAGTTCATGCACCATGTGCTTGAACCCTAAAAGCACACACACATAACCTAGGCAACAGATGATTCAGTCTAAATCCACCCCGGCTACAGATCTTTACTCAGCAGTCCCTTGGTGGCTGTCACTCTGGACGTTTCAGACACGTGATTGGTTGGGTCGCAGGCCTCCCATAGCCTGCGGAACTCTTCCTTATAGGGTCCCACTAGATCCGGATCTTCCGTTACTATGACGTTCTCCTTGTTACTCTGCACTGCCTTCGACGTCCAGTTGAGGGAGCCAGTGAGCAGCTTCTTTCCGTCTACCAGCGCAAACTTGTGGTGCATGTACACAGCATTATTGAGCTCGTGTCGAACACAGATACCTGTGATACAGAAGAGAATTACAATTAGCATTAGAAACAGCATTTAGCAACCATTTCCTACAACGGTACTGCACACAAACATGGATACAAATATAAACAATATGGCTGGGCATGGTATGTTTTACGCCAGAGTATGTAGAAAATAAATCAGATTTGGCTGGTGCTGTGCAGCCCTACAGAGTTCGTGGGTAGAAAAACCGTCCCCCCGTCTGAGGCTCTGAGCATGGAGAAAAACATCATCACAGTTTGCTGCAATAGTAAATGCAGCTCAGGACAGGCAAGGCCCAGGGCCGCTGCTGTCGTTGGATTTCCATGCGCTTCTGGGCCCATCCGGCACAGTCACAGCTGGCCGATGCATTTCTACAGGCTGCAATAGTACAGCACTTTGGTGGGTCTCCTTGTTGTTCAGCCCGGGTCTTACCAGGCCCAGGGGAGTCCACTCTACCAGACTGTTCTCTTTAATAGCTATTCTCATCCATCTCAGTGATAGATGGGCCCTAAGGCAGCCATGGGGTGACGTATCTTACAACCCAGCCCGGCCACAACTCACAGTGCCACAGAAGACACAGAGGAAGTCCAGCCATTAACAGCTGGGTCTTTGCCCAGTTTTTTTGAGTTGATTGATCACTGTCATCAGGCTATATCATTGAGCTCCTGTTCCTTGGTTTTAATCCAGTTCAGAAATTAAAATGGATTGAGCTGGATTAGATTTAGAAAGATATTCTATATTCCCAGTCCTGAAGAACCAGAGAACTTGAGCACTGCAGAACTGGAGATCAGCCAACTTCTCTGATGACCTGCAGTGGCTTGGAGGTCATTTGGGAGAAGACCAATGGAAACGTTCAACAAAACATTTGTCATTTCGATGTCTTTCTAGCAAGTTATGAATAGCATAAATAGGGGCTGAGCCTAGGGGTTCATGTTACATGTAAGGGTCTCTTCTCATTTAGTGTAATACAGAAAAAAAACTTGCCCAACATGATTCAGTTTCTGGGAGACTTGCTAATTAGACGTTCTGCTGAGTAAAAACAGTGTTACCAAGATTTCACACATTTCTAATTTGTTGATCTTCAACTAATCTTGACCCAAAAAAAATTCAGAAACTGCCTTAGATCATGTGACTGTGAACACGGGAACAGCCCAGGAATCCCTAATTAACACCAAAACAGTTTGTGAACCCACAGGACTTCGGTGGCGTACCTGCCCTGCGGAGGGTGCCTATCTGGGACCCTGTGATGCTCATGTACTCCCTGTCGGTGATGACTCGGACCGCCACGCCTCGGCTGTGCAGGAGCAGCACGGCCCGACTCAGGTCCGCGTTGGAAAACGAAAACAAGCAGAGGTCAAGGGTCACACCGGCTGAGAGAAGGTGGCCCAGCAGCCGCGAGAAGGGGGTGTCAACGCTGTGGGGGAGGGGACAGGAGCTGGGGGCGAAGCCGAACATTGTCAGCGCGTTTTAATGTTTAACATTAGCATGAACCCGTTCACACTGAAACCATCTATAACCAATTTATGACTACTTAAGATGAGAATTTAACACAGATTTGCCTACATTTTGACAATTTTTAACAATAATTAGTAAGAATTGTTTAAACCTCTGCAAATCAGTTTTGACTACAACACTGTCCTGTTGTCTCTTGTCTGCTGTATTTATTGTAGTGTCATAGCTGTATTTATTGTATTCATTGTAGTGTTATAGTTCTATGTCGCACCTTCGTGCATGTCTGCACTTTGTTAGTACTGTATTGTTGCTCCATGTTGCACCATGGTTCCGGAGGAACGTAATTTCGTTACACTGTGTACCTGTACTCAGATGTAATGACAATAAAAACCTTTTGACCTCTTGACTAACTGAAACTTCAGATGTGCTGACCTATATTTAAATTATGACTACTCATTACAGAGATCTTAAAAAGTATTTTAACTTTAATTCCTCGTAGACATCTCGAATCACTGTTCTTAGTTGGATAAAATATTGCAGACTATTTTGAAAGATTAGTCGAAAAGCGAAGCGCTACCATGACAACGATCCGGCTGGAGTGTAGAGATGCTCCACGCACGTTAACGGAGACGGGAAGAACAGGACTTCCTTTAGGGGCCCGCGACGGCCTCTCTGGAGCGAGAAGCGACGAACCAGCCAGTCTATCCATTCCACCCCTAACGTGACAGCCACTGCCCCGATGCCCAACATTTTCAGTAGGTCTGCCAGAGTCATCTAACACGTTCAAAAGAGAGAGAAGATTTTGCGATATGTTGTGATGTTCATCTTCAAACAGCAAACGATCTCCTTGGCTACAAAGCCAACATCTGGCTAAAATCCTGTCTACACTGCGAGGATGAGAAAGCTTCCAGATAAATGAGAATGTTTGCCATGGCTTCCGTATTTGCACATTCCCATTCCATATACTCTTGCTATTTAGGCTAATCACGTTTACAAATACCTTAGCAACCTAGTTAACTGTGTAGGTGCAATTAGCTAGTTCGCAAGCTAGCTAGGCTAGCTAGCAAATTATGTATCTAGACGGCTACCTCGACAGGCTAGATATAATAGGAAGCAATTCAAAACTATTATCCTCTTTAACAGGCATAAAGCTAATCACATACATAATAAGTGCACAGTGCGCTTACCTGCATGTCAAAGATTTTTACTTTTTAGTGGACGCGCTAGCTTCGCAGAAGTTTGCTTACTAAGTAGCTCCTTCTAGTGACACTGGCCAAGAAGTACCAATAATAAAAAATTATCCACCTGTTGCCAGACGTTTCGTGGACAGGATAGTTGGAGAAGACGACTTGCCTACCTGTACGTGTTGCTGTATGTAATACGATATTTTTTAGATGATTTTAGATATTATCTTGCAATGTATAGTTAAATAACGGACCAAACACACAATCAATTTTAACTGTTTATTACCCTTGGACGAATTTAGTTACATGCAATATACTATTATAGCAGTACATTATGTTAAACAAATTAATTTGAGGAACTTTATGAAATAATATTTATGGAAAATCCATGATAAATCTTTTTTTTGGACTTGGATTACATGCTGCAGGAGCAATGCTTGACACTAGGTGGCAGTAAAGAACCGGCAGCAGGCACTAACTTTCAGGGACATCAGTCAAAAAAAAAAAAAAGAAAAGAAAAACAGGGTAGGATTCAGGAAGTGTAACTTTGGTATGTCAGGCAATTTTTTTTAGTTTTAAAGTCTATAACAAGGTCACCACTGTACTGTGTATTAAATGACAGAGAGCACCTTAATTCATTTATAGCACATATGATGCCAGTGGAGCAATAACATTTCTGAAGGTTTATCTTGGGATGAACTGTGAAAGGAAAATATTCACAGGGGCTTTGTAAAGAGCATGTGCAAATCTAGTGCTCAGAAATTGTGAACCAATCATTCCATTTCATCACAATCCATTCTGTATGTTCTGTTTTTTAAAAAAAAAGCCTGCTGGGGTTTGTAAAGGTTTGCTCTTCTGCACTGATCTGAGAAGACCTGACTGAAATGAAGATTTAATAAGATGAAACCAGGCCAAGATCAGTGTAAAAAAGCATCTTCGACTGGACATAGCAAATGTTTGGCTAACCCTAACCCTAATCCTAGGACCAGTTTTGGGGGGGCCGTTTCTGTTGTGGTTAATGCTTCAACTCAAGTGGAGAGACCTAGTCCTAGATTAAAGAGAAAGGCGGATTTTTTTTCTGAACAGAGCGCACTTGTGTAAACTACAGGTGGAGCAGGTAAGGCATCAGGAGGAGCCGGGCTCAGGCTTCACATTCACCCCCCTGGGTGCAGTATTTGCGGTCGTAGACCAGACGGGAGCCTCCCATGGGGGTGAGGCCGCTCTGCGAGGCCACCTTGTTGGTGCCCATCTGCAGGGACACAGTGGTGGTGTCCGCAGGCTCCACACTCATGTTCTTCTCCGTCACCTGCCTTGCTGTGCCCAGGGCAGGCATGCCAGCCTAGGACGAGAGAGAGAGAGAGAGAGAGAGAGAGAGAGAGAGAGAGAGAGAGAAAATGAGAGGGGAAGAGGGAGGGATTGAAAGAAATCACAAAAATATCAAGATAGAGAGGGATATGTGTGTGTGTGGGGGGGGGGGGTTACAGTTTTTATCCCCTTTTCAGACAATATAACTTGATTCTGAGTTAAAATTCGATTCAGTAGAATGTTTATAAAATGATCAGAACAAATGCTTAATTAACCTCCATACCTAAGCAAACCTAGTAACATCTAGAACATTTAGAGCTTGGATAATTCTAAGGTTCTGGAACTCTAGGTCTAGGTTTTCTGTATGTCTTCTCTAGGTGTTCTCTAAGTGTTCTTGGTGTTCTCTATGTGTTCTAGGTGTTCTAGGTATATTCTCTAGGTCTGGGAGGGAGACAGGGGCCTCACCATGCTGGCACACTTATTGGTGCCCATTTGGAGGTGGATGCTGTTGCAGTCCATGGGTTTCTCCATGCCCATCTTTGGGTCGTAGAGGTGGCGTCGTGTGCCGTAGGAAGTCATGCCCTTCTGACTGGCATACTTGTTTGAGCCCATCTGAATGCGATTAAGATCAGAGTTTAAATGTGTTGCAATGGGACATAAAGAAGATACCACTCAAGAACACTGCCATGTAAATGCCGAAGACACAGGACCATCTGGATAACTCACAATAAAATCTTCTTGCTTTAGTGCTACTATAGATTTATTTAGAATAGTTCAATGAAAAAATATATGACTGCATATTTCTAACTCTCTTACTGTTTATCCCTTAACTGAGGTGAATGGAACTAGATCCATATACAGTCATGGTATGAAAGACATATTCTGTATAAACACAAATGTGACCTTCAGTACTTCTTGCTGTCTACATTCAGCACGCTGAACGCCTCACGAACTCTGACCTGCTGACAGATTATGCTCTTTCCCTCGTTCAGCTTCTCGCTGGTGAAATTCCTCTGGCGTTTGGCGGCGTATTTCACGCCCACGTCGTGTGTTGTGTGAAAGCCTTTGGTCTTGGCCTGGGAGCAGAGAACATCCACGAGCATTTTTAACAGACACGTGGCAGAATGCGCTTAAGGAGGGCCTGTAGAAGGACTACAGCAGCCGGGGCAGGAGGGAGGGGCAGGAGGGGCAGGAAGGGGCAGGAAGCTGTCGGTGGATCAGCACCACTGTCACTCATTCTTCCTGCCCTGTGCATCATTCAGGCTATTTTAACACAACATTTCAGAGGGCAGAAAGAAAACGTCTGTAAAACTGAGCAGATCGGGTTACTGGAGATGACTGTATAGCTGCCAGCAAGAAAACTTAGAGGGCTTTGTTAGCATTCTTTGTGTATAAAGTAACATGCACGGTATTTTAGATTTATTTAATATCTTAAATAATATAATCTGATATCAGGGAAAATAAAATAGCTACATTTTTGTTCTCATTTCCTGTTACTGCATATGATTTCTTTCACTGTCAGAGGTTAAGAAGACCTGAGGGAAACAGTGTGTGTATCAGAGGTACTGAAATGTTCAGTCTGTGTATTAGAGTGAGCCAAGTACTGAATGTCTGTATAAGAGATGCTGAGGTGCTGAAGAACTGAATGTGTGTCAGAGGTACTGTTCATGGAAACATGGATGTCAGTATAAAAGCTCTGGCAAGCAAGACATACTTCTTTGTTCCGGCAATCGCAATGAACATGATCACAGAAAAGCTCTTCGATAAAACTGATGGAAGGAGTGGAATGGATGATGCATCGAATATAACCATGAAGGGTAAGACTTGAGGCCTGGACTTACCACTCCAGCAAGCGTGACGAGGGTGCACTGCACCTGGGTGTGGTTCATGTCCTCAAACAGGTCGTTGGCCTCAAAGATGTCATGGGGCTTCAGCCCATAGTCACTGATGGCTCGAATGAAACTGGTGATGTTCTCCAGCTGACGTAGGGCAGGGCGTAGAGGGGTAATAGGATGGTGAATGGAGAGGGAGGAGTAGGGATTGGTTAAAAAAAAATAGTGGGATGGAGGGAGGACGGAGAGAGCAAAAGCCGTAGGGAAAAGGGAAAACACCAGGAAAGACAGTTAGTTTGGGTCAGTTAGTAGGTGCAGTAAAGTGGAGCACTTTGCGTAACTCTGTGTAAATGAGTCCAAAGCTGTGACACGTTTCACATGCCCAACATTCTGCTTGTCTCACAAATGCTTAAAATGGATATGAAAATTTGTCTGCTAACCAGCACTACATTTAGTTCACAAACCCAAGCAATGAAGCAGTGTTAAACAAATGTAAACAGACAAGATAGAAATGAAACCAAATAACTTATTCCAACATAAAATAAAGTTACTTATTAACATCACATTTCATATTAATTGTATGTTTGTATTAACTTGTATAACTAAGTCAGCACTAAGTCAGTCGTTTTCTTTCCAGCGCCTGGAAAGTGCCCAACATTAGACAGACACATACAAAACATATATAGTAGTAGAAATGAACTGACTTGGAATGTAAACGTGTTGAAGTGGAGTAAGCACTCCAGGATCTATGGAGCTGAATCCGTTTTCATGTCTAAAGCTTTCCAGCAAGATCTGAACTCATTCATTAAACCTCTTCTGACCTCTGCCTACATTTAATACGTTCGGTTGAGTTAGTCTCTAACCCACATCTTTCCATTTCAACTAATGCATGTTCTAGCCTGCAAGGTTTGTGCGACCGATAATCCCACATTTCAAACCGAACCATGAGGACTTTCCTTTACTGTTTAAAAGGAGACCACTCAAACACAGCTGATCAACACCCACGCTCAGTCCAAACAGTACCGTCTGCAGAACGAAGAGGACCGTCTCGACAGATATATGGATCGGATGAATCTGCCTCGCTGGCAGGACTGCATACCTTGTGCCAGTTAAGCGATGGCCGGTTGATCTTCGGCACAGATCCGGGCAGCAGCTTGTTGATCAGCCTGAATAGGAGTCATAGAACCAGAGTCACAGAACCAGAGTCATAGAACACAGCAGTCCAGCTTGAATATACTGCAGGAATGCAGACTTGGGCATTCTAGGTTTCCTGTTTGGCATGGCGTTGCCCAGTTATGATCTGAGATCACTTTTTTAGTTTTTTCTTGTAATGCTTGTAAAGTTGGACAGTGGAAAATGGTAGTAGACCAGCACAAAGAGGAAAGCTCTATTTAGTATATAATCAAATCGACCACAATGTGCTGCTTGTAAACCCATACAACCAAAGTATGGGTTTAACCTACATTACACTTTAATACAGAGTGCACATGAACTGAAAACTGGACATGGCTTGTGTTTTATGTCATGCTAACAGCACTGACATATTGAACTTTGACCTTGGCCCACTCACTCGCAGAGGATGACGCCGTCCTTGAGTCCTTCCATGAAGTTGTCCGAGATGACCCGACCTGTGATCTCCTGGATCCACTGGCCCAGCTCTTCCTCTGTCTGGAGGTCATACTTCTGCACCAGCTACAGTTGTAGGATCAAGGGTCACACAGTAGGAAGAGTAGATTAGGAGTAGATTAGTCTTAATTGCAAGTAGATTGTGTTAATCCAGTAACCGGTCACTTGTGTCTCATCTATGTAC
>JAOYMR010000013.1:9188293-9198847 GCA_025802075.1 Tenebrosternarchus preto | reverse complement strand
ATATTGTTTTGTGTTTTCACAGACAGACTGTGGTGATAATTGACACTCTATATTATAGAGAGAGAGAGAGAGAGAGAGAGAGAGAGAGAGAGAGAGAGAGAGAGAGAGAGAGATCATAAGCTAAACACCAAAACTAAAATTAAAACAAATGGAAATATTGATGCTAAAGGTGGAAACTGAGACTGATATGGGACTGGTATGGATTTGAAAGTCAGATGTCCAATAAATGAATGTGCAAGATTTGTTGAAAGTCACTTGCAGCTAAAAACAGCAGAACAATAAATTTGTTCCAGTACACAGGCTGCAACAAACAAACAAACAAACAAACAAACAAAAAACAAAACAAGAATTATTCCTAATTTTGGAAAGAAAAAACATTTGATTTTCCATTGAAGGTTCTCATCTAGATACGTAGCGAGTCTGCTGAGATCCCTGACCCTATAGGGTAACAAACACCGAAGCACCAACCTGGGGTTCCCCTCCCGAACCACAGCAAGCATGTCAGTGCTGATGGTGGGATAGTGGACGTAGCTGCACACCCTGCACCCGCCCAGGTAGCGGAACACGGGCAGCGTGAAGGCGTAGCCCATGGAGTCGATGTAGAGCTCCGGGGGAAAGGAGGAGAGCGCCTCCCAGGCCAGGAAGAGCGAACCGACGCTCTGGCCGAGCAGGGTGAAGTGCGGGTACAGGCTGGCCTCCACCAGGGGGCGGTGTTTCACGAACACGAAGCGCACCGGCCGCGGGAGGCGCACGTTGAAGCGCCTCCGCGCGCCGTCCAGGATCTGCTCCGCCGTCACGTCTAGGTCACCTGTGTAGACCACGAAGTCTACATCCTGGTACCTGGGGAGAAGCACAGTCATACTAAGAGCTCATGGGAAATGCACTAATGGCCGTTTTACAAAGCATATGCATTGTATGTTAAAACGTTAAAAATAACGTTTGTTAGTTACACAGTCCTTGAGGTATAAGCAATACAAATCTCTTTTCCTTTACTTAGTTATCAGATGTAATGACAACCAGTTACGTGAACTTGTTCAATTACAAAATCCCGGACTGGATTCGCATTTGACGGACTGGGCGGAGAACTTTTCCGGTGGCTTATGGAAGTTTTCAAACGCCATAGACATTTCTGATTTTGGGGTTAACATAACCGACGTACCTATTCTGCAGGGCTCTTATGGCGCACCAGAGCACCCTCTCCCCTCCGCCACCCGCATTACAGTAGGGGTGGAAGAAGGCGACCGCAGGACGTCCGTCTCGATCTCTCCGCGCTTTCCGTTTCGCTTGGAGCCACGCGCGCACGCCCCCGATCAGCAAGAAGAGCAGCCCCGTCAGAACGAGGCACAGGTAGAAACATGGCAACACCAGCGACCACAGCAACCTGCATCACACAGACGTGTTAGAGGCTTCCGTCTTGGTGGATGATCAGTGGTTAATGTCAGATGACATCACAAAAATAAAACCCACGCTGTTCAGAAGGGACATCCCGTTTCAACAAGATCTCTGGAGTTAAATATCTGTCATTGAATGAAAGCATTTCTGTCGCATATTAAATGAGCAAATATACTGTCTATACAGTCTAACTTTTTTTTAAATAAATTTGCAACCCGAATGATGCGTTCGTGTGACGCAGTTTTAACACGGATTGTGTTTTCGAAATGTCGTAGCTAACTGTGCACCTTCTTCTTTGATATGAAGATCAGTGGATGTGTACAAAAGGCCAGCAACATGACTACACGATACGAACGAACGTTACACTGGTTTTTAGTAAACGCAGACAATCAGTTAAATATTCAAGTAAGCAGTAACTATACATAATACAAATTGCTGTGTAAAATGACTGGTGTAAACATGTTGTTTTGTGTTGAAACAAGTATGCAAGCGTTCATCTTGTTCGCCCTATCCAGGTTGAGGTGATACTTGGAAATCCATAACTACCTACATTACAGAATGAGGCGAGAACGTCATCCAATAGGCAGGTTAACCTGTTTAACTAAGATAGCTAGCAAGCTACTAAGTTCAGGCATCAATTACAGTAATTTCATATTATTGATCTTTATATCGGACTAAACACTAATACATAACGATTAGATGAATAGTTACCTGATCAAATCGCACAAACAGAAAAAGAAGTGGTCGTGACCGGACATCTTTATAAAATATGACAACACTAGCTAGTCTCAACTGTTTCTGATGTGCTTCCGGTTAACCTCTTCCTCCACGTCATTTTTTCTTTTCAAAGATCATCTTAAATGATGTATTATCGCCATCTGCTGAGAAGGACATGCAACTAACATATTAAAAACGAACGTTTGGTAGAAATTAGATAGAATTTATGAAGATCCGTACAATGTGACTTATTTGACTTACTTGCTTACTCTTTTACTCGTGAGCGAACATTGGCTTCCTATAGCATTAAATTCGGCTAATTATCTATTTATGCTAATATAGCAAACAGGGGCAATAAATGAGAAATAGTTTGTCATTAGGCTGTTAAACATAGCATAATAATTATTGTTTTGGGATATTTGAAATAAACATTTTACATACAAATGTCTTAACATGTTTTTGTGGGAGGAACACAAAAGTTTAACTTGTAAAGTCAACAGTTACAAATCAATACTGTTCACTTTCTCGGTGTTGCGTAAGTGCTATCCGCCGACAGACCGGAGATGAGGCCGCTTGCATTTTGGGGTTTTTTGTTAATATGTTTTCACATATTTCTAGAAAGATGTCACTGCAACTCAGAACAGTAAGTACAGATTTTTGCATTTTTCTTCAACCAAAAATTACAACTGAGACAAAAGTCGCAATTTTACTAAAAGGGATTTCAAAATCCCCACTCAGACGGTTGTTTATTGGTGCAGAAGATTACTAGTCACGAGCATGTTTGGAAAACTTTAATCTGACAAAGTTCAACGTGGAAAACCTACCCCTAATGATTTCACAGCAACTGACCCATAAACAAATAGCATATTTCAACAGTTCCACATCTTATAACCTCTTAATTATTATGTAATAGTGTCAATGTACTAGAACAAAATATCACAAGGCGTCGTTACGTTTTCTCCTTCCCGTTTTTCTAACACAGTGACAAAGTTCTCTCCATCACAGCCTCTACAGAGGATCAATTGACCGCACTGCGAAACATATCCAGCCACAGCGAGGTACTGTGGTCCAGATGCACTACATTTTTTGTGTATAAATGTTAATGATGCTAAAGAAACCGTTTGTTCCAACAGCCTAGAATGTGACAAGGTAAACATCTAACAACCAAACAAAAGTTTGGTTTGGAAAGTCTCCGAACAAGCGTTTAAGTTTTACGTTTGAATTTATTTCAACTCTGTACTTTTCAAAGCAGTTGGACAGAGCTAGTGGAGACAGAGGCAGTATACTATCCCTGAGTGCAACCTGGGGTACAGTGGCAGCAGTCAGGCGACCAGGACCGTTAGAACCTACAGTCTTTTGACTACAAGTCAATACCCTTACAATAAGGAGCTAACGAGCTCTACCTCAGCTTGCCACCAGAGGGAGGCAGTGAGGTGCTACTCAGTAATTAGTGGATTCACGGTGCAGTTGCTTTCCCTTTAGGTGCGTGACTCTGTTTCAAGTCCGCCTGTAGGTCAGTACCCCCATTACACCTCTCTGCTGCTCTGTCTGAGTGTTTAAACCCAATCTGTACTATCCCAGTCTGGGATCTTTGGAAAATGTGATGTTTGAAAATGGAAGCCAGGCTGGTATTGTGTATAAAGAATTCATTTGTACTCAGATCCGTTTGAGGCAACACTGCCTCATTGTTGAGGTTATACTTTGTGTCAGACGGTGCTATGGCAACCAGCAGCTCCCAGTCTCATCAGGGTGAACGCCCCCGTTCATCTGCACGTCCGTCCAGGCAGTGTGAAGCACATCACCAACCTGCTGCACAGTTACGGGATCAGCTACAGGTAAACTGGCTTCCAGGAAGCAGTACCCTACCCAGAAATGCCAGCATGACTTCCATTTGCATCCTGCTAACGGAAATTTTCTGCCCTGGTCTCATTTGCATACTGTTAACTGAACCCGTTTGTTAACTGAAGCCTTTGTTCAAGTACATTTTCAAAAATGACCTACATATGTAAACGTTCTAAGAACAGAGTTATGGACTGGAGGCAGAAGGAACGATCTGTACAATCACATGATCCATTTGTAATTCTGCTATGTTTATAACGTAATCAGCAGAAAGGTAGGAGTCTGTGTGTAGGGTTAAACAAAGTGAGAGACAGATGATCAGTCTTACTCTGACCGGCTTCACACATTCATACTTATTCACTTCTTTGAACTGCTCAGAGAACTGTGAATAATATTTTGAAAAGACAGTATAAAATGGCATTTTACTTGCCAGTCAGCAGAAATATTACACATATGTGATACTCCATTTGTATAGGAATCCCACACTGTGGAAATTGTATAAAATGATTTTGTAAATATTGCAGCACTGTCTACAAATGAACACTGTCCAACTTGCGCCAACCAAACTCTATTACGAATACGGATCCAGGATCAGCTCTCCATTGTCAGCATGCTTGTATTCATTCACATCATAAATGGGCAAAAATGATCGTAGACCTGCATATTCAGTATGGGTGGTACATGTGCTCTTTGGGCAGTGTTCTGCTGGAGAACACTGAGGAGCTGATCGAGAAACAGACAAGAAATGAGACAAGTGACCCCCGAAGTGGTGGCATGAACTACGAAAAATATCACTCATTAGATGAGGTAAGGAATCAAAACGACCGTATTGAGAAAAGTGACTCTTGCTAATTACATTGGGAATTGTTTAGGTCATACTTGGAAATCCATAACTACCTACCTGAGGTAAGAACGTCAGCAAATAGGAAGGTTACCAGTTTCTTTTTATATATATATACCAGTATTCAATTTTTTCCCACAGATTTATTACTGGGTGAATAAAACAAGCCAAGATTATCCAGACATGGTGAAAGTAATTTTGATTGGGTCATCTTTTGAGAAACGTCCACTTTATGTTCTGAAGGTAAGCACAGCTTTTCTCTGCACACACAAAAGTGTTTTCTTTGAAAAAGATCTAAAAAAGAATCACAACCTTGGCAGCATGGTACAAATATTTGCATTGCTCTTGCTAGTTAAAGGAATATTAACATTAAGTGTTACTAATGTTAAAGGTAGTAACACAAGTATCTTTAAATATTTTAACAAACGATCTCCATTTAATTTTACACTTGGAAATATCAAATTCGCGAGTCAAGTTTACAGTTGTTTTTATTTGTCTGTGTGTTTGTGTGTTAGTTGTCAGGAAGACGGCCAGCCGTAGATAAAGCCATGTGGATGGACTGTGGAATCCATGCCAGGGAGTGGATCTCTCCTGCCTTCTGCCTCTGGTTTGTCAGATATGTAAGACCCTGACCTGTATGTGCCATTCAGAACCCTTTACTCAGCACCCTTTCAGTTCAGCATACTGTCATTCAGCACAGTTCATTCAGCACCCTCAGTTCAGTACACTTAAATCAACACCCCTCATTCAGCACCCTCAGTTCAGTACACTTAATTCAGCAATCCTTATTCAGCACCCTCAGTTCAGTACACTTAAATCAACACCCCTCATTCAGCACTCTCAGTTCAGTACACTTAATTCAGCACTCCTTATTCAGCACCCTCAGTTCAGTACACCCCTCATTCAGCACACTCAGTTCAGTACACTTAATTCAGCACCATTAATTCAGCATCACTCGTTCAGCACCACTCATTCAGCACATATTTACTGCTCAGTCTCATGTGGATAGAGTTTCGACTCACACAACTTCATTTAGAGGTAAATCCTGCTTTAGGAACATAGAGAGTTCTGGGAGAGGATTTATGTTTGAGGCTAAACATAGATCAATAACAATTTTTTAATTTACTTTTCCTCAGATTCTTACATTTTACAAACAATATGGGGACATCACAAGCATACTGGACAAAATGGACATTTATGTCTTACCAGTCATGAACCCAGATGGTTACATGTACACATGGACAACCGTAAGACTTTCACTTTCTATGTGCTGTTTGAGGAATATTTTAATATCTATTCAATGTGGAAAAAAATGTCTGGGAAACCTTGGTGAGTTAGGAATCTGCAAAGTTTGAATCAATTCATGGTTACTGAACTGAACCATTTGCTCTGTCTGATGGCTATGGATCTTTCCAGAGGGTTTGAATCATTTCATGGTTACTGAACTGAGCCGTTTGCTGAGCCATTTGAGCTCGGAAGTGTCTAGATCAGCACATCCAGACCCGTCCAGAGCTTCTTAGTGTTAACTGGTTCAGGTTCACGTGAATGGAAGAGTTCATTACAGCTACCTGCGCAGAAAACTCTTCATTCTACTGTCCTGCCTTGACTTTGTTTATTTTTAAGGGACAGTACAGACTCTATAAAAAAGAACATGCAGTTAAATGGGTGCAATAATTGTCAAATCAGAATATGTGTTATATCTTATTAGGTTAATCTTGGACATATGTGCTGTAAACACAGAAAGTATGTCCTATCAATACAGTTCCAAAGATCAGGAAATATATAGTACTATTTCTGTTCCCTTGGTCTTTAAACTGATGTTATTGTTTTTGTTGATAAACATCCGATATTTGATGTTTAAGCAAAAGTGAGAATTAAAGAGTGAATATCTATTAATAAGCCATGACTCTAGTAATTCAGCGTCACTCGCTTGGTCTCATGTGGGCAGAACCGCATGTGGAGAAAGAACCGCTCCGTGAGCGAGCACAGCGAGTGTGTCGGAGCTGACCTGAACAGGAACTTCGACGCCAACTGGTGCTGTGAGTGACAACAGCTAGGGGGTCGTACCAAACCGGGTAGTTTTCCAGACACGGACGAAGCTTTCAGACTAAAAGTCACGATGGCTAAACAGGCGATGATCTTAATTCAAGACAGTGTCTTAAAAAAACACTTTAGGAACTTGCATTGTTAATAGAAGTTTAAGAGGAGTTATGGAAACGTGGTGTAAATGGTTTCCATTAGTATTCGGAGTAATGTTTTGAGAGGGAGTATTGTCTTAAATACTCCATGTAGTCATGTTTTGTTACCAGCTATTTTAATTCACTGGTCTCTATTCTAATCAATATAAGAAACTTAACATTTTTACATTGGCACAAGAGCAGCTATTAACTGTTCAAACACGAACCTTTAATCGTCCTAAAATAACCCAACTATCTTCTCAAACCACCATAAAAGGGCAACATTTACATTCTTTAACCCTTTAAGTCCTGACTGATCATCGTTTCCCTATGAAGCGGAAGGTGCCTCAAGCTACCCCTGCTCGGAGATTTACTGTGGCCAGCACCCGGAGTCGGAGCCGGAGTCGGAGGCCGTGGCCAAGTTCCTCCGCTCTCACAAAGACTCCATCAAACTCTACTTCTCCATCCACTCGTATTCCCAGATGCTACTGTTCCCTTACTCCTACACCAGTGAGCAGACGAGAAACCACGCTGAACTGGTGAGCACCCCTTTTTGCACGTTGCTCTCGAATCAGTCTCTCCTGCCCCTTCATCCAGTATTTATTTTCAAACGAGAACTGGCAAAGCTGATCTCAGGTCAGTGTTACATGGCACCTCCCATCCAAGCGTGATTTTGCATATTGGAAGGGAAATGAGACATTGAACTCATAGCAAACAGATATTCAGTCTATTACTGTAATGAATAGAGAGATTCTGTTTTAATCTTCAACGTGTGTGTGTGTGTGTGTGTGTGTGTGTGTGTGTGTGTGTGTGTGTGTGTGTGCGCGTGTGCATGCATGCCCTCTATGACAGCTTACACTTGTGCAAGAGGCAGCCATGAAAATACGACAGTTTTACAGAAATCAGTATCGGTTCGGTTCTGGAGCAGAAACAATATGTAAGTTTGAGCTCATGTACGTTCTGTCACTGAACGGTTTATTGCTGATGTTAAAAATGGAATTGCAATTGTATATCCTATTCAAACGTTTGTTTCTCATGTTTCATAATTGTAAACATCACAATCTCGCTGTAAGCTTTAGTCGTGAGAACACTCCCCTCTAATGCTGCTTAACTAAATCACTAAAGCCTTTCACATAACACAGACAACGGCTACGGGCTGCACCACAGCTGCTGTTCTTTAAATTAATAACTGCCTGAAATTACATTCACACACAAAGGAAACATCTCCTGATTTCCACATACAACATGCACTGCACATCGCTCACGTTAATCACTGTGTGTGTAGGTTGACGTTTCCGCCGTCTGTTCCCTTGAGTGACCTACATGCCCTCTGTTTGTCAGATCTAGCTCCTGGCGGTTCCGATGACTGGGCCTATAACCTAGGCATCGAATACTCTTTTACGTTCGAGCTCCAGGACCGCGGTCGGTACGGCTTCCTCCTCCCTCCAAACTTCATCCCCAGTGCATGCAATGAAGCACTTCTGGCAGTGAAGTCCATTGCTCTGCGTGTCCTGCAGAAGATTCAATGAGTTGCTGATTTTATGGTTAAACTGACCACACCGATCTTTAATGACTAAGCATCTCCTGTTCGCGATGTGTGCATTTCGTGTGTGATCTCACATTTCCATAGACCTAAATTTGCCCATAATGATGGTAGTTCTTGTGACACATTTCCTATTTGTATTTGAACTGCAGGCCAAAGAGTCATAGGGAATAATAATAATAAAAAAAATTCAACCATTACAAACATTTCTCTACTATTCATTTTCTGTGTGTGTGTGTGTGTGTGTGTGTACATGTGTTTGAATAATGTGTTGTGTATTTCATAGATTTTTATGAGACATACTTTTAAGACCGATAAAACAATTAAACATTTTAACGTTTATTTCATTTTAAATAAAAAATAAGAACGAGTAAACACGCCACATAACACCCAGTTTCCCACAATCCTCTTCTTCGCGCTAACTGGGAAGTTAGTAGTTTTTACAGTCTCGCTAGCACCATGAAGGCGGCTTGGGGAGCGCCGTTTAATGAATTGCAAAATTATTGCTTGTAATAAGAAAATCATACCCACAAGTCTATGAAACTGGACGCGGTGCTTAAATAGAATTTTGGGTGAGAGTCTTTTTTCAGTTCAGGGATTAGATCGCATTAGGTCATTCAGCAACGCTCGAGCTACTTGGCTAGCTAGGCCGCAAAGATTGAACTGTTAGCTTACACCGCTAGCTAGCTTGAATAGGCATAATTAATAGAGAAAGATGATGGCTTTAAGGAAAATTGTTCGAACAAAAACGTTTGAAGCAATAGGTTCATCACAAAACAGCGAATACAAGGCGAAGAGAACTTGTCCTTTGTCTAGCTGACTAATACCATGTACCTCATTGTTTACAATTTAGCTCGCTCTAGCTAGCCAACATAAATTCATTGCACAGATTGCCGCAAGATCCAGTTCTCAGATATAGCGGATGATTTCAGTATTTTTTCATCGGTGTCGACGTGCAGAACTGACCACTGTGTAGTGCAACGTTACTGCGTATTACCAAGGACCGTCAATTGTGCCGTTAATAAGTCACGTGTCTATTTTTACTTAAAGCCCTGCAGAATGTCCAAGATCAGGCGGAAGGTAACAGTGGAGAATTCGAAGACCATATCTGACAGCAGTAGCACGACCACTCCATCTCGCCGGCCAAGCGTTTTTGAGAGACTCGGACCCAGTACGGGAAGTAATGTTACCGAGGTGGGTCACACCGCACAATACAGGCTCTCCCACAAAAATAGCTTAGCACGAGAGGTGCTTGGCCACGCTAGTCGCCTTTTGTCCTTGTTTAGATGCTAAATTGCAGAGACCATGACGCCAAATTAACTCCGTTTGTTTTGGTTTTTTTTTTTTTTGTTTCCGTTAGACCCATTGTAGAAATTGGTTAAAGACAGGAAATTGCAGTTACGGCAACACTTGTCGCTACACACATGGAACTCCGTCAAGAGGCAAAGGTTTTTCTGGAACGTTCAGCAGGTGAGGCCACTTTTGATAAGTGCGAACCTCGTAATGTTTCACTCCATATTAAGTTGTGCTTGTATGTGTGTAGATCAGCGGAGAGGCCCACCGGGGATCTCCGGGAGAGGATGAAGAATAAGAGACAGGATGAAGGTGCAGACACTCAAAAAAGAGAGCCCGACGAACCGACTTCACCAACAGCCAGAGTAAGGCCGTTTATAATTTATTCAATCTATGTGTTGATGTCTTTGCACAGCTCCTAAAGTGTGTGTGTGTGTGTAGCAGAGAGATTCATCCCGAGGTAGACACAGAGAGAAAGAGGACATAAAGATCACTAAGGAGCGAACGCCAGCCAGTGAAGAAGAAGCAGCAGATTGGGAGCCCAATCGTGAAGGTGCAGAACCTCCACCACACCATCTACTACTGCACCTCCACCACACCGACCCCTACTGCACCTCTGGACCTGAATGAATGAATCTGAAGGAAATTCATTGTGCTCCACTGATGTATAATAATTAGGGATGCACCGAAATGAAAATTTTTAGCCGAAACCGAAAACCAAAAATGAGGGAACCAAGGCCGAAAACCGAAAC
>JAOYMR010000013.1:9166583-9179967 GCA_025802075.1 Tenebrosternarchus preto | reverse complement strand
TATATATATATATAATTTTTGGGGGAAGGTAGGTTTGGTTAAGGGCCAAGCACTGTAAATATATAAAGCAGAAGATACTTGATTCACAAGGAGTTATGTGCCTGGACTGGTCTGAGAACCAGAGTATCTGTCAATACAGTGGATCATCTGCTGTAAGACTTTGCTAACTCAGGAAATATTAGTTTATAGTAATAGAGAAAATCCCTCTACCAGATTGTTTTCAGGGTAGGAGTAATTATTCATACCTTTCTACCACCAACCAGTGTTGGCTTTGACATGCCACCATTACACAAAATAGTATAAACAATAGTAGCTCTGCTCAACACGAACGCACCACCTCCCCTTTGAAATGGCAGACAAAGAAATGGTGTGAATCCATTCCAGGGCCCCTGGATGTGATCGACGTGGACTGGTCCAGTCTGATGCCCAAGCAGAAGCAGGAGCCACGTGCTCCGGGGGCAGCGCTGCTCAGGTTCACGCCCGGCGCCGTGCTCCTCCGGGCGGGCGTGTCCCGTCGGCTGGCAGGACCCCGCCTCCTCACCCGCGTCAAAGACGTCTGCGCCAAGGAACTGGAGGATGCGAAAGGTGAGGGAGGTAATGCCAGGGACTCTGAAGGTTCATGTTCACCGTTGTATTGTTTGGTGTCATACAGGGCCCAGAATGGCACCATTACGAACCGATCTAGAAACAGTGCTATCTTCAAAGAACTGATATGGTGATGGAAGATCAGGTCTGTGACTGCAGACAATTGTGCCAAAAGTAGAACGCCTTTCTGTATTCTTGTATATAATAATTCTTGTATATAATCTCATTTTTAGTGTTTGCGTTGTAAACGCGCTTATCCAAACATATCAGTAGTACTGAGGTGCACATAATCTTAGTTTGTCTTGGTGAGCCTCTCTTGGTTGGTTTGAAATGTGTGAAGAACACACCAAAACCAACACATTTGAAGATGCTTTTCCTTAAACGAGCAATGCAGCGTGAAGCCTTTGCGGCCCTGCTGCGTTCTAAAACCTGTCCGAACGCTAACACCACCCATGCCTCCCGTGTTCCTCAGACGTGGAGAAGCTCTTCGAACATGACCTGGGGGCGCTGAACATGGCGGCGCTGAACAGGCGGGCGGAGAGGGCAAACCTGCTCAGGACACTGGCCCCGTCCTGCAAGGCCCTGTGTGCCCGCCGAGACATCAGCATCCGCAGACAGTTACTCAAAAATGACAAGGTAATGGTCCACAGAGGGGGGCGTCTCACCTCTCCATCTTTACTGTATAATGTACAGTGAAAGATGATGGAGCTGTACTGAGTTACATTTTGTGTGTGTAAAGAATTCAGTGAATGTTTTAAATGTCAAGTATATAGAGGTGGTAGTAAACGTGTAGTACACTTGAAGTACTTCCTGAAATCTTTGGGTTTCATTGTGTGTGTGTGTGTGTGTGTGTGTGTGTGTGTGTGTGTGTGTGTGTGTGTGCGCGTGTGCGTGCGTGTGCGTGCGCATATATAGTATCACATTTAGATTTTCATTGAGTTCTCCACTAGTGAGTGTCTGTATATATAATTATGTAGTATTTCATTTAAATATTTCATTTGCATGATCCAGGGCACAACTAAGCAGATATATACCAGTGCACCAGTGGTGGACCAGGAGTTGCTACAGCTCAGTTTGCGTCTCTTTAAAAAGAAAATTGCTGCTGGGCAGGAGAAGGCTGACCCAGGACCTGTGGCTGGCGCAGCAACCGAGGTGTGCGTCTCCTGAGATGGCACGAAAACTGACCTAGGATCAGACTGGGCTGCCTCTTTCCCATAACTGCCATCTTCCGTTTTACAACACTGAAACTGTTTGTAAGTCGGTGCTAATGGAGGATTGCTTCCACAAGGCTTTGGGAGTACAGCACCATAGAGACTGGAGATATTGCTAGCCTATGAAGACACGGCTCGACTCTTTGTGGTCGGTGAACTTTGTGTTTTGAGTGTGTGACAGACGTGATTGGGTGTTTTCGTTTGCCATTAAATGTTTTAGAGAATCTTTTTGTAATGTCATCGGTCATTTATACTGAAGTTCTTTATGTTTAACTGATGTAATGTGCATTGCCTATTAGAGATGTACATTAAAATATGCCCTTCAAGCTGTTGTTTTTTTTTTTGTTGTTTTACTGTTACTAGTATTACTGTTACTAGTGAGACTGTATTGAATGTGGTTTTATTTTACTTTGTTAGAGGGGAAACTATCAAGAGTTAATAAAATCTCATTAATAGATTGTAAGGGTACCATGTGTACACTTTAAAATCACTCAAACAATAGCTCGATCCATTTTCCTTGAAATCATTTTAAATAGTGAAATTCGATTAACAAGTTTTCCCTTTGAGCAGAATCGGAGAGGTGCATGTATACAGTTCGCTACCTCGACGTTCACTCCTCCACCGTCCCAGAATTCCGTTCTTTGCGTGTTACGTCCGTCGTATAGCGGATGACGTGTCTGTCCAACTGAAAATAGGTTACGCAGGCAGGCAGATCTCGCTCTGCTAACTGTCCTGCCTGATTGATTACAAATGAGCGACTTCTGATATCGATACTATTTTCGTATGTAGATACTTTTAGATTCTGTGTTAGGTCGTCGAATGAGGTACGATGTTTGTCCTTCACCAGATCCGTTTTGTTACCCTTTCCGTTTTACTCTGTGGAGCACTGCTACGACAAGCTACAAGTTTCTATCTTCCGGGTTTGGCTCCCGTCAGTTTTTGTGAAAAATCGGCGGACCGACAAGAGACTGGAGGGGAATGTCAGGTACTTAACTTTCATGTTTCGAAAATGCTGCTTATTTGAATGGGGCACTTGGAAAATGTGCGTTGAAGCTGTTTGCTGCTCGTTTCGTTAAAACGTTGCTAGCTAACTAGCGTGCTTTCTCTCTGATTAGCTTCTAGCTAGCGACATAGCAAGCTGAATCTGTCTATTTGGGAGGCCTTCAAGTGTGGTGGACTTTTGACGTGCCTAAATAGCCATCTAGCTAACTAGCTGGGTGCGTTTTAACTTCCCGTGCTTCCAAAATGTGTGTTGGTGTTCTTTGCTGCTCGGTTGGTTGCCGTTAGCTTAGTTTATCTTAAGCTAACAGGTTCTGTCAGTGGAAGTTATGATTGCTAGCTAGCTAGTTTTTGACGGGACAACGCGTTGGTAAATTTCTGATAAATCGATCCGACATGCCGTGATGAGACGAGAAGTTGGTTGTTTAACCGTAATAAATGCCACCTTAGCAATGTTTTACGCCCCCGTTTCACAATGTGAGCATCACAGTTGCTCATGTCCCAAAGAGTCGTAGGATTATAGTTTATTTGGTTGTCAGGCTTTACTTTGTCACAGACTCTTGTTTGCATGCCACGCATGTGGGAGGAAAGTTTCTATTTGACTGTTAAGTCGCCTAAAGTGAAAACATTCACTTCCATATTTTAAAACCTTAAAATTAAAAAACTCAGCGTCAGTGACTTTATCCATCACTTATTGGGATTTTTTTCTCGTTCACAGGACAAAATTGAGCTGTTTGTAAACAGGTTGGATTCAGTGGAATCTGTTTTGCCCTACGAGTACACCGCGTAAGTATAATTTAAACATGTTTTTCTTTGATGGTTTTATGTTCTGCAATGGCCATGTTGCTTGTAAATGGTATTTGCTAAGTCGGTCAGTTGTAAAGGATGCTTGATGTGTTGGATTACCGTGTACACTTCCTATTCATACCTATAGTTGTTAATCCGGTTTTTCCGGAAGTTCCAGAAAGACTGGCAAGACATTTTTGACCCCCCCCCCCCCCTTTTACACTATGAGCAACTAGAAAGAATGAAGGAGTGGTATGACTGAGAAATTGAGTCGGGTATGTGGATATTAGCGCTGCGCTCCGGCAGAAAAGACACGAGAATGGTCGTCCTAGCACTAACACTGAGCTCTTAACGAGCTCTCTCAGCCTTCCCAGAGCTTAATGGAGTCCGGAATGTGTTACATACATTCCCCGAAGAACGAACTCGATGCCTCTAACATGCGCTCGTCTTTATCTACATGTTCTGATTCTGTACTACTTAATGGGCCTTGACTGTCCATGCGATTTTACTGTTTGGTCCTGACGACTATGTTGTATATTAATGCGATATGTTTTATTTAAAGTCGTAAAAATTAACATGCGTCCTCTAAACTGACCTGATTTCCTGTGGGTGTGGTGAGCAAAGTTAGTGGGTGTCAGATTGAGCAACTTTATTTACTGACGTGTCCAATGTCAACAATGCAATTAAATTCGTTTAAAAGTTTACAAATGGTACAAGTGTCAAGTTCTTCAGTCCACTCCTCTTCTGGTATGAATGATCCAGATAAAAATGTGAATTTTGTACAGCTTGTGTGAACCGAAGCTAGGCCAGTGCTTTTTCTACTGTCCGGGTTCCTCTCTGAAACTTCTTTTTTCTTCTGCGACCAGGTTCGACTTCTGTACTGATGATAAGGAGAAACGGCCATCAGAAAACTTGGGCCAGGTCCTTTTCGGAGAGAGAATAGAGCCATCGCCATATAAGGTACCCCCCCCCCCCCCCGACACACACACACATTCCTTCTTTTCATTGTGTTTGGTTGTTTGTTTTTTTTTTTTTAGCTTACTGTCAGATATTGTCTTCAGAGTCTGGATGACAGCAGTCTCTTTGTGAAGATTCCTTCACTTGCCGATCTTTTACTCCACAATGTTTCGCCCACACAAGGCATTTAAAAAATATTGTTTGTTCAGTGCTCCCATGACGACCCTGATCACTGCAACAAATGTTGCTTTGAACTCGTCAGAGGGAATTGGTGTCCCTGCTTTAAATGGCTAAAATGCATTTACTTAAAAAAAAGAAGTGTGAATTTGACTTGGTTATCTGATGAGACACATCTACTCAAACGATCACAAATATCCAGAGGTGGACATTCCAGGTTCAGAAAGTAAAAATCCTTGCCAGGATTTTGCTCAGGCTTCCTAGATTACATTGATATAATCATATAATATTGATATTATATTATATAATATTGACTAGATTACATTGATATAATCAATGTAATCTAGGATGCCTGAGCAAAATCCTGGTTAGGACTTTTACTTTCTGAACCTGGAATGTCCACCTCTGCCAACATCCTTGGAAGAGCCGTTGTCCTGAGCAACCCTGGAACTGTCCATCTTTATCAGCTCCACAGAGGCTTTTGATCACATGTCTGCAGATCCAGCCCTGCAGGGTGAAATTGTTGTTGGTGTCAGTATATGAACAAGGCCCCCCCCCCCCCTGTTTATTTACAGTTCCATTTTCTCCTCTGTTGCAGTTCTCCTTTAAGCAGAAAGAGGAGTGTAAACATGTGTGCACCAAAAAGTATGACCTTGATAAAACGGAGGACAAGGCCAGTGTGGACTTCCTCAAGAAGGGCATGCTCCTTAATTACCAGCATCACTGGTGAGTTCCCATCTTTTTTTCTTTTTTTTTGTCGAACGACTTCTAGAATCTTCCACTGCATGGATCTGACCGTCCCTCTCTGCTGTCTGCAGGATCGTGGACAACATGCCTGTAACCTGGTGTTACGATGTGGAGGACAACCAGAAGTTCTGTAACCCAGGCTTCCCAATTGGGTGTTACGTCACAGACACGGGTCGCGCTAAAGACGCCTGCGTGGTCAACGTGAGTGCTGTCAACCTTTGACCCCTCAAGTACTCCACAGCTTTCTGGTTTAGATGGGCTCCCAGCTGTTTGCACATTGCTTGTTTGCTTGCCCTCTGTATGGCCTCATCGACGTTCAGCCGTTGGCTGTGTAGTGTTTATAAATGTGTTAAAACTGTAGTGTCTGCATTATAACTGTTCACCATTACCTTTACCACAGTGAAGCTAAAACAAGAATGTTTAATCACTGCCACCTCCTTTATGTGCAGTCCGATTTTAATGATAAAGACACCTTCTACATCTTCAACCACGTGGACATCACCATCTTCTATCACAATGTGGAGAACGAGAACGCCGGCTCCAGACTGGTGGCTGCCAAGATGGAGCCCAAGAGGTAGGGGCGGGGCAGGGGGCGGGGCCACAGCACACTGCCTAAAGCTAGGACTTCTAGGATTAGGCTCTGAGTATCTTTGGCTCTTCTCAGTGGATTAACCAGAATGCAGAAACACCGTTACTGCTCGTTACAGGAATGGCTCAGGGGAAGAGATCTTGGCATAGATCAAATTTAGACCTGCTGCCATAATGCTTCTGTTATTTGTTGGCTGAAATTTCCTCATGGCTGTACTCCAAAATACGAACCAATCAAAAACCCGTGGAGCTACACCACAAGGAATCCTGAGTCTGCTTTCACCAAGTCTGTCTGTTCCTCTGGATCACGAGTTGCTGGTCTAGCTGGGCCCCTCTCACTGATGCAGTGTGATGGTGTGATGTGCAAAGCACCTTGGCCCCTTGAACTGTGAAGGGTGTTATGAGCTCTGGTCATGTGTGTCTGAACACAAGCACTATTACACTTTCATGTTGTGCATTCAGTGACGTAACCACGGAGGGGTGGGTGGGTGTGTGTATGTATATCTCCCATATGGAATGGACTGAATCCATATTTAAATTGCTGAAATTCACATTGGGTATTGATTACTGAATTGATTTTCCTATTAAGATGAAGTCATGTGTTGTGTAACAGCCTGTGTTGTGTAACAGCTTCAAACAGAGCAATCCTGAAACACCAGACTGCACTGGGCCTCCCATGAGCATCAGCAACAAAGTGCTGGGACAGATCACCATCCCCTACACCTACTCCATACAGTTTAAGGTCAGCACACTCTCTCGCTCTCTCTCTCGCTCTCTCTCTCGCTCTCTCTCTCGCTCTCTCTCTCTCTGTCTCTGTCTTTTCTCATTCCCTCTTTCTCTCTCACTCTATATTTCTACATTCAGTTAAAGTTGCATGTTCTTTGTCAAAAGGAAGTGATTAAAGGGGAGGTGATGTGGAATGTGTTCAGTATTGTAGATTAGAATGGTTCTTTGTGTAGGTTGTGTTGAGCCTGTAGATTTAATTCTAGTCTATTTTGTATGGTTTGTTATTGATTTATTGATTTTTTTTTTTTTTTTTTTTTTCCTGGTTTGATTCTTGTAGGAGGAGCCAAACATCCGGTGGGCCTCTCGATGGGATTATATTCTGGAGTCCATGCCACACACCAACATTCAGTGGTTTAGGTGAATATTCACGCTCTCACCCTGTGTCTGTTCAAGATGTACACATGTATGTTTTCCTCTCCAGTCCCTGCTTTGTAACTCTCTCTCTCTCTCTCTCTCCCCCTCTCTCTCTCTCTCTCTCTCTCTCTCTCTCTCTCTCTCTCTCTCCCTGTGTGCTGGGCTGCAGTATCATGAACTCCCTGGTGATCGTCCTCTTTCTGTCTGGCATGGTTGCCATGATCATGTTACGTACTCTGCACAAAGACATCGCCCGCTACAACCAGATGGACTCTGTGGTAAGAGACGGCCTTCGTCCAGTCGCCTCCTCCAGGCGTTCTGAGAGCGGTTCCTCACCGCGAGGCTTCTTGGGCTGGACCTTGTGTCTGTGAAACTGCTGGTTAACCGTATCTATTATTATGGACCTCTCTTCAGAGTACGCTCTCTCTCTCCTCTCCTCTCTCTCTCTCTCTCTCTCTCTCTCTCTCTCTCTCTCACTCCTGTAAGCCCTGCTCTCGTTAATTAGACTCCAGGAAGGTGCTGATTGACGGTGTGCACTTTGACCTTTATTAGAGCACAGTCCCTTTCCACTCATGCTGAGTGCAGCTTCCTCAGCATGTCCTGCCCTCACTCGCGTGTGTGTGTGTGTCCTTCAGGAGGATGCTCAGGAGGAGTTTGGCTGGAAGCTGGTCCATGGTGACGTGTTCCGTCCTCCACGTAAAGGCATGCTTCTGTCTGTCTTCCTCGGCTCCGGAACCCAGATCTTCATCATGACCTTCGTCACCCTCTGTGAGTACTGACCCCCACACACAGACAGCAGTAGTGTGTGTGTGTGTGGCTCTGTCACACTTGATTAACTTCACTCACTGAGTTTAATAATGAGCTGATCTGTATCTTTATCACACTCAAAAGGAACTCATTTTTTAACAGGGACTTCTAATCAAGGATTGTTTACTGTTTTTATTACTCATATTTCCAGGATATGCAGGTTAATGTTCTCATGTTTACAGGTCAATAACCCTTTTATTACTCTGTCTCTCTCTCTCTCTGTGTCTGTCTCTCTCTCTCTGTGTCTGTCTCTCTCTCTCTGTCTCTGTGTCTCTCTCTCTGCCTCTCTCTCTCTCTCTCTGCCTCTGTCTCTCTCTCTGTCTCTCTCTCTCTCTGTCTCTCTCTCTCTCTCTCTCTCTCTCTCTCTCTCTCTGTCTCTGTAGTTTTTGCATGTCTGGGTTTCCTGTCCCCTGCTAATCGCGGGGCTCTGATGACGTGTGCGATGGTGTTGTGGGTGTTGCTGGGAACTCCAGCCGGCTACGTCGCCGCCCGCTTCTACAAGTGTGAGTACAGCACCGGGGTCGTGACCCCTCACCTCCAACCCTCCTTCCTCTGCTGCTGTTCAGACCATCTACAGATCGTTAGGCTTAATCACTGTCAGAATGAAGCTCTTCTTTCTTACACACACACACACACACCACTCTGTGTGTGTGCTGTTCAGTGGCCTGTGAGATTGGAAGTCTGTGAACACTGCAGCTCCTCTCTGGGGTTTTGGGTTTTTTTCCCTCCCTTTCTACCTCAGTGTTAGTCATTCCTATTCGACTCTCTCCAGGTTTAAGTCATCAAGCAGGAGAGTGGCATCACTGTAACAGTTTCACCCAGTACTGGATGCTTCCGTGCCCCTGTACACCCTTTGGCACACGAGTGTGTTTTGTTGTTTGTATTTTGCATGCAGCACTGTAAGAAAGCTTGTGTGTGTTTCGGGTGGATTCTGTTTGCGCAGCTTTTGGAGGGGAGAAGTGGAAGACCAATGTTCTCCTAACAGCTTTTCTCTGTCCTGGGTAAGTACGTTCTCCTGAGGAGAAGCTTCCGTGCTTCAGCCTTTGAGCCGCTTCTGAGTTTACAGGACTGATCCAACACCAATCCTGTCATTCTAGGATTAAGAACTTTTGTCATTTTACATGTACAGTCTTAATTAAATGTTTTCTGCACATACGTCATGTTGGTCTGTTGATTCTAGGGTGGTGTTTGCTGATTTCTTCCTGATGAATCTGATCCTGTGGGGTGAGGGGTCATCGGCAGCCATGCCCTTCGGCACGCTGGTGGCCATCTTGGCTCTCTGGTTCTGCATCTCTGTCCCTCTGACCTTCGTTGGTGCCTACTTTGGCTTCAAGAAGCCTGTGAGTTACACACACACGTTCTGACGGGACTAATCACTTTCTGATCTCCGTGGTAACCCTCAGCAACCCTAATCTCCATTGGTTTCAACCTGGCCCAGGGCATCGAGCACCCGGTGCGCACCAATCAGATCCCTCGGCAGATACCGGAGCAGTCCTTCTACACGAAGCCCCTCCCCGGCATCGTGATGGGCGGGATCCTGCCGTTCGGCTGCATCTTCATCCAGCTCTTCTTCATTCTCAACAGCATCTGGTGAGTTTTGACCCGTTACCATGGAGATCGGAGGACTTGAAGTAAGGCAGGACATATTTTGAAAGGCAAGACTCATGGGTGTGTCTGTGGGTCCTGTCCGCAGGTCCCATCAGATGTACTACATGTTCGGCTTCCTCTTCCTCGTCTTCATCATCTTGGTGATCACCTGTTCCGAGGCCACCATCCTGCTCTGCTACTTCCACCTGTGTGCCGAGGTTGGTGCTTAACTGACTCCACCACTGTTGAGTAATGATGCCGTTGAAGGTGGTGATGATGGTGATGGTGACCTTGGCTCAACAGGACTATCACTGGCCTTGGCGGTCCTTCCTCACCAGTGGGTTCACGGCGGCGTACTTCCTGGTCTACGCCGTTCACTACTTCTTCTCCAAGCTGCAGATCACAGGCCTGGCGAGCACAATCCTCTATTTCGGCTACACCATGATCATGGCCCTCATCTTCTTCCTCTTCACAGGTATGTGGCCATTTTGAAACGTCCGTTCGATAGTCGTAATGTCCCCTCACACACACCGTCAGTCCTTCAGCTTTGCCTTTTTGCTAATTTCTACCTTTTAAAGATTTTGATGGGTGTAAAACCAGTATCATTAATATCACTTCACTTTATTAAGGTGGATAAAGCAGGTTTGCACAGTTAAAAATTTTTCATTATTCTGTGTTTGCAAATAAACTGTTGTAAGGTTTCTTTAATGAACCCCTTGGTTACCCTCGGGATGCTCTTCAAACTGGCAGCATTATCAGATTATACATCATGATAAATTTGGATATTGATCAATATTGATGATAAATTTGGATATTGATCAATATTGGGGCGGGTGAATACATCGTGTTTGTCTTTTTGAAGTATGGACGCCCAGAATGGGTGTGTCTGGCATCCAGAGAGCACAGCGCTGTTCCTGTCAGGAGGGACAGGAGTAGTGCTGGAGCAGGAGCCTCTGAAAACAACAGCTGTGACCCCCGTCTCTCTCTCTCTGCCCGTCTCTCTCTCTGCCCGTCTGCCAGACAGAAATGTTTCCCTGACCTGTATTTATATAAAGATAATTGCATTTTATATTTTTATAAGGCTTAAAATGTGAATCTTTGTGAATGTCTCACCCCACAGGAACAATTGGATTCTTCGCCTGTTTCTGGTTTGTTACAAAAATCTACAGCGTGGTGAAGGTGGACTGACTAGAACCAATCACACCCTACACTTTATCCAACTGCCCCAGGATACAACTCAAAATAAATTCCACAAGTCTTTAGCTTCCACTGGAGAGTGTGGGTGTATTTAAAGAAAGAATTCTGCGTTGGTTCACACAGACTCAACAAACAGCACTCAGACAGCCGCCACATCCTTAATGATTCGCAAAATTCAAAATTTCCAATTGACATTTGTAAATATAATTTCTTTTTGGCTAATGTTGATGCCCTTCTACTACAGTAGGTAGCAGACATGATACTGAACTGTTGCAGTATTGGTATGATTTTTTTTTGTAAATATCCTCTCCAGTTCAATGCAGATGTCCAAAAATCTTTATGGATTTTTTTTTTTTTTTTTAACGGATAGGTTTTTCCTTGTTTCAGTAATTTTGTGTTTGTAACCAGCATTTATTTTTTTATTACCCCCAACCCACACCCCACACTGCGTCACTGTTCATTTGCACCTTGACACACTCTGTCTGCGTCTCCGCCTCACGATGTCCTGGAGCCAGGGAGGTGAGGAGCATCTCACTCTACACGCCATCGTGATTCACCGTGTAGAAAACCTAGCGCAGTTCAAACCAGCCTCCACTAGCAAATTTACTCCTAGCAAAACTTTCTTTAGAGAAGGTTGGAATGTTTGGTTTTTTTTTTTTTTTTTTTTTTAAAGAGCCCCTGGCTATATGCGTGTTAAAATATATGATCTAGAATCAGGTTTTGTCTTTTTGTATCCTATTGAATACAGTTAATTATTCATTCAAGAGCTGATTCTAAGTCAGCACTCTGCGGCGCTTTGTACATATAGATCTAGGTTTTCTGTAGTCTTAATACTCATTATAGTGGGCAGGGGAGGGATGTGAGAGCTCATCTGTACGTAAAAGTACTTGGGTAGATTTTTCTTTGTGTGTGGATTTTTTTTTTTTTGTTTGGTTGTGTTTTTTTTTTTTTTTTGGGTGGGCATGTACATATGCAGACAATGTAAACTTACATGCATAAGTTATGGTTTAATTTACGATTACCTAGTACTTTGCTTTCCTTACCAATATAAAATAATGAGACTGCAGGAGGGGGTGAATGTTCGAAATAAAGTATTTCCCTGTTCAAAATAAACGTGTGGGGTTTTTTTTTTTGTTTTTTTTTTTTTTTTGTAGTACTTTTACTTCACCAAAATATTCAGGATTCTGTCCATCCTGAATGTTTTCTGTATTGTTTAATATCCACAGCATTAGAACTAGGGTCAGGGTTACAGAGGTGGACACGCTCTGTGATTCTGGTCATCTCAAGACTGGAGCTGTAACTGCAGGACGGTGAGGTTTCAGGACTGGAGTTGTAACTCTTGCTATAGGCTGTAGAAATGGCTCTGAAGACCTGCTATTCTGTAATCGACATCTCACCAGCACATTTTGAACACATCACTTCCCTCTGAGAACTTAAAGGCACAGGTTTACCTTTCCCAGATTTCGCATTAATATTTTGGTGAGAGATTTGCCATCATCCAAGCTTGTATGGCCAGGAAAAGGCCTCAGAATCCATAAATCGCTGTACTGTCAAGTTTAAAATTGAGATGTTTTTTAGGATCAACAATGTTACGATATCACCAGTAGATGGCACCATTTTCTCACTTCTGTAATCCAGTGGCTGCTGTTCAGGTTTATTCCTGCTCATGCGGTTTAACCACATCAACAAACGCAGCACCTTTATTTATAAGGTGCGTTACATATATTTATTTTGACAGCAGTAAACACATCCTTGGGTTTCCTATGTGCTCAGTACACGTAGTTAAAGCCTGACTGCGTTTTAACTGTGTTATGGTTTATGAATTTAGCTTTTACAATGTAGTAGTTGATGTAGTTTTTGTTTTTCTGAGATGGTGATGGATATTGAACGTAGTGTTCTCACTTTCATCTTTTTGAGCGTTCTTTTAGCACTATGGGGGGGTGGCAGATTAGAGGAGAAGCTGCTCTGTCTGTTTATTTCGAATGGGCGTGTTGAACATGGGGTTTGGTCTCCAGCTGATCCTGCAGAGCAAGAACCCATCTTTCCTTTAAACACTTCCACTGTGACTCACTGCTGTGACACCATATCTTTGGAACGTCCCCCTTGATGTGTGTGTGTGTGTCCGTGTGTGTCCCTTGTTTGTTTATACCTTCCAGATGGCAACTTCAGTCAGTCTTTTGTGTTTTTTTTTTTTTTTTTTAGAGTATAAAAAATGGTTTACAACTTCCTTTAAATAGGTCGGCCTGTATTCTACACCCCCATCAGACAACATTGGAGCAGTGTTTGAAAGCCCAGTGTGGGTCTGCTGTGTTTTCAGTGTTGTTAAACAACAAATGGCATCTAAATATAGAACAGACACACAGCAAACTCTTTCTTTGTGATGCGTTAATGTTGCATACATTCTGCAACGAATACGGATTCCTACTCTTTTGTTTACTTGTGTATGGCTTTAATTGGTCGTAAGAAGCTCGAAAACCCTTCAGTGGGGCTGTTTTCACGATTGTGCATTAAAAATGTCACCTGTTGTCTCAAAAAGTGAACTTCAGTAATTTAATACAAAAAGTTAAACTTGTATATTATATAGATTCATTACTGCGTCAGTG
>JAOYMR010000013.1:9134870-9166483 GCA_025802075.1 Tenebrosternarchus preto | reverse complement strand
AGATGACATGGCTCCTCAAACCATCACTGACTGGGAAAACTTCACACTAGATCTCAAGCAGTTTGGATTGCGTGACTTCAGACTCTGGGACCTTGATTTCCAAATGAAATGCAAAATTGACTTTCACCTGAAAACAACACCTTGGACCACTGAGTAACAGTCCAGTTCTTTTTCTCCTTGGCCCAGGTAAAACGTTTTCTGCCGTGGTCTCTTGGTCACGAGTGGCTTGACACAAGGAATGCGAGACGGTTGTAGCCCATGTCCTGGATACGTCTGTGTGTGGTGGCTCTTGAAGCACTGACTCCAGCAGCAGTCCCACTCTTTGTGAATCTCCCCCAATATTTGGAATGACCTTTTTCTTGACAATCCTTTGAAGGCTGTGGTTCATCCTGGGTGGTGCTTCTGCACCTTTTTCTACCACACCTTTTCCTTGCCCTCAACTTTACATTAATATGTTTGGATACAGCACTCTGTGAACAGCAGCTTTTTTTTTTGAGCAATGGTCTTTGGAGGATTTTCCTACTTGTGGAGTGTGTCAATGACTGGACATCTGTCAAGTCACCAGTCTTCCCCTTGATTGTGTAGCCCACTGAACCAAACTAAGTGATCATTTTAAACCCTTAGGAAGCCTTTGCAGGTGTTTTGAGTTAATTATTCTAATTTTCTGAGACTTTTGGGTTTTCATTGGCTGTAAGCCATAATCATCGATATTAACAGAAATAAACACTTGAAATAAATCACACTGTTTGTAATGAAACTATATAATATATGCATTTCACTTTTTGTACTGAATTACTGATATTCTAATTTATTCAGATCTTTATAAGCAGGCCCATTGTTTACCAAGAAGCACCTGTCCATTTACCAATAAGGTGAATGGAAAACTCCCATCATGCTTTGAGTGTGTTTTATTTTTACCTGCTTACCACTTAAGAGTCTAAACAATCAGCTAGGACATAATTGCCAGTTCTCCTCTAGATGGTGCAGCGTTTAAAGTTTGTGGCTTGGATTCTCCCCATATCATTTATGCTTCCCTTTCTCAACCCCACCCCCCTTCAACACCCACACATCCATCCCCATTCACCCAGTAACCGTTCCCTAGGAGAGACATTTGGGCCTTGAGCCTGATCAGGGATGAGCTGTCTCATCCTTAAATCTTTAACAACATTTTTAAGTAGCTGATAAAAACCCCAGTTCCTGGATCAGTGATGGGGGTTTTATATCAGCACGAGTTGCTGTGGAAAATGATTTTTGGACCAGTGCGTTTTAAAGGAGCGTTCATCAGCCAGCGTTCTTAAAGCTGTCCACGTGCAGGCGCATCGCCCCCTGCTGGATTGGCATGTACCCAGGAAGTGCAACTGAGAAATCACTGGGCAGTTTTGCTAATCCAGCCTAGACGCTGTTAGGAACTCTGAGTCATGAAGCTGACCGTAACTATGTTAGCTCAGAAACCTTTTACACCCTGCAGTCTCTTCCTTTGGTCTGATCCAGGATCAGATTGCCATACCCACATCTTAAAGGTTACAAAATGAAGGAAAATTGCACAAGTGACCACAGATCAGTGAAATCAGGTGTCATTCGGGAGTGAACGCGCGCACACACATTCTGCTCACAAATCTGTACTGTGTTACAGTCAGTTAGGAGAGACTGAAGAAGGAAAACAACTGTCTTTGTCCGTTTAATTTGACCATGGAATATTGGTTGCTTTGACTGAAGGCTCTGCAAACACACAGAGGTAGATGGTTGTGCATGAAGCCCTGTCCCAAGAGTAAACCAGGACTCATGACGCCTTAGAATTATTTCATTTTTCACTTTCATGTGGTCTTTCCCCCTCCTGTCTCTCTCTCTCTCTCTCTCTCTCTCTCTCTCTCTCTCTCTCAAAATCCCAGGTTTTTTTGTCCCATGTAAGATACTTCTACTCTCCTTCACACAGCCCCCACTAACTTAATCAAATACTCCACTCAACCATGACTCTCAGCAAGTGTGTGTGTGTGTGTGTGTGTGTGTTCCTTCTCTCTCAGGGTGTGTATGAAAAGAAAAAAAAAAGGTCCTTCATGACTCAGTAGATGCATCATGCTTTAGTATATTACCCAGGCCTGCCATCTTGTGTGATCTAGTAGTTCTGCTATCATGCTGATCTTCTGGAACTGAGAAAGAGAGAATGAACTCTGTGAAATAGCAGAGTGGTGTGTGGAGACTGCACTCACCATGGTAAATGCTCTTATCCTCCCCTCTCTCTCTCTCTCTCTCTCTCTCTCTCTCTCTCTCTCTCTCTCACTCTCTTTGTCTCTCCTCCACCCACGATAACCACTCACTCCCCCTCCATCCTGGGCCCTTCTGGAGCTTTTGTCCTCCACCATTCCCCAGGGCATCTCCGCCTCTCTCCTTCATGCCCCATGCTGTCCATCTCTATTCCTCTCTCTTCCTCTCTCTCTATCGCTCCTTTTCTTTCTCTCTAACTCCTCCTCTCTCTCCCTCCTTTTCTCTCTCTTTCTCTCCATTCCTCTTTCTTCCTCTCTCCATCACTTTTTCTTCCTCTATTTTTTTTTTCTTCGCTCTCTTCCTGTCTCTCTCAGTCTCCTTTGGCCTGAGTGGTGGTGATGGAGGTGGTGGGGCAAATCTCTGCCACTGTGTCTCTGGGGGCATTTTGGTCAGATTCCCCCTTGCGGGAGGTCCTTTTGTCTCCTTTCTCGCGGGTCACAATGGGCCAGGGGAGCGCTGTCCGATCTGGGTCCGACCACGGCCTGTTCCACAGTGCCCCCGTGTCCATAACAGATCAGCCAATCTGCTTGTTTAGTTTGCCAAGAATCAATAAAAAAAAAAAAAAAAAAAGCAAAGGCCCTTGAAAAGTGGCCCCTCATGGCCCGTGGGCCCCTCCCAACACTTGTTTGCCCCTCCCTCAGCTTGCCGCTTTTTCTTCTTCTTTCTTTCTCTTCCTCGTTCTTTCTCTCTCTCAATAGGAAAGGATGAGTGACGGTTATATACTGATAGAGGAGGATGTGTTGGTCAATGGTGACAGAGTCAGATGTGGTGCATCTGTTAGTCCCAGGTCAGTATGTCAACACAACACAGAGAGGCTTATTGTAAAGACTGTATTAGTGACCAAATCATTCCCAGTTCTGCCACTCAAAGGCTGTAGGGAAAATCAACAGGTTTTGTGTTCCATAAACAATCCTTTAAGTTTTTACAAAAAATCGAAAGACTTTGATCATTCAATGTCTTGTTTACAAACAGTACTAGTGTGTTGCTATTTTTAGTCTGTAGCATTTTAAACAATTAACATACTTAAAGAATAAGGACCTGGACTGGTAACAAACATGCTGTAGTTGATAGAAGTTCTCCTTAAGAGGGATTAAATTGGACTAAGACTCCTGAAGTTAATTAATCTGGTTTAATCCCATCTCTAGCACTTCAGTGCTATAATCCATCCTAATGATCTCTCTTAGAGAAGAGAGGGAGGAGGACATTTTGAACTCCCCCACTAAAGTTTTTTTTTTCTTTTTCAGTGACTTAAGGGTTTGTTATATTCAACATATAAGGGTTTGCTTTCATGTGAATGCAGATCAAACTTTTGGGAGTAAGACTGCTGATCTGAGATCAGACCATCACCCAAAACACACATTGTATAATTATTATCTTGGATCATTTTAATTACATTTTTCTGACTGCACCAGGTCTGCATCCACTAACCCTTCATGATATGGCAAAGCTAAGCACAACAGGATTTTCACGCTAAACCTGCCAGAACCTTTGAATCTGCCACATTGCTAAGAGTGTAACTCTCTCTCCGCTTCAACGCCATCGAGCGATGAGCATGTTTACAATCTGCTGTTCCTCACTCCCAGGCTCTGTGCTGATGGTCACGTCTTTGTCTGCCGTGGACAACACCAGCATGGGTGGAGGAGCTACGCCTTTAACGAGGTGGTGCGCGGGGCTGGGGTTGACTCTGTGGGCTGGTGGGGAGCATGGCTGATGGGATTTAGTGGCATTGTGGAGGATGCCGGCTCCTTCTCTCACCACAAAAGGAACAAAGGCTCAAGAGACCATGGAGGACTTCATTTAAACCCTCTTAGGAGCTGTATGGTACACATGTGTGTGTACACACACACACACACACACACACACACACACTTTACTGGGCCTCTCTGAACTTTGTGTGTCATGAACCTTACTGTCTGTACTGTTTTGGAAATCCATCTGATAGAGAATTTTGTTTTTGCTCACTACTTCATCAGGGGTATTATCCACATTGATAAGATGTCACGTCCATCAACTTGCTTTTGACTTAAAGGGTGTGCAAACATCTTCATCAGTGCTTGGCACTTCCCAGCACTTCATTAAGATCTCACAGCCCCTGTGAGACTTACAGACAGTCTTTCCAAGTTTTCACACATCACAGTCCTACCGTGGGTCCTTGCTCCACTTCCTGGAGTCGCCCGCCTCAGGTTTAAAAACAGTCTTACTAGTTCCTTGCTGTCTTTAAATGTAAACTGAAGACCTACCTCTTCAAAATACCCTGGAGCTCTTTTATTCTCCTCTGTTCTGTTCTATTCTGGCTTTATTGCTGTGATGCTTTGCACGGAGCTAATGTTAGAGAATGCTCTTTAATGCAAACACGTCTTAAAGAAAACAGTTAAACAATGTGAGCATGATTATGGACTTCCTCCCTGGGGTGAAACTTTGATCTGTAACAATATGAACAGTAAACACACACACACATGCACGCATCCTTGATTCTAACACTCATTATGGTAGAACATCAAAACTGGCTAGACCTCAAAGAGTGTTTACACGCCGCTGTGTACACACCGGACTCTGTTTCCCCGCTTGTACATACCAGATGGATTTCAGCTAGTGCGACGATGAAGACGAAGATGATGAAGATGATGAACAGTACATATGCCGTTGTCCTCATCCTCCTCTTATGTAATTAGATGTTTACATTTTGATTCTGCTTTTCCCAGTCAGGATTAATACTGACTGGCAGGCAAGTCTTTGGAGGTACAGTGTTCATTGCCAGGTTACTATGTACCTCTGCTTACTGAAGTTTTTGGGATCAGTTCTGTGTATTCAGAAGTTTACTCAAAACTGACACAGCTTAGCCACAGTGCAGGACTGGTCTCTTCACTGCTCACATAAATGTACCAGCCACCAGTAGCGGATTTCAGTGTACAGCTGACTGTGACGACAGTCCTAATCAGTTCTTCTTCTTACTCTGCATAAACTGAGTGTATGCTGTGCTATGGTATCTCTCCTAGCAGTTGTTAACTGAGAGGGTGATGCACTGATGTTCATTTAGCGTGCACCAGAGCACTAATGGAGGGTTGCAGTGTGATAATGGTGCTCTACACACTGGGAAACCCCACTGTCTCTCACTGTCTCCCATCACCTGTGAGCCGGAGGCGCCTGGTGAATAAGACTCCGCTCTTCTGTGAACCGCCCCAGGCCGCGTGTCGTCCATCTTGGTAAACCGTGTCTCTACAGCCATTGTTCTCTGACCTTTGACCTTCACGGACCCTTCTGCAGTCCGGTTGTCGGCGCTGACCTCCCCCCCAGGGCACAAGGCAACAAGTGACCGAACTGTGGAGGTGGGATCTCTTTCAGTCCGGATTAATTCTGAAATGAAAACTTCACTCAAACATGTGCTAGCACTGCAAGAATGAGCAAAAGCTGCATGTCAGGGAAAAGATGCTGACTGGTTCCTTTTGTACTAGCACTGATGCTAATGTTATTTCTGATGTCATAACAAAACAAAACAAACATAATGAGTTGTTTTCCATTGTAAATGACTATGCTCATGTATTACAGTACAGTGACATCACTGTACTGTTAAAACATCAATGTTTACTGCTAGGCACATTTTAGACATGTGTGACATGTTAATAGGTATTATTCTATTAATAAATTAATACTAAGCTATAATGCAAATATTTCAGTATTTCACAAGTAAAGACTAGTACTATTATATTAAATAGTATACTTAACTAGTATATTTAGTTAATGCATTCTACTAAATAATAGTAAATGAATAGAAAATTCAAATGAAGACTCACTTCTTTATTGGGTCACTTAAACATGCACTAAAGCTCTTTTACTATATTCACTCTAGCCAGGACTTTTATCTGGATTTTGCCTGTATTCTTGACACTTTGCTATCTATGTTATCTATCTAAGTTATCTATCTATGTAAATGTCAATCCTAAAATCATCTAACCTCCTCCAAACCCTTCATCTCTGTGAAAGTCGGCTACTTTATCATGAAATTTGGATTAGGACACATCTTAAGAGGAACTTTTCTCTGTCCTCTGGAGAACAATGAACGAGCAGCGTTATGCCCGAGGAACTCGTAAAGGCCGCAGGAGAAGCACTGGCCTACTCAGCTTGGCCCGCCCCTCCCTCCCCCTCCGCTAGCCCCTCCCACCCCTCAGTCAGCCCCTCCCACCCCTTGCATAGCCCCTCCTTCCGTCTTGCTGGGCTTGATGGATGCGGCCTCTTGGTTTAGCTGGTGTGTGAATTATTTGGATGTAATGAGAATTACTCATTAAGCCACATCAGTGAGTCACAGAACAAATATGAATCATGAATAACAACTGGTGTAGTTATGGTTTAAAGATTTCATTGTAATAACCATGCAAAACAAAACAAAATCTGCATGTTTATTATGCCAGTTTAGAAATGACTCAATATGGTCCAGACAATGGAACAACATATTGTGGCAATATTTTTCTTATTCTAAAACTTGCTCTCATAAGTCAACGCCGTTCCAGAATCCAGAAAACATCACCTGCTCTTCAGAAAAAAGCACTTCAAAGAACCAGTGGTGACAGGAGAAGCCATAGCAACCGATATCAACATCAGTGGGATTGTTTCTTGCTTCCAGGCTGAACTGAAATAATTACCCCAAATTCTTCTCTATCCCTGCTGTGCACCTCCCTCAGCCCCCACACCACCACCTCCACCTCCCTCAGCCCCCACACCACCACCTCCACCTCCCTCAGCCCCCACACCACCACCACCACCTCCCTCAGCCCCCACACCACCATCTCCCCCTCGCCCCCTACGGAGAAATGATCTCTTCAGCAATCCAGAAAAATCTCGTCTGTCTTTTTTTTTTTTTTAACTCTCTTTCTCTTTCTTTCTCTCTATGTTATTGTCTCAGGTATGTGAGGTTTGTGTGTGTGTGTGTGTGTGTGTGTATGTACATAACTTCAGAATAAGTGTATAATGTGTAAACTATTCCCCCTCTGTAAGTGAATCATAGGTGAGGGAATTTAACTTCTGCTGCAAATCTGAAGTGAACCCAATGTAGTCAATGTCCTCTAACTTCTACCTCTCTGTGTCTCTTCTAACCCTCTCATCAGCATGAGATCGTTCATAATATGTCATATATAAAGAGAAAGAAAGAAGCAGAGAAAATGAGATTTTAATAAATACATATTTTATTATTTTTTGACATTTACTTTGGATGTAACTCAGTCTCACCAAAATGAGCAGGAGAGAGAGGGAGAAGGAGAGAGAGAGAAGGGGAGAGAGAGAGAGAGAGATAGGGACAAAACGAGCACACTGAGCCCATGCAGTGATGGGAGATGTTTTTAGCTTGTTGTTATTTTGTTGTTGGTTTTCTCCATCACGCGGTGTGATGCACCACAGAAAAGGCTTAGCGCAGGATGGAAGTAACATCTTCCTTTTATCCGTTTTTTTTTTCCTATTTCATCCAGTCTCTTACTAAATCAAGTCTTTGAGACAGACAGGAGGTGAAAACTTTTGAGAGTTACCAGTTGATGGAACTTAGTGGTTCTTCTCTAAACCGGTGCTCCTCTATTAAAAATGGCAGGAAGCGTAAGAGAGGGAGAGTCTTAAATTACAGAACGAGGAAAAGTCGCACAGATGTCCGACAGAATGATAAACGTCCTACTTTTCATACACGTACGTTACGCACAGCACCGTGCACCTACTAACGATTCCAAATGAAACACGTAAAAAACGAATATAATGGGAAAAAGCTAGGCCTATATATATGTTTTCTGCTGCCAGTCTTTTAAAATAGCTTTCTATTAAGCGTTTCCAGTAAGGTTTGTCGTTTAAATGTTTGTTTTAATATAGACTTCAGATGTGAAGTCTTTTTATTCCAGCGGCGGTTTATCACACCTGAAAATGATGAACATCTCACCTGGATATTAGGCCCTAACTCCAAAACCCTAAACTCTGAGGCCTGTAGTTCTCCGGGGTCGGAATCCTCCAGGTAATTTTTCTGTTTGCATGTAGGTGCCACTATTCGGTCATACAGAAGTGTATTTGCATTTGTGTTGTTTTAACGTGTACGCTCCCGCGATTTAATTATGGACAAATTATGAAACATTTTTCAAAATCTACTATTTTTAATGACCGCAATTAAATCATTTGCATTAACCACTCGTGACGGAGTCCCAGGTTTTTAAGTAAATCCAGATTTTTATACCAATCCAGCATCTAAACCAGAGCGCAGTGCCTCGCGTGAAAAGGCACTGATAAAAAACAAAAGGATTATCCAGCTAAAATGTACGAAGCGCCACAGATTAACAGAGAATGTCAGTTGTTTTCAATTAGAAATACATTTGATTACAGTTCAATATAATGCATAAAAGTTTTTAATTAGGCCTACTTATAGAATAAAACGAGTTGAAAATTGCTAACGTGGAGATTCTTGTTCAACAAGCATTCTTAATTTAGATTATTCATCATTAGTTTTCAGTCAGTTGAAAGCAGAAAACAATAGATTTTCCTAAACGAAAAAAAAGTGCTTCTATATTCCATTGTAATTTTATTTGCATCAATTAATCAAGAAGATGTATCAAAGTCTTATTTCTTACAAACTGTACGTTAAAAACAACACAACGGTAATTAAGTTTCTGAACAGTACCAGTAAAAACTGGTAGCCTACATCGAAAGCTGATATTATGATATTATATTATGATATCATATTATTAGAAATTATTATATTATATTACGCCCTTTGAACGTGGCGCGAAATTAATTCTCATTTCTTGCCCCCAACTAAATTGACTTGCGTCATCAAAAACAAAATGCTATGAAAAAACTAATTGTTCAGTCTCGTAAAATATCTCCTTGTAATGACATCTCACGTCCGAAAGGTAATAATACCGTTACTGCACAGTATGTGAATGTGATGTGATTGCGGTAATTGTATGAAATTCAACTGCAGGTCACCGTTTGATGTGAGGACCACTTGATGCTTCACGGATTTCCCCTCGTGCCTCGAGCGTACATTGGTTAATTGTGCGCAGTTAACATGTAGCTTTTCACACAGGCTGTTTTTGTGTAGTCCGCTTAATAGCCTATCAGATAGTTCCTTTAAAATAAAATGCAGGCAAAATATGCATCTTTATTTGAAAATGTTTACTTAATTAATACTCTTTCTCTTCGATAGAGTTTTTTTTTACTTTGTAGTTGTAATTTATTTCTTCGTTGATTACACTGTCATAGGTTCCCAGATCGTTCCCACTGTGTCAGAGTTATAAAAGTGCTGCCCTGGAGAACTATCCGTGTCTATGTATTCATAAGGTGTAGAGGGGACACGGATTGCATTTTAACCCAGTGACATTGTTGATTTTACTCGCATTGCAAGTGGCGTCTCGGAGTCTAAGCATGCAGCCAATTCGGGATTCACTGCGTGAAAATCTACCCACAGGTTAGGTAATTTCGGAGTGCGCTTTTTGTAACGGGACAGCTCACCCACAATGGCGCTCTTACCAACTCACCGCGGTCGTTAGGGCAACCGAGAAGTATTCGCCATAGATAATGCGTTTCACTTCAAAGCGCGAGTCATTCGCGAGTGACTCGCCACTTCACAACGCGACCATGTCTTCCTCCTTCCTTTCTTTTCATGACTTGTCATGGGAGCCGCGAGTCCTTGTCCAAATAGGTCGGACAAAACTGTTGGTTTTTGGGGGGGAAGTTTCTGAAGCGAGAAAAGGAAGAGAGAAGGTTCTTGTTTACAAACGTTTAAGTCAAGGCGGTGTGTAGCCTGGACGGAACTCTGCAATGTGTTGATCGCGCTATAGCTTCGTGTTATAGCTGCAATTTACATAAAAAAGAAATCGTTATCTGTTTTTTTTTCTCGCCATAGCCGGGGGGATGGGGTGGGGATCAATCCAGATGTGCAGTGCAGATGTGTAATTGTCCGAGCTTTAGCGGTATCACTAAAATTAAGCACGGAACATCATATAAAGTCGGCTTAGTAGACCACGTAAAACTGTTAACCGTAGTAGTTTACCCATATAATCAAGAAGAAAAATAAAATTAGTCCCACGTTGTGTAAACAAGACGCCCGAGACAAGCATACTATTTAATATTAATATTCTTGCCCAAATTATTATACAATACACAATAACCACAATCGATCTTGCTTTTATACAAAGATATGTCATTAGGTGATTTTCAAAACAGAGGACCTGTTACGCACGTTTTGTTTCGTAGAGTATCCAAATTCGGTTTGGCTTGACTTCAGGTTATGAACGCAGCTCTCAAGGTCATCGTCACCAAGCTGTATCTCTTCAGTTCAGTCGCGTCTCGCAGGCTGCGACCCCGCCCATATTACAGAAATCGAAATGTTACAACTCTGGAGTACATACTGAAGTATGTCATTAAACACGCAGATGGACAGTAACGCGATGCAGCGTGTGGCCCTCTGTTGTTCCTCATTTGCAAGACAAAATGAACAGTGTAACCTAGTGTTGTGGGGTAACATCTGTAGTCTTTGGACACAGCAGATACTTCACGCGTCTCTGTGCCAGCTGCTGGATTTTTTAAGTATTCCAGTTCTCTTTTTTAATGACACATTTTCTACTCTACGTGTCTTTTTTATTCACGTACACACGCGGAATAATAGGTAAACTGATTGAGTACACGCAGATGTATACACACACATACACATACAAATAAATGTTATATTCAAGTTTTAAATAATCTTTATATTTTCCATCAGTGTATGCTAATCTCTGAGTAGGGTAATTCAGTATTCAGTGTATGCTAATCTCTGAGAAAGATAATTCAGTATTTGCGGAAATTCGACCAAAACACATTCACCCTTTAAAATCGTTATACTGGGTATACGACGAGCAAAAGCTGAGCAAAGATTAGTCACGGCGAACTACTCTCTGATTGGTCGATAGTAAAGGATTAGGGAGTAATGTCAGCCAATGGAATGTCTGTGGTTGAATAGAAGGACTCCAGTTGTAAAGGGGGGCGTGGGGAACCGTGGAGACCCCAGAGATAAACGCAGTGAGATCCGAAAAATAGCAGACATCTACGGACAACCGAAAGTACAAGTGCGTTAAGACCTGCTCCGCTTTTGCTTGTTACAGTTCTGCGCGAGGTCTTGCATATATCTGAAAAGACACATGCAGAGATATCTCTATTTAAAAAACAACGCGAAGATGTTGCGATTTTACAAATAACTTTATGCGCTAGAAACGTGGCATGGTAGTTATCGGTTTTACTTAACTGCGGGGCTATGTAGGAAACGAAACCTTGCTTTTGATCGTTTTTACTCTTTTTACGCACGAGTCGTTTGTCTTTACACCATAGTCGGCAAATCGAACAGTGATGTTGCTAGACGCCAGCCACCAACTGTCTGGTTTAGGGTTTGCCCGGCATCATACTGCAAGCGAGTCGCAGGACAGAGACGCGAGTTTAATGGAGCCCGCTCACGTGAGCGCCTTTAAACTGAGCCATCCCGAGCTGTCGCCGGGTCACAGCGCAGCCTTCTCCTCGCAAGCGCCCGGTTACACCGCCGCGGCTCTTGGCGCGCATGCAGTAGCGCACGCTGCGTCCTACGCCAACTCCACTTTCAACTCAACGCGGGACTTTCTCTTGCGCAGCCGTGGGTTCGGAGAGGCGACTTCGAGCGGCGGGCAACACGCCATCTTCAGCTCAGCCGCCGGAGCGCTTCATCACTCCCATCCGGAGGGACAGGGGCACCTACTTTTCCCCGGCTTCCATGATCAGCATGCGTCGCATCACGGCTCTCCAAATGCGCTGAACGGTCGACTTGGACTACCCGGCGAGGTCTTCGGACGGGCGGATCAGTTTCACCAGGTCTCCAATCCGCGGGGTGACCCGTACAGTCAGTATGGCCTAAATATGAGCGTTAATATGTCAGCACACCACTCCGGAGCGTTCTTCCGCTACATGCGACAACAGTGTATAAAACAGGAGCTCATTTGTAAGTGGATCGAACCGGAGCAACACGGCAATCACCGGAAGTGCTGCGGCAAAACATTCAGCACCATGCACGAACTGGTCACTCACGTCTCCGTGGAGCACGTGGGAGGTCCGGAGCAATGTAACCACGTCTGCTTTTGGGAGGACTGTCCGCGGGAAAGCAAACCCTTCAAGGCCAAATATAAACTGGTCAACCACATACGCGTGCACACGGGAGAGAAGCCCTTCGCTTGCCCGTTCCCTGGATGTGGAAAGGTTTTCGCGCGGTCGGAGAACTTGAAAATTCACAAGAGAACACATACTGGTAAGTTCTTGCCGAATGTCTTTTTTATTTATGTGCTGAGTGTCTCAGAGATGTTTAAGGTCCATAATACCGTGGCAACAATATATAATCTATTACACTTGTTTAACTATTCATTGTTGAGGTAATCATGGATTACCATTTGCGATTGTCACACCACTGCCTCTCAGTGAAGTGCGCAAAAATGCAGTTCTCATTTAAGTACTTCACGGTTTTCTAATCTCTGCGCTTTCAGTCATCAGCAAGTGCTAGACAACTTGCTAATATTCCATTTCCGTATATGTCACTATTACAACGAGGCGTGTAGGCTGCTACAACAGGGCTAAAGATGTGAAGACTACGTGTGAATTGCGCTTTTATTGAAGATGGAATGACGTTCGTAAACGTGTCACACTGGTGTGCGGGGAAGCCTTGGTGTTTTCTAGTGTGTAATGTTACCACCATTTTCTCCATCGGAAGGAATCAAAGTTAAACTCTTTGCAAAACACCAAAAACCCGAGGGTTTCCCAAAGCAGCATACAAGCAAATAAATGCCATTTTAAAAACAATTATCTAACATTTTCCCATTTAAACTAACATATTGCAGAGAATATTGCTTGATTAATGTATTGTCTGTCCTTTCTTTTTAGGAGAGAAACCGTTCCTATGTGAATTCGAAGGGTGCGACAGACGCTTCGCCAACAGCAGTGACCGGAAGAAACACATGCACGTTCACACATCTGACAAGCCCTATCTGTGCAAACTGTGCGACAAGTCATACACTCATCCGAGCTCCCTAAGAAAACACATGAAGGTACGCGCCTTTCCGTTTGTGCTAATGGTTTGTTTTGCCTGTGAGTGTTATGAGCAAATCCAGGTGATCCAGATTTTAATATAACCGGTCGATACCGGTGCTTTCTTCTCCAGGTTCACGACGAGCAAAGTCCAGTAAACGAGTCCTCGCCCGCGGGAAGCTCCGGTTACGAGTCGTCCAGCTTGGTGTCACCGTGCTCCGAGTCCCAAAGCACCTTGTCGCCCGATTCCACGGTTCTAAACAACAGCGGACACAGTAGCATAACGTCCAATTTTAGCGAGTGGTACGTTTAATACCGACGCTGGTCTAGCTGCGAGAAATTGTATATACAAAATAAATGAAGGTTTTATGTTTTAATTTTTTTTAAACCAGTATTGCACTGTTAACACTGAAGAAAGAGGCTGTTATCTGCTGTGTACAATGACGAGTGGAATTATTCTCGTATGAAGAAATAAATGTTCGCTTTTCTATGTTGTCTGAAGGATGTATAAAGTGTGTTTGTATCTTAATGCAACTCCACGAATGATCGTGTTATAAAGGGGTCTCGAACAAGCCGAATCTGGTGACTATTAACGTAACATGAAAGTGCCAAAGTGAACATGATGTGAGAAGGAATTTTGTGAATGTATTTTTATTTGTAATATTATTTTCTTGTAACCAAGTTTAGAAAATGACAGAACGTTTCAAATATAGCCTACATTTAACGGTAGTATTGTTTAGATATCAACAAATGATGTTTTAATAACGATGCAAAATATTTATAAAACTTTTTCTGGCTAAAATGTGTACAGTGATGTCATCCTCAGGCCTATGTGTTTTGTTAAAGACGTTTCTTGGTATTAAAATCTAGACTTGCGATAACCTATGTAAAAATAAAAATCTTATTAAGAAATAAATATTTGGACAATAATATTAATCGTTTGTGAATTTTATAGTCGAGAACAGAGGGCAAATAACTATATTTAGTTAAAATATTTTGAAGCATGCTTTATTTTGTGCATTATATTTTGTTTTGAGTACATTTAAAATATTAGATTTAGCCCTACATGTTTGGAATGAGAACTCAAGATTATTCAAGACGCTTAATTCGTTTTAATTTTGAATATTCAAGAACTTGACACGACATTACAAAAAGACATTGTGTTGTAAATGTAGTCTGTTCTCCTACGTGTGAAACAAGGCCTATTATAAAGCAAATGACACCTATAGGACTGAAAAAAGATCACCCTGATTGAGAGGGGTTTACTTAGACCTAGTACGCGAATACTGTGTGCGAGCACGAATCTATAGCATATCCGTTATCTAGTCTAAATGCAAAAACATTATAGATATACATTTTTATTAGCTTAAAAAACGGTGACCTTTAAGCTATTTCACTGTCATCTAGTTTTATGCGACATAAAAGAACCCTTAACAGTTTTTCAAAACTGATCCTAAAGAATGACGAGTTTTTACTTTGCAGCTTTTTTTTTATTATTATACTCGGACTATAGACTGGCTAGTGTTTTTTTCATAACTTTCATAGTCTTATATGACTATGAAAAGTCCAAGAATTCCTCTTTTATTTTTTTCAGCACTCTCTCGATGTTTACTTTGCCAGTCACCTGGACACATATACAGGCCTGGACTAACTGCTTCTCGGACGGTGGAAAAGGTCCTGAGCAAAACGGAAAAAAGTCCGCAGCGAAGCTGGTTTCGGCACAAAAATATCAGAAGCGTGATTGGTTGAAAGGGAAAACGCCCCCAATGTTTCGACGTAACTACGTCATTTCAATGCGCAGCACACCGCAGCACCGGTAACATGGCGGCATACACAATAACTCCAACCTTTCATAGAGTTGTATATGCAGTGAAGGTGAGAGTTGGATCTCCAGGCTTGTAGATGATGTAAAGGTTTGGTAATTGCGAGGATGGGTCAAAGTTCTGTGCAATAGCATGATAAGATACTAATCTTTGTTTTGTAGACGCAAGCTTTCCGCTACGTGGTTAGCCAGATAACTGGCTAGCTAGCTAACCCTAGCTGTCTTGTTGTGTCTATGGGGACACGTTCATATTCGTTGACATACTTCATACTTATATTATCTTTGCTGAGGTACTACTTAAGAATTGCATCTGTTTTAGCTAGCTGTCGTGCACCCATTAATTGTTGAGCGCAGTCGCTGCGTTTATATGTCAGTTCACGGATCCTCTCTGTCAATGTCACTGTGTTTTTAATAACTGCTAGCTGAACGTTGCTAGTCTGCTACTTCGGAGTGGCTCGAGGGCTTTTAAACTCGTTTGCAATAAAGATCGAGTCGGCGTGTATCGATGCATTTGAAACACATCTCATAAAACTGTTAATTCAGCCAAGCTGCGGGAAAGTATAAATAACGATATGGCAACGTCCCATTAAATATTTAACACCGCTTATAGTCATATATATTTAGGTTCGTGGTAACAGTTGTCTCTAACAAAATTACTCATTTGTTTGCCTTGACGCGTTTCATTCTTAATCTTTACATTGTTAATATTTTAGCTAATTTATTATGGTATGCTGATAGTTATCCCTAGTGCATAACATCAATAACATTTAGTTGTTATTATGTGTTGCGACCACTGATCTAAGATCAGTTTTACTAACAGGGCTGTTTTTCTGGTGTAGCGTGCTACTCTGCATCCTACGTGCTGGTTTCTAAGCTGCCGTGTTCAGTACTCCACCGCTTATGACAGGAATGAGAAGGTAAGCCTCAGCCAATCACGGTTCACATTGACCCCACTTTTGGGGATATCAGATTGTTGGCTTGGGATCAGTTACTTTCCTGTCATATGTCCAAATAAATATCATTATATAGGTTGAGAGAACTGTGGATCAGATGTATCTTGGATCAGATGTTTTAAAAATGTTTTTGTTTGGTGCTAAGAACATAACTTTTTGTTTTTTTGTCAATCTATAATGCAAACAACATGCCAGCATCCTACTTGCTTTGATCTGCTTCTTTCAAACAAACAGCCAGTACCCAGAGGCTCTGAGGTTTTGTGCGTGTGTGTGTGTGTGTGTGTCTGTGGGTTTGGGAATGGGGGTTGTTTAGAGTCACACTCACTGTGAGTAAATGGGGTGAAATGTGTTTTGGGTAAACACTTGTGTGTGTTCTGATCTGAAGGGACAGGCAGGCGGGCCTGGAGCTTGTCCTCTGCTCTGTTGGACATGTGGTTTATGGTTTAATGCTTTCAGCAGCTTTCCTGTAAGTGCTTCTCGCACACTTTGCTAACAGTGTAAGGTAGAGAGCCACTGGGACTGGACCAGCGCGGCAAACACAGCACATATGGTGTATTCCAAAGGGCTGTGGTTTGAAACAGTCATATCAATGGTTGGCATATTCCACAGAGAATCAGTGCAGAGAAGAGAAAGTGTGTTCACACAGACATACATCAACTGGACAAATCGCTTGTTGGCAAAACGAATGTCTTAAACACACTTTATTCTGTATCTCTTTCTTTAGACCTTTGATAAGATCCTCATTGCAAACAGAGGGGAGATTGCCTGCAGGGTAAGTTTTGTGTGTGTGTGTGTGTGTGTGTGTGTGTGTGTGTGTGTTCATCAGGAGGAAATATCCTGATATATATATGTATGTGTGTTCCATATCCTGCTATGGCAGATAACGTTATTTATTTATTTATTTTGTCCTGGTCAAAGCACCATGATAAAAATAATCCGTGAATGTGAATGTTAATCTGATAAAGTTAATCTGTTAATGAGGGAGCTGAGTCTGTTGTACTCTTCATCATAACCATCAAAGCTTGACACTTATTGAATCAGCTTTAGTTGTACAGAAATCCAAATACAAGTTTTCACTCTTGTGAAAAAGTCTTACAGTTTCTGTGAACTTTTACACACAAACTAGAACCTCCTCTGAATAAAGATCATGACATTAATGTTTCACATATAAGCAAATTAGATAGTTTTATCTGTTTCGAGTCATTTCAAAATGTATAGCTTTATAGAAAAATGACTTCCATCTCGGGTTTGTTATGTCCTGGTTGACCAAACTGAGGCCCCACTACAGAGAGGAGGTCAAACTGACTCCTCACACGAGTACAGTAGTATCTCCTGACTCCTGTCTCGATCTCTTTCCTGACCCTTAGGTGATTAAAACCTGTAAGAAGATGGGAATCCGGACGGTGGCGGTACACAGTGATGTGGACTCGAATGCGGTGAGACCACTCTGCCATCACCTCTTCAGGTCGTTTAGTCGAGCGAGGTTCAAACAGCTTGTGTAGAGAAAGCCTGCGCTCTCCTCCCTGGAACGGAGTTCTGTGCTGGTGGGTGGAGTTTTCCATCCCCATGAGTGATGGCTGTCAGTCATCCCACTGTTCCATATGTATGAAAGAGGTGAGGAGAGGGCTGCTCTCCTGCAGCTCAGGCCTAAACTGGTTTGAGTTGGGGGCAGGGGAGAAGTTGTGCATTTGATTGGATGTCTCTAAGGAGCTCCTAAATAAAGACCCCTGTCAAACAGAACAGTAGGGGAGCTTCTCATATGCATACGAGAGAGTTTGGCTTGCCTGTATTTTTTTTTTTTTTTTTTTTTTTGGAGGAGGTTGCCTTTGTGGGGGGTGGGGAGAGTTATATGCTGAGTTCCCCAGCAGACTTTCTGGATACTGAAAATATTCCTCAACACCAAGAGGAAGAGCCATTTTGTGTTGTACCCTTGCAAAATCTGGTTAATTTCATGTAAAGATTAATGGTTATTGGAGGGGGGGGGGTCATTTGAGGTACAAATGGTCTGGACCTTGTATTAAAGGTGACTGGTCTTTAAACTGGTCTTCTGTGAGGTGAGCTGCATTTGACTGGACATGTGGATGTTCAGGCAGCTTCACTCTCATGGGTGTAATTACTTTATGGAGGCCCTTCCTCAGCTCCACTGCACTGCTGTAACGCCAGAGAACCTCAACCTCCCACTGTGTGACCCAGCAGAAACACACCTGTTTATCGTCAGGCCTGAAACGAGATGAATCGGTTGAAGGTTTTCAAGAGGTGAAGCACAAAACTGAACTCTGAAGGTTCCGGGCAAAGTTTTCAGTGCTTTTCCTTGAAGATGGTGCCATTGGAGACAAATGAAAATGGAATTGACTTTTTGGTGCTTCTGTGGGACACAGCGGTCAGTTGTTGGAGGTTAGAACTGTGAGGGAGGGGCGTAACCCCCGACAACAAACCAGCAAACCAACACAGAGAATCCGAATGCGCTCAGAATGTTGAACATTCCTTTGGAACATGCAACAGTGATTCTTTTCACTCTTTAAGCATCCGATTCATAGTAACAGACGTATTAAGGTTTTCAGAGACCCACGAGCACTGGTTCATCGTGACATGTGACGGCAGAGAGGAAGTGAAAACGTTTCTGTACCAGAGGGGAGTGGAGCTGGGGCATTGTGCTGCATGACGGATCACGTGTCTCTGTCCTCACACGTCTATGTCTCCACACGTTACTGTGCTCACGCGTGTGTGTTAAGTGAGGCAGGCGTAGAAGGAGGCAGCTGGTTAGGGTTGTGATGCCTCCTAACAGTTGTTAGCTTAATGTTTCCCTTGGCTGATGTCTGTCACTTCATTAGCCAAATACATTCCTAGTGGTGTGAGTGGGTGGAGTTCACTCATGCCTACATCTAATATCGGTGGTGCACTATGTTGTTAGTGGACTGGTGTTACTAGTGGACTTGAGACGATGCAGTAAAATACGTTTAGAAGAATATTGGTCATTGAAGTTGGTCAAAGCTTATGTTGAAACTTGGAGGGTTGTACTGGAGTGTTTCAAACGGGTGTGTGTGTGTGTGTTTGTTTGTTTCTCTTAGGTTCATGTGAAGATGGCAGATGAAGCTATGTGCGTAGGACCTGCCCCCACCAGTAAGAGTTACCTCAACATGGATGCCATCATGGAGGCCATCCGACAAACAGGAGCTCAGGCTGTAAGAGAGTGGGTGTGGGTGGATGCGGGTGTAGTTGGGTGAGGGTGGATGCGGGTGTAGTTGGGTGAGGGTGGATGCGGGTGTAGTTGGGTGAGGGTGTGGCAGAGGGAGTACCTGATGTAGAGCTGATTATAGCCTTGTGGAACATTGACCTGTTTCCCTCCATGTTTCTCCAGGTGCATCCTGGGTACGGGTTCCTCTCTGAGAATAAAGAGTTTGCCAGGAGGCTGGTGAGTGTGTTCTCTCTCACTGGGGCAGAAAACAAGACAAAGACAAACAAGAGACTGAAAGAATGCGAATATTCAAATGACTTTGTTTTACAGTTAGACTTAGAATGATCTTCCAGCACACACACTCACACATACACTCACACATTCTGTGTGTTTTTGTAATTAACAGCTTGATGCCCCCCTGTAGTAATTTAATTAAAGGTGCGAGGTCTAAGGTGAGAAGATTATTTGCAGTTCAAATAAAGGCACTGGGGCACAAACAGTGGAAAGATTTCACTACACCCTCTACACTAAACTCCTCCACCGGTACCGTCTCTCCTCACCATACTACCTTCTCCACTGTTCCATAACTGTTCCTTCTCCACTGTTCCATAACTGTTCCTTCTCCACTGTTCCATAACTGTTCCTTCTCCACTGTTCCATAACCTGCTCCTCTGGCATATTTTCTGATAGTAAATGTTCTAGTCTTTATAATATTTTGCTATGGTATTAAAACATGAATGCTAATTCCTAAACTCTGTCAAATGCTAATTTATAGTGTTAAGATTTTTATTTCAACAGGTTTTTTTTTTTTTTTTGTCTTGTAAAAACAGTCCTGAGACTCCAGCCAGTCTCGCGTGTTTGTGTTTTTTGGGCCGTGTGTTGGTCTTGGGGGTTGAAATCTGAGATAGGAGACTAAATTTGTGCAAAGCGGAACCATGGGAGGGGCCTTCGGCCGGGTCAGGGCAGGCTTTGTTGCCATGGCAACTGCATCAAGCCCGTGCCAGGCTGACGTCTCTATCCTCCCTCGCCGGTCCTGCGCTGAGATCAGAGTGACATGACTGCTAACGCTTTCTTGCAGAATATGGTCACAGTGTGAGTCAGGGCTTTGGTTTTTGTTGGAGAGTTTGGCTCTCGCTACAGGGCTCTCTCTCGCTACAGGATTCTCTCTCTCACATGTGCGCGCGCACACACACACACACACACACACACACACACACACACACATTGATACTTCGCTGCGGGACTCTTCTCTGCAGTGTGATGGAGGGAGGGACTTGATGGAATGTGACAAAGGAGATGAGTGCATCTCCAAAGGCTCCTTTCTCCTTCCTTCCATCCATCTCTCTCTCTCTCTCCTTCTCTCTCTCTCTCCTTCTCTCCCTCTATCCCTCTCTTTTCTCTCTTTTTTGCTGACCTGTTACTCTCCTGCAACACATCCTGCACATTTACACTAAGATTCCTGCAGATGTTGAACGTTGTGCTCGTGTGTGTGTGTGTGTGTGTGCTCGTGTGTGTGTGTGCTCGTGTGTGTGTGTGCTCGTGTGTGTGGGTGCTCAAGTGACCAGTAGGTGTGCAGGGTGATGACGTTGTTCTGACTGGAGCCAAGTGGGGTTCCTCAGGAAAACTCACACACACACACACACACACACACACACACACACACACACACACACACAGGCAAATGTTGCCACAGCAACCTTGGCCTCACATTGACACCCATATAGTACTAGTGGTCTTGGCTCTAGATACACATGTATTGGCTCATTAGCAGAGTCTCATTAGCACTGTCTCACAGCTGCTGTTCTCCATGTTACTTGTACCTTAAAGGCTCTCTGTTCACATTCCACTGTCCAAGGTTTTTCACATATAAAGTGCTCTTGGTTTATAAGTACTTAGAGTCTGTGCTAGGCTGTTAAATACCAGCTCATACTTACTGACCCCCTGTGACTCTGGAGTTTGTGTGAATTACCATCTCAACCCCCAACCCCCAAACCCACTAAAACATTACTCAAAACCCCACACACACACACACACACACACACACACACACACAGTCACTCACAGATGAGTGGGCTGTCCTCTACCTTCTGTGTGTGGAAATGAAGATGTCATTACATTAGCAGTTGAATGGTGACCCCCCCCCAACCACACACACATGCACACACACACATATGAATACAAGGTGATGGAGCTCCCTCTCTCTGAATGGGAGCCCCCTCTCTCTGACAGTTAGTACACTTTTATGCAGTGCAAACGAGAAGGACTCGGGCCCCAGGCCAGATCAGGGGCCAGAGCGAAAGGGTCTGTTAAGATTACCTCTACGGCCTCTTTACCATGCTAAAGGGACATTGCTTCTGAAAAGGGGAGAGGAGATTGACTTGTCTTCAAGTGGGATTTTTGGGGGAGAAGCGCGTGTGTGTGTGTGTGTGTGTGTGTGTGTGTGTGTGTGTGTGTGTGTGTGTGTGTGTGTGTGTGTGTGTGTGTGTTTACACAAGAATATGTTTTGGTAGAGTATTAATAATGCACACAGACACTCATGTAACATCATGTGATTTCTAGCACAGTTTTAGCTTTTTTAGTAATGGAATGCAGTCAGCACCTTCTCCTTTTCTAACACAGCCCACACACACTCTCTCTCTCGAAGTGTGAATGAGCAGAAGGAGGGAGTGTGTGAGTGACAGTTGAATAGTCAAAGGTGTTTTGATTATTAGTCAGATCCCACAGAGGAAGACAGAGAGCTTGTAGTTACTGCTGTGGACTGTAACTATGGACACAAACTAGTCCAATCACCTCTCTAATGATGAATCAATAACAGAAATGCACGGTTAATGTTGCATTTAACTTCTTTTCAATGCACTTAAAAAAAAAAAAAAGAAACTTTTTTTCAAAGTACTTCAACTTTAAAGGTGCTGTTACCCTGTTTACAGTTTGGGTCAGAAAAAAACAAGCCAATTAAAATAAAAAAAAAGAGTAACATTGTGACACCAAACGCTACACTACCAAACTCTGTAACACTAAACCATAAATTTTCCACAAAGATTTATAGACCTCTCTCTCTCTCTCTCTCTCTCTCTCTCTCTCTCTCTCTCTCTCTCATTTATCTCATTCTCTCCCCTCTTGAGCCTGACACTAATTGCATTGTTTAGCAGGACTCATGGGGTCGAATCTCTTTCCTAATGACAGACTCCTCACTCTGTGTATGCGACCCTCAGGCACTCTTAGCTGTAGTATATTGGGCAGGAAGTCGCAGCCTCACAATTCCCGAGCGTTCCAAAGGAAGCGGCGGTGGAAGCTCGTCTTCCTGTGCCGTGCTCTGGCAGCATAGGCGGGCCGCTCGGAACCGCTCGGAACCGCTCCAGCCTCGCCACTCCCCCATACTGCACAGTTCAAACCCACAGGGTCTGTAGAGAGGGGACTTGGTTTGTCATGGAAACCCAGTAGAACACCTTATGCCCCCCCCCTCCCCCCGCCCTTCAACTTTTGGACTTCCTTTTGTTTTTTATTGTTTGTTTGTTTATCTGTTTGTTTTTTTGCTAGCACAAAAGGATTTAAAGTTCATTAAAGATCTTAAAAATACCACACTTCATGTCACAGGTTCAGGAAACTGTTGATTTATTTAAGGTGATCAAGCGTGTGCCTAACAGTAATTCTTTATCTTTTTTGTCAGGCAGCCGAGGGGGTCACCTTCATCGGTCCTGACACACATGCTATCCAGGCCATGGGGGATAAGATTGAAAGCAAGATCATTGCCAAAGCAGCCAAAGTCAACACAATCCCGGGCTTTGATGGGGTCGTCAAGGTGAGGCCACCTTTTGAGCAGCCGAGCGCTTCAGGAAAAAAACCAAACAAAACCAAGTTGCATGTATGTGTTTATTGTGATTCCCAGTCAGCTCAGTAGTTTAAGGTGTTGTATTCGAACGAGTAAACAAGTACAGTATTCCTACAGTCATTCTGCGTGTTGCCATGACAGCGTGCAGTTCCAGCTGGCCCAAAAACACACACACGCTTCCTCTCTCGTTCTCTCTCTCTCTTGTTCTCTCTCTCTCTCTCTTGTTCTCTCTCTCTCTCTCTCGTTCTCTCTCTCTCTCTCTTTCTCTCTCTCTCTCTCTCTCTCCTCTTCTTTGTAACCAGTGAGACTGGGTTTTATTAGGATTAAGCTGACACTAGAGGAGCGAGACTAGAGCAACAGGACCAGAGGAACAATCCTGGAACCCAGTTAACCAAACTTCTCCTGTCTCTGTCTGTCTGTCTGTCTGTCGCTTCCTTGACCTTTCTCTCTCCACTCCTCTTTGTCTGTGTGTCTGTACCCTTGGCTCCGCCCCCCCCTCCGCCCCTCCCCCACCCACCCCCCTGCGTTTAAACGCGCTGGAACGTTCCGCCGTGCTGCTCGTTTCGACGCTTCCTGGCCTTATTGGCTCTATAAAGACAAGCCGAGGCTCTTGGGCCAAGGCAGACAAAGACGGCGCAAAGGGTCGGCCATTACCACATGAGAGAGCGCTAACGACCGCCTCTCCATCCCCCAGATCACTATCGCGCTCTCGCACACACTCGCACACACTCGCTAAAACGCTCCTCGTTCAGCTCAAGACTTGGGCCTGCTGTCTGCTTTCTCACCTTGCTCTGATTAGATGGAGCTGTTTGGTTTGTGGGGGGAGTGATGGAGGTTTGTGGGGGGAATAGATTGGGTTTCCAGTGCTGTTTAGCACAGCTGAAGCACTTATAATTGTGCTTGAAAAAGTAACATGTTGGTGTTGCCATAGTCCTCTCAGTTGTTGTTAGTTTTATTTTTTGTGTGTGTGTTTTGGGTTTTTAACTGGGAACGTATTTGTTCTGAAACAATTCAGGTGAAATAAATCAAAAACCCTCAATAAAATGATGCTATAATTGTCACTGCAGAGAAAGATTAACGATAAACATAATCAACAAAACACAGAACTCTGCCCTCTGCTGGTTGTAATGTTGGACTGCACCTTCACCGTAATACTGCAGTATCTCAGCCGTAATGCTCAAATCAGTACTACAGGATGGCATCTAGGAGGTTGCAGCATTTCAAACGCTCCAATCATTGATGTCCTCACTGTATTTGTGTAATTGGGACTGTGTGGATCTGCTCACCAGGAAGCCTTGGTGACGCATTTTGTTGTGTTTTGGTTTTTTGTAGGACGCTGAGGAGGCCGTGAGGATTGCGCGCGAAATCGGTACGAACCAGACCTGACGTTTATTTAAGAGCCGTTGTACGAACACCTCACTCCCCAACCCTCGAGTCCTAGAGGACGTTTGAGCGTTTCCTCCTGCTCCAGTGTACCTGCGAATGAATATATGAATATAACACACAGAACGATAAACATTACAGTGCTGTTTGGGTCTTACCGTGTGTGTGTGTGTGTGTGTGTGTGTGTGTGTGTGTGTGTGTGTGTGTGTGTGTGTGTGTGTGCGCGCATTCCATGCTAACTATGCTACGTACTGTGCTAGCCACACTAGCATGGTGCCCATTAGATTTAGCTGTTAGCCTGTTAGCATGCCTGCAGAAGAGGTCGGGTAAAGTGGCCCCGCCCCCTCCTCAGTGGCGTGGTGATGAGATCGGTTTCGTCTCTCTCCCAGGGTACCCGGTCATGATTAAGGCGTCAGCTGGTGGTGGAGGGAAAGGCATGAGGATAGCCTGGAGTGACGAGGAGACCAGGTGAGACATTACCGAGACCTGCATGAGACACCCAAGAGACAGACGCAGTAGAATAAAAAGTTCATACTGCTTTTTAAAAACGGCTGTCAATAAAAATTGGTTCCTGCGTCCCCCGCCTGGTATTAAACCAAGAAAGATTGTAAAGTGGAATCCCACACTGGTTCACTAAGTGGATGTAGAGAGACGAGACGAACTTTAATACAGAGTGTGAAGAGGGAGTGAGCGAGTGTGTGAGCTGTGTTGAGAGTGACTGAACTTTTTTAACTGTTTGTGCTTAATGTGTGTTTATGACGTTTGATGTGTGTCCAGTGGAGCTGACAGTGTTTGTTCCTCTAATAAAAAAACCCTCAACAAGTGTTTGCTCTTTACTGACGAGGTGTGACTCCATTACTTCAGCTATTTTCACATGGGCTTTAGGTGACATTTCTCTCTTGCATCTCTGATTCAGTGTTTCTCTCTCTCTCACTCTCTCTGGCCCTGATAAAATGCGTAGGGAAGGGTTTATCTCTATTGCTGTCTTTATCTCCAGAGGGATCTCATTCCTTTGCTTTTGAGTTGTAATTAGATTCATCCCACACACCAGGCCCTGCAGATATAGGGAGAGTGTGAGTGTGAGAGTGGGAGGACAAGGAGAAACAGATCAACAGCTGATAAGACCCTCATACACCTTAACAGCACCGCTGCAGCCGACCAATCGGAGAAAGGCAGCCGAGGGGCTTGGCCAATCATGGTGCAGAGTTGTCTTTGGGATTTTAGAATTACTTTGACTTGCTAGAACAATAATGTCCCTTGAAATTATTAAGAAGATATGGCCTCCTACCTTTTGTGATGAGTAGTCAAAGCGATGGTTTTGTCGGAGCGGTTGCAGACGTCTGGTTGTGACGGAGAAATTCCCCCCCCGTCTCTGCAGGGAAGGTTTTCGCTTCTCCTCCCAAGAGGCAGCCTCCAGTTTTGGAGATGATCGACTCCTCATCGAGAAGTATATCGACAACCCTCGGCACATTGAGGTCCAGGTGAGTGTGAGCTGGTGGGGGGGCTGAGGAGAGAGGACCCCGGATCAGAGTGGACGGGTTTGACCTGCGTGAAGAACAGACTTCTCCCAAGAGCCTGTCTGAGATCCTGCTGAGAAGTGTGTGTGTGTGTGTGTGTGTGTGTGTGTGTGTGTACACAGGTATTGGCAGATAAGCATGGAAATGCTCTCTGGCTCAACGAGAGGGAGTGTTCCATTCAGAGACGAAACCAGAAGGTAGTGGAGGAAGCACCCAGGTGTGTGTGTGTGTGTCTGTATTTGTGCCTGTGCTTGTGTGTGTGTGTGTATTTGTGTGTGTTTGTGTATTTGTGTTCATAACAGAACGGTTTAGAAAGGCACTCAGGAATATTATAGTGAACAGGAGGGGATCAAGTAGAACTAAAGTCAGATGTGGAGATAAATTAGTATGTTACATTTTTAGATGTGTTTAACATCGCGTGTGTGTGTGTGTGTGTGTGTGTGTAGCACGTTCCTGGACGCAGGCACGCGGCGAGCAATGGGTGAGCAGGCAGTGTCTCTGGCTAAAGCTGTACAGTACTCCTCAGCAGGAACTGTGGAGTTCCTCGTCGACTCCAAGAAGAACTTCTACTTCCTGGAGATGAACACACGCCTACAGGTGTGTGTGCGCGCACGTTCTTGCTAAGGCTGTAGTAACAGTGGGTTTAATGCAATAAATGCACCCCTCGATACTTAAATCAAAACATTGTGCTCTCAGTAAAATAACATTCCCTCATTACTAGCTGCTCTCTCTGTTGGAACGGCTGGTCTGTCAGAGCCTATAGAAACTAGTGTGACACATCATTTAGTGCAGATCAAAGAAGTTTGGGCTATTCATTAATACAGGCCTCCCAGATGGAGGCTGTGTGTAGGAGCTAACTGTTAGTGGTTTAGGTTTTGCTCTGTGACTCTTATAATTGTGTAAAAGTGTGTGTGTGCGCGCACATGCACACGTGTTTACACAGGTGGAGCACCCCATCACGGAGTGCATCACTGGATTGGACCTTGTACAAGAGATGATTCGTGTTGCTAAGGGTTACAGCCTCCAGCACAAACAGGAAGACATCCCCATTAACGGCTGGGCCATCGAGAGCAGAGTCTACGCAGAGGTAAACAGAGAAACAAGAAAACAACGTCTCGTATTCACAAAAAGCATCATGGGAGTCGATTGATTTCTACGATCTAAGATGTGTCCAGCAGATATATTTTAGTGAGCTTTAACACTAACCCTAGACCCTGCCTTTGTTTTGGTTTAGATCCAGTGCTTGAAAGTGACTTGTGTGCCATCAGTGTGAACAGACCTGTGTTCTTGAGCGCACACACACACACACACACACACACAATATCAACTGATGTCAGGTCTGCTGGTGTGAAATACAATCATAAAAAGGTCAAACAGCAAAACAAATAAAAGCACAGTACTAGAATTTCTTCGTAAAGATTGTTTGCCCTGGCGGTTGGCTGACATTTCCTAATCAGTTAGGATTAGGATGAGATTAGGGCTAGATTTATGACCAGATTAGGGTTGGGATGAGATTAGGGCTAGAGTTATGATCCTTTTAGGTTTAAAGCTTTGATGAGATTAGGATTAAAGGTTAGGATGATATTAGGGCTAGAGTTATGATGAGATTAGGATTAGAGTTATAATGAGATTAGGATTAGGGTGAGATTAGGGTAATACAGTGGAGGAGATGGCTGCTGTTTGCCTTCTGCACAGACCCACATGTGGCTGGTTGTGGAGGAGAAGGCAGTGGTGGTTTAACTGGGACGTGGGTGGGTGTGTGTGCGCTCACGTACACACGTGATAAAAGAACAACCCACGAGAAATCAGATCAGACACTTCCCTCTTCTGTCACTTAAACTTAAAACCGCATAGAAAAGTAGCGCATATCTAATCTGGTTGTGTTCAAAAATAAAAATCTAAAAACGCACCCAAAAATAAAATACATCCAGATTTGTTTCTCTTACGCTCTCACTCTCGTTCACTCTCACTCTCGTTCACTCTCACTCCGTCTCCTTTTTTCGCTTTGATTCCTTCTTTTCTCCACATTTTTTCTTCTCTTTATCTTCTCTTCATTTATTTCTTTATTTTTTAATTTTCTCTTTTCTCTGTGTCTTCCTCGTTTTCTCAGGACCCCTATAAGTCCTTTGGTCTGCCATCCATCGGTCGACTCTCTCAGTACGAGGAACCGGTAAACCTGCCAGGGGTGAGTCTCCGAGCCAACACTAGCAACACTAGCAGGCCAGTATGGGCGGAAATACCATATTACTGTGTTGCATGCTGCCTAGTAATATTGTTTCATGTTTATATATTTGTTTCGGTGAGACGGTTAGCAGGTACTGGGTGATGTGTGTACGATGGTCACCTATACATCACCCGTATGGAATCTCTGAGACTGGTCACAGCAGGGGGGGGGAGTGGTTTGTTAGAGGCCTCATTTGCATATCACAGCCTTCTGTGATATCAGTCGTGCAAAGGACAGCACATAATGGTTAGCCAATGATATTGCGGTCTGGAATCTCTGAGAGAGAGAGACGCGCATGGAGAGACACAGATTAGTGGAAGGAGCAGCATCTTTGATGTCTAATATGAGCTGAAGAGAACTGTCAGTGCCTTTACTCTACTGCCCTTTACAGCTGTGAGTGTGTGTGTGTGGCTGTGTGTGTGTGTGGCTGTGTGTGTGTGTGGCTGTGAGTGTGTGTGTGCGTGTGTGTGTGTATGTGCGGCTGTGCGCGTGCGTGTGTGCGCGCGCACGTGCGCATGTGTGTGTCCTGGGCTGCAGTGTTTGATCAGGATACTCACTACTCACACATGTTCTTTGAAGCTGTATAGTGGCCCGTAGGGGTCTGGGCTCTTTACAGCTTTCCTGCCACTAGAGTAAACATGTAATTGATCCCAGAGCTGAGGGGCCATCCTGCATGTGCACGTACGTGAGGGTGTGAGGGCCTGTCACCCTGCATCAGCATGTGTATTTATACTAGAAAAAAAACTTGTATCCAAATAAGGTTTCTAACTATCAAATGATTTATTTTGAGACTGTGTGTGTCTGTGAGAGTGTGTGTGTGTGTGCATGTGTGTGTGAGTGTGTGTGTACACAAGAGTGTTTATCATTTGATTGAGACGCCTCTCCCAAGGACAGAGATGTTCACACTGTCCTTTGTAGCAGGACACTGAATAATGATCTATTCTAATAAAGTGTTTCATCTGGTAAAGAAAATAATCCTCACCGAGGATATTTACACTCCTCTCCAGGCGTTTATATCCAACAGAAAGACAGAGGCAGTGATCAGTGTTTAGCCATTTCTAGTGGTGTCATGTTGTGGGGTTTCCTTGTCCTGTGAACACATCTATTGTTCTGTCTGTCTGTTTGTTGTTGTCATTAGGCGAGAATAAAAGCAAAAAAAACAATCTGTCTGCTGTGCCCAGACAGGACAGAGTGACTATAAATAATCTTGTCAGTTAATGCTGGCTTCTGAAGGATTGAAATGCAAGTAGAGTAGGTGTTCAGGATTTGGGTCTCCACATAAATGAATGCAGTTTCTGCGTGTGAATGAACTGATTTGGAAACAGATGTGGACAGATCTACCGCACAGCTTTGGTTATGAGGTGAATTTCTTTGGGCTCAGTCAGGACCTCCCCAGCGCTGGCTGCATAACGATTGAAGGGCGTGGAGGTGATTTCAGTAACCCTGCTCACTCCACTCACTACTCAGCCCTGTTCCAGAGAGCTGTTGCTTTGGTTCAGAGGATCGGAGTGGCGTGTTTGTTACCCGCGAGACCCGGGTTCGAGTCCCGTGTCTGGTTGCTCTTTATGTCTCAATCCAATTTATTTTTCATCTTTTAAGGTTTTTTTTTTTTTTCCGCTTGTTTTTCTGCAAGGACTTCCTTGAGTTGTTGTGATTTGATGGTGTGTTTTTGAGAGAAGCATGAGAAAAGATGGTGTGACACGATGATGCCCGCTTTGCTAAGCGTTACCGCTGACATCAGCGTTGCTAAGCGTTACCGCTGACATCAGCGTTGCCTCTGACATTTAGCCGGTGTGGGTTCCCTGCTAGAGCAGCTCCCTGATAGACCGGTACCCTCGAACATGTCAGGTGCCGATGTTTTAACACCTTAATATTTTTAATTGCGATGTTTTCTTCGAATTTCGTCTCAAGGTCAGAGTGGACAGTGGTATTCAAGAAGGAAGCGACATCAGCATCTACTATGACCCCATGATCTCCAAGGTAAACGGACCAGCTTTGGAAGACGGTGGCTGTTGGTTCAAGCTGTCTTGTGTTTTCGATGGTTGGGTGGTGGTGGTGAGGAGGTGGGGCAGAGGGTGGGGGCAAAGGTGTTCAGCCTGAGATGCTTGACAGGAGAACAGGAGCCACGTGTTCTGGCTTAAGGAATGGGCTTCAGAATAGAGGAGGGGAGCTCAGTGTGGGGCCACCATCTATATGTACCTCGCTCACATTCAGCCAAGAGTCAGACAGGAGAAGGAAAGGAAGAGAAGCTCCTCACAATGTGTATTTAAACACGAGGGCCTCCAAGTCGGAAGCCTCGATCTCGTATGTATGTGCATGCAAGTGTGAGCATGAGCTCACACCTATGGGCCTACTGAGATGTGGTGTGTGTGTGTGTGTGTGTGTGTGTGTGTGTGTGTGTGTGTGTGTGTGTGTGTGTGTGTGTGTGTTTTGAAGTATAAGGGAAAGGTCACTATCCACCATCATTAAACCATGACTGCTGAAAACACACACACTCGCTCACAAACCCTAAAGTTTCCTCAACACTTTGCACAGGACATGCAGTGCACGACAGTCCCCCCTATATCATTCTCACCACATCAGATCTCTGCTGGATGTTGGTGCAGTGCTCACAGATTTAGGTATCTGAAGCTAATGCAATCGCACCACTGCACCAAGCCCTTAACAGGCTTGGACAGAGAGAACTACAGCAGAGCGCTTTAGCCAGTAGAGCGGACAGGCTCCGGAGAGCTCCTGGCTCCTCGTGGTGCCGGCTCTGCGGTCTGCTACAGATCGTGCTCAGAGCACACATGCATCCATCTTCCTCTCAGGTGGGTGTCAGAGCCAGGCTGCTCCTCGCAGGCCTCCTCCTCGCCTGCTGCAGAAGTAAATGTGAAGCTCACGTTTAATCATCCGTTTTTTCCTCCTTTCTGTTCAGTCCCCAAGCATTTCTCTCTCTCTCTCTCTCTCTCTCTCTCTCTCTCTCTCTCTCTCTCTCTCTCTCACTCTTACTCACTCCCTCACTCATTTTCCCTCTATCTGCTTGTCCTTCCTTTTCATACTCTCTTTCTTTCTCTCCCTCTATCTCACTCTCTCATTTTCTCATTACCTGTCTGTCCATCTTTTTCTTTCTCCCTCTCAGCCTCTCTCTCTCTCTCTCTCTCTCTCTCTCTCTCTCTCTCTCCTGCTTGTTTTTTTCTGTTCTATTTCATGTTTAAGCCTCATTAGTGATTTCTCACAAAACTTCTTCTGCCTTTGAGTCTCGGTGTGTGTGTGTGTGTTCGTGCAACGCATAAAATCAACAAATCCTATTTTAAAAGGTGATTGCGCGACTTTGTTAGATTCAGAGATTAATCAATAGAGCGCAAACTCTAATCAGCATGCCATAGAAACTTAAATTGCTATAGAAACTACTATAGAAAGTACAATGTAATA
>JAOYMR010000013.1:9111080-9125080 GCA_025802075.1 Tenebrosternarchus preto | reverse complement strand
TGAGGGTCCATCACGTGTAGTGAGACTGTGAGCTCTGAGGGTCCATCACGTGTAGTGAGACTGTGAGCTCTGAGGGTCCATCACGTGTAGTGAGACTGTGAGCTCTGAGGGTACATTAACATCAGTAGTATAAGAGGTTGATGCATGAATATCGCATAAACCTTAGTCAGTCTTTGATCAGATATCACGGTAACACCTCTGTTGTGTGTGTGTGTGTGTGTGTGTGTGTGTGTGATTTATTACCCCCTCAGGTTAAGAGTGTACATTGTAAAGCCGGAGAAACAGTTGGAGAGGGAGATCTTTTGGTGGAGCTGGAATAAACACACACACAACTGTCTTCTTTCTGGATGGATCTTCACCCCATGGAAACGAAACGTCGGCAGCGTGGATGGAACAGCCTTTTTGTGTTTTTGTTTAGCCGTCTTCTGCTTCTCTCACTGTAGTCATGGGAAGCACATTGAAAAGCAAGAGCATCCTGTGCTTCCATCCATCCCAGTCAGCAAGACGGCACGCACACACCCCGGCCTTTACCACCCGAGGCACATCACCACTGGCACCTCGGTGAAAAGCAGACCACTCTAATAGCTATTTACTTCTTTGGAAGCCACTGGTTAAATTCACTCCTTATGTTTTGTGCATTCTACAGAAATCACACTAGTGCATTTAAACATGGAATCATTTTTACCTATTATTGGTTTAAAATGGACTTCATTTGTGGGAAGCACAGGGGTCTATATGCTCTTTGATTTCTATATTTAAAAAGGTGTTTGTATGTAATGACGGTCCACTGGGTTTCCCACAACCCTTTTCAGCAGTGTAGTGTCTTTGACAATGTGAATGAAGCAGGTGGACAAGACCTTCCACAGAGCTGAGGAGAAGGAGGAGGTCTCGTGGTGGAGCTGGTGACTGAATCCTTCCTCAAACTTGTCTAATCCTCCCAGCCCTCACAACTCACCCTGGAACGTCCTGGCTGTAAATGCTTTTTTTTTTAAAAAAAAAAAAAAAAAAAAGGATTTTTGTAAAAAAAAAAAAATAAATAAAAACGTTGACTCATAGGAAAGAAGCCCATTGTTTTTAGTGGATAATAATATGTATAATATTCATAATCCTTTACAACTTCTTAGCTTGAGACCTTTGATAGCCAATCAGTGAAAGTGGAATATGTGAGTACCGGTACTTGATTGGTTGGCTTGGATTGATCAAGTAGTAGATGGTTGAGTGGAACCAATGATGTCATCGCTTCATGAATCATCGATCACACTCTCCCTCCCTCCCAAGAGAAATGACGAGTCATCCTCTGTATTGCATTCATTTTTTTTTTTTAATGTAGCAATGTTTTTTTTTTTTCCCCCCCAGACATATTTTAACAAATGTAAACAAAATAAGTCAATCGAGATCACTGGATTCTGCCTCTTCTGTGGGGTAGTTTCACTGTGCTGGGATGTTCACTCTCAGTCGTCTGAGATTCCTGGTCGTTAAGAGCATCCGCTGTTGAGGACTGCCGGCCGTTACAGTGTTACCGACCCTTTCAAAAGCGGCCTGGTGGGTTTCGATGTAAACTTAATTTTAGACTTCCAGGTCCAACTGGTGGTTTGGTTTCCTTGTACCACACCTGATGAGTGAAAAACTGTGTGTGTGTGTGTGTGTGTGTGTGTGTGTGTGTGTGTGTGTGTGTGTAAGAGAGAGATAGATAGATATGGAGGCCTTCTTTTCTACTGAATGCTGTCTTCTCTCACTGTTCTTGCTCGGTGTACGTGCACTGGACCTGCATTACCATACTTGGTTTGTGCTTGAAAAGACTCTCCACTTCCTGTGACCTTGTACTGGAGCCCAGCCTCAGTGAGCTGCCCTCACCCCACAAGCTTCAGTCTGAGCTGGACCTTTCAACCCCTCCTTTGTTCCCCTTCACCGTGAAACGTTGTAGTCCTACAGCCGCGCTTTAACGGCTGGCCAAGACCGAACCGCCTGAGTCTCTCCCTTGTTTTCCGCACTTGTCTCGCAGAAAGAAAAAAAAAATCAATTTCTTCTTTTATGTTCTCACCTTCGGCAAATGCCAAAGGAAGCAAAAAGGACCTTCACCTCGGTCGCTAGGACCCTCGTCACCTCGGTCGCTAGGACCCTCGTCACCTCGGTCGCTAGGTCCACGCTGTCGCCGTCTGCTGCAGGTTACAGCCGTGAAAAACTCGCTGCCGCTCCCCCTTGCGGGCCGCCGTGTGGCTGAGCTGCGGTTCCGGCCAGGCCCCGTGCGGAGCCTCAGACCGTAGTGACTCTCATGACCAGCTCTCGGTTGCCGTTGCTGGGCTGGCTGCCGACAGTGGCTGGAGGAGCCGAGGCAGTGGTGGGCGGAGCGACGGCGGAGGAGGGGCGGGGCTCCTGCGAGCGCAGGTGCTGGCTGAGCAGCTGCAGCAGGTTGTACGCGCAGTGATGGTCCATCGGAGGCGGGGCCATAAGAGGTGGGGCCAGCCCGTTCCCCGCCTCCGGCGCTTCCTCCGGCGTCGTCTCGGCTGCTGGTGGCACAGCCGTGGCGGGAGACATGGCAGCCGCCATGAGAGAGGAGGTGGAGGGGGAGGGGCCTGCGGCGATGGGCGGGGCCGAGGCAGCACGGTTGCTCAGGGGGAGGGTCAGGGCACGGAGTGTGCTGCTGCCCTTCTGTGGGTCATCAGTGTCCCGAACCTTGTCATAGTTAAGAACCTTCCACTGCTGGTTCACCGCCTGCCAGCGGTTGAAAATCCGGAACACAGATGGGCCCTCGTGGACGATCAGGGCTGAGGAGAGAAGAACGCAGTCATTATAAACATACACACACACACACACACACAGAGAATGGGTGAAGATCTTACATTACATCAAGTCATACAAAACACTGGTAAGTCTTTTGGACCTTAATGACCATGAAAAACCTGGTGTCTAAAACCATGCAGGTCATGAGGTTCAACTAGATACATAAGTAAAGCACAGTTCAGGTGCGTTTTCTTCTGTGCTTGAAAGGACGTTGCGCCCACACAAACGGACATCGCTGCTGTTTGCGAGGAAACCTTGGTCCTCTGTATAGTGTGTGTGGAAGGCAGACACAGTCCTTTGGCCCCTGAGCGGTAGGAAGAATGAGATGTGTCTCCTACACCTCCCCACACTGTCTCCTGCACTGGCTGGGGCTCTCGAGGGCCGCAGCAGAAAAGCGTTTTGTCCTTGTGGATCAGCTGATGATGTCCAGGGGGGGGGAAACTGGTGATGCTGGCTGGGTGGGAGGGACAGTGTAGCCCCGCCTCCTGTCAATCAGCCATCGCTGTGAGGACTGTGTCTCAGAGAAACCATGTACCATCTGGACTATTTGTGGTTGCTAGGTATTGTATGATGGGGGTCCTAACCCTAAACCTAAGTCTGACCCTAACCCTAAGCCTGACCCTGACCTTAACCCTAACCCTAAGCATATGTGTGTATGAGAGATACAGATTTTTTCTCATTTATACAGGCCAAGATATCTAAATGGCCCATATATGCAAAAGTCCACACATTCACCGCGTTTATCTACACCTGTGTTTCCCCATTTCTTTCTTCTTTTGCTATGGCCATGTTCACACACACGCACACACACACACACACACACACACATGCCTGTCATGCTGAAGTGAGTCTTGCTCTGATTTATCAGTGCAGCTGCAAGCAGCCACTCCATCTCTCCTCCACACTCCTCTATCGATTTCATCCCTCCATCCCAACTCCACTACCCACAGCCCCTCGCTCCGCTCCGCTCACACACTTGCGCGATGCTTTGACAGATTTGCAGACAGTAACACACTCCTCCTGGGCGCTATTTTTGCTAGCAGCGGAGTGTGAAAACGTCTGGGTGGAGGGTGGAGGGGGCGGGGGGGGGGTGGAGGCGATGGTAACAGCCCTGTTTGCTTGCGGCCTTGGAATTCAGCAAGTGCTGGAGGGCAGGGTTAAAGAGCAGGAAGCCACCTCAGGTGAGAGCAGCTGCTATGGAAACCAATCCTTGCCCAACGGTGTTCACAAAAAGCTACACCAGCTGCTTTGGGTTTACCGGTCTCGGCTTCACGCAACTCGAGTTCCCGAGCTCCGCGATGGCCTGGTGGGGCCTCGCCTGCACAGTCTTCTTCTAAAGAAGCGTAGTGTAAAGGAGTCTTTATCAGGTAATCTCTCTGGTGCTCTGCTTCTGTCTGTCTGTCTCTCTGTGTCTCTGTTTCTTTCATTTTAAATAAACACCACAGAAAATCCTCTTTGTCCATTAGTTAATCTCTCTCACTTCCTACCATTCTCTCAGGCCCCTGATCTTCTCATCACTGATGGTGAATGTGAGCTGAGTATTGATTTAACACACACACACACACACACACACACTCAGACTTCACATAGAGCTTGAAAAATCAGGCTGACTGGAGCTCGCAAAGCAATCCTTGAATTCTGATCAGCAGGTTATTTCTCACTCCTCTGCAGGAGCTGTGGCTAACGCCTTCACGATTTCTCACACACACACGCGCGCACACACTCTCTGTCATCTCTTTCTCTCACATACTCATACATCCCTTCCAACAACCACCACATTACGCTTATTTGTTCCTACTGAAATTAAAGAGGTCATAACGAATATTAATTACCAAGCAAAATATTAAAAGATTTCTATATTTAGACACACACCACCTCAGCAAAACCTATACTGCTTACCTGGGATAAACTGCTCATTTATTTCCCATCAGGCCTGTCACCACGGTAACCCTCAGCAAAAAAAACACCAAATAAGAATAGAACATGATGATGTAGTTCAAAGTACTTATGAGTGGAAGAGTGATTTGATATGCTGGTCCTCAGGTATAATACTGAGGTATTCCCTTGTTGTATAGATAAGTGTTTACACTACTCTAACATCCTCCTTTAACATCTGAGCCCTGAATCAGAGTGTGAGGCTCCTCTCCAAACTCCATTACTGCTAATATAAACAGCAGTTGGGACATTCATGACTGTGTAGCACAAGTTACTAATTATGGTTTAACTGGTGCAGTGAATAAACATGCCGTGTTTTGCCTCAGCATTTCCTCTAATTCTAGAGTTCAGTACGTTCCTGACTGTGCTACTGACTATGCTACTGACTATGCTCCTAACAGTGGAGGATGAACCACAGATGACTGACTAAAAACCAAAAGCTTACTTAAAAAATAAAGAATTACTGTTTTCCCCAATACTCTAGTTAATCAAATATTTCTCACTCTTTCTCTGTTTCTGTTTCTCTCTCTCTCTCTCTCTCTCTCTCTCTCTCTCTCTCTCTCCTCCATTAATCTGCTCTGTTTGGTCACTTGAGACACAGTCATACATCACCAAGAACCTCTGAAGGACTAGACCACTGATCAAACCCTCGCACATACACGTCCACACACACACACACGTGCGCATGTACACACACACACACACACACACACACACACATACTCATGGATTAGTCACCGAAGGCATCCATTCAGCACTACTGTTCAGCCTTGGCCCCGCCCCCTTACCCCTGCTGCTCCACCAGCCTCTCTATCAGCACTGAAAGCTCTTGCGTTATTCTCCTTAATCTGTCCACAGAGTGTCCAACAGCCTCCACCCTAAATCCGACCGCTTCACCACCGTCCGATCGGACCCGTATGCCGGAACGGAACGAGGGTCTCGACCCCTCCAGCAGGTGATCGGCTGTCGCCCTCGGCTTCATCTGCGTTTAGAGTCAGGACCGGCCTCCTGTCCAGAGCGCGTATGTCATGCAGCCCGAGGGAGGCAGGAGGAGGAGGCCTTCAGCGCCAGTCCACTCCTCTGACTGCTGGACTTTTATGACAGCTTTTTATTGGAGTAATTATTTCTGAAGAAATCTCCTCCATGTTTAGACCAAGCTATTTGTCAGTCTGGTCCTCTCTCTCTCTCTCTCTCTCTCTCTCTCTCTCCCTCTCTCTCTCCCTGCAGCAAGGCAGATCCATGCTTATGAGACGATACCTAACTGATTCAGTTTCATCATTTCATTAGAAACAAAGTTTCACGGGTGGAAAGCTGTGTGTGTGTGTGTGTGTGTGAATGTGTGTGTGTGTTGTCTTTTTCGCTTCAGCTGCACTGAACACAAAAACATACCAAATTATTACCGTACCCTGTACTGTAATTCTCCTCATCTCTCTCTCTCTCCATAACTTCATTCAATCCTCTAATTCTGTTACTCAGTGCCAAAATACTGAAGACGGCTTGATGTGAGCAGCATGTTTGTTTCGGGAGGTAAACAGGGGCTGGTGGTGTAAGAGCAGCCTCTGCCGTCACACGAATGTCACCAAACCGAAATCACGAGATCACTAACAAATACCAATCGGCGTAATCTTTTCATCTAATGACTTTCATTTATTATTAGCAACTTCAGTGGGGTTTTTTTTTTCACCCTGCGAGTGGGTGAAGAAATATCGATTTATACTGCAGACCTAGACAGACTACGTCTACGGCAATTTAATGTTATTTAACTAGTACTGTAAACTGTAGCTTTTTTCTCTGTCTAGACGTTGCAATGAAATCTCCTAGACGAGAGGATGTGCCAGGCTTTATGTATAAACATGCTGCTGTTACTGCGGCCAAGAATGAATCGGCTCCATGACGCCCACGCGCTCGTCTTTGTCCTCGCAGATGGACGGCAGGTCAGCTCGTGCCATTGGCCGCACGCGTGCTGTTTATGGGCTGCGTTCATCGAGACCCCCCCCCCCTTCGCCGCAGTTCCCGCGCATCACGGCTCAGTCCAGAAATCCGCAGGACTGCAGGACGCAGGACGACCTATATAAAAAATTCTTACGTTTTAAATCACTACTGTGTTAGGGACAGGATAGGCGATGCTATGTTTCGCATACATTGTGTGTTGAAATGTTCCCTGTTGTGTTCCATATGCCAGTGTTTTTTTTGCTAAAGTCCTTGGGGACACCCAGCTAGCACACGCTCCTTTCTCTGGCCCAGCTCCAAGCCCAACTGTTCCAGATATTTGGAGCTCTTGCTAGCTTGGTTCAGGTGTGTTGGAGTGGGGACAGACCAAACCCCAATCTGGAATCGCAGACAACTGGGCCTTGGATACGCTACCATGGTTGCCAAGTTACCAGAACATTAATGATGCTAAATGGGACACGCAATCAAATCTCCCTTCATCAGTGGCTGAACGATCGAAAGGCTGGTGTGAAACGTTCCCTTCCCCTCCAGAAGCTCTCGGCCAGCTCACCGATGCAAACCAGGTCCATGAAGCCATACATGGCATAGCAGATCTGGAAGAGCAGGTCCTGCCTCTGCCACTTGGCCGAGGGGCTGAGCGAGGACCACACCAGCCACGAGATGCTGGCCAGGAGGAAGAGCGAACCCAGCACAGCTGCCGCGATTTGCACCTTCTCTATCACCGTCAGCGAGATGGCCTGCCACTGGAGAAAGAGGGTGGAGAGATGGAGAAAGAGGAGTAAGGTGGGAACAAAACCACTGATCCAGTAAAAACAAACAGCACATCAAAGGTTAGAATCTCAAGCAGAAATTGACACGTCTTGTTTCAGAAATACGTGTCCCAGTCAGAACCAACCAGCAGATGGGCGTGCAGAGTGATTGACGGGGAGTCTGTGCCACCAGCTTCAGCCAGAAGGTCACGTCTGGTATGAACCCAAAAGCCCACGGTGTGTTTGCTTTGTGTGTGTAGATAAATCCCTTTTAGATTAGTGAGGCTGTTGATCTTGTATATTTTATTGTTACATTGTAATTGCCTACATTTCCTCTCCCCTTGAGCTTTCCTCTCTTAAACATCTACACACACACACACACACACACACACACACACACACTCAAACACACACACATGCACAAACACATACTCACACACACACACGCACAAACACATACTCACACATACATACATGCACACACGCACACACACACGCATAGACCCACACACACGCATGCGCACATACACACTCATGCATACTACCTATGCTCAATTCAAGAACTGATAAACTATCCTAGGTTCTAAAGCAGATTTGTAGTGGGTTTTGTAGTTGGTTTTGAAGTAGATCACCTGTACTGGTTTCTAAAGTAGATCACCTATAGCGGTTTCTAGAGTAGATCAACTGCACTGTGTTCTAGAGTGGATCACCCGAGGTGGGTTCTAAAGGAGATCACCTGTAGTGGGTTCTTGGTGCTGATGGCAATGACCTGGTACTTGTAGTAGCAAAGCTCACAGCTCCAGGAACCTCGTTCACTGATCCACTTTATCAGACAGGGCTCATGAGTGCAGCGCACTGAACCACTGCACCGACATGGACTCAGCAGCTCCCCCTGCAGGACCCAACATGCAAACACAAACACACATGCAAATAGTTTAATCAGCACTCTATTTTGAAGCAAGAACATCTTCAGTGCAAGTTAATAAAAGCTTCTTCTGCCGATTACTTAATTACTTTAGATAGATAATTAGTTTGGGACATGATAATACTATATTGACAAGACATGCAGTAAAGACATATGTTTGATTCAAAATGGCTCTTCTATCAATATATACCTGTATATATATTTTTGCTCAGTCTTGTGTAAGCAACACTAATGTTTTACTGTCATATGGCAAACCACAATTAGGGACTTCTAAACAAGGAAGTCATATACTTGCTGACCACTTTAATAGGTTCTATTACTGAGTAACAATCACAGTGAAGCTGTATTACAGTGGTGAGGTTGTGGGTGGTTGGCACGTCCCATCAACAGCCCTGGTGCTGCGGCTCTTCCATGCACCACTGTTGGGTTTAGAGTGGCCCACCACCATAAAACAATACCCAGGTGATCATAGTCCCTGGTTGGCAAATGAACAGAGAGGAAGGGCTTGGAAATACATGGGGCACATGTTCTAAATGTACCCCTCAAAGATGGTTCTACACTAAATATGTAATTATGTTCCTGTGGACTGTCAAAGACATCATCTTTTCAAAAAGCACTATTATCCATTTCAAAGGTTAGAGCAGAGGTCATAGGTCGTAACCGTAGTAAACACAGCTCCACTGCTGTCCAGTGAGATGCTGGGAACTCCCAGCATACATCATAAAGAGCTTCATGTCTATTAGAGTTTCGGTTATTCAGAGGAACGCAGAGGTGTACCACAACACTGCACTAGTAAAGTGCCTTTACTAAACTGTGTGTGTGGCAGAAAACACACATACACACACAGCTCTTTTGAAAGCGCATGTCTACATTAAGATCTTTTAGCCAATTTATTGAATGACTCTACATTCATCTACCACTGCCTTCATTATGGGAATACAAACTCTCATTATGGCAAAACTCTATGTGTCTAATTAAGCACATTCCTTATTGAATAGTAACCAGAGACAATAACTGTGGTGTTTTTATTTGGCCCAGTGTAGTCTTCACACACACACACACACACACACACACACACACACACACACACACACACACACACACACACACGCACAAACACACATGCACACACATGCACACACACACACACACTATAATGATCAGACTACACCATCTGTTGTACATTCGCAGTAGGCAGGCTAGCACAAGCACACGTACCAGGGCAGGCTCTGACTGACTGGCCCTCTGTTGATCTCGTCTGGGGCCACTTTTACAGCTTCCCTCAAACGTCATGCCTTAAAATTCGGGTTCAAAAAGGGCAAGTCGTGCTATGAGTTTTGAATGACCCAGTTAATATCACTAATTAATCCTCCCTGCTGTGTTAGTTCATTAGCAAAGCCAGAAAGCTGGAACAAAATTGTACGGAGGAGTTTTCCTATCTGGGCCTGAACAGTCCACCTGGGGGGCCAGATCTGCTCTGGGAGACGGAGCAGGGCTCCTCCCCTCAACAACCAGAGCCTGATGCCACTATGTGACATTACATCATGCTAACTGCCAGAGATGCCTTCCATTCTTCCATTCTTAGTCACTTGCCCTAATTTCAACCATGGCCAATATGTGCTTTAGAAACTGTTCTGAGATCAGGGAGAAAACCAGGCCAATCACTGTGGGGTTTTTTTTTGTACAAATGCCCTCTAATATAAAGATACAGGACAGTCTAGACTGAGTCTAGACTCAGTCTAGACTCACTCTAGACCATTCAAGGCTTGTTTGTAAGGAGCCTTAGGGGGGAAAAAAATGCTGACGCAGGTCAGTGTTTACCCCAGTGACCTTTACTGAAGAGAAACGTTGCATTAGATCAGCAGGAGGTAAAAGACCTACTCATCTTCCCTGGCTGTGGAGAACATCAGAATTCTCTGTATGTCTGAGGCCTGTCAACCACCTTCAACCCTCCACCTGCTCCAGCAGTGGTCACCCAGTCACACACACACTCTCACACACACACACGGGACTGGCTGGAGGGGTGGGGGGCTGGCTTAGAGCTACACTCTGGAGCAAACAAACCTTTGAGATTTTTACAAATATAACTACTTAGGGCATCCTGCACAGCTGAGGACTGGAACATATTCCCAACAGTCTTGGGATAACATTGCTCTCTGTGTTTTGTTGCTGTGTAGTTCTGACACAACTGGCTCAAATCATGAAGCAGTGATCAGGTGTTGAGCTGACCTGTGGTGATGAGTTGATGTATGATTGAGTAATAAGTTGATATGTTGCTTGGTGATTCATTGGTCTTGATCTTTAACTGGGTGGTGAGTTGATGTGTGATCAGGTGATGAGTTGGAGTGTTAGACCAGGGGTCGACACAGAGCAGGTCCCCTGTAGAAGTACCTTAGGCGTTTAGAAATGCAGCTGTCAAAGCCTCCACTGTTTATACCAAGCACTAAACAGGCAGGTAGGATACATCACGATACTGGGTGATGTCATATACATCACGATACTGGGTGATGTCATATACATCACGATACTGGGTGATGTCATATACATCATGATACTGGCAAAACAAATCACACAGAGAAATGTTTGTCCTGATTTCAGACGTAACTGAATTATTCTCAGCAAAGACTGGCCACTACCACCACCTTCTGTAAAACCCAACCTCTCCTCTAAAGCAGCAGTCCAGGCTAGAGTAATCGACTGCAGATCTGGATGAGTGAAGGTGTTGGTGTCTTTGGTGGCACTCATCTCAGTCTGCCTGGCCTTCATTCATCTAGCCTAGAGTACACCGATAGCAACTGTGAAAAATAACAGCTGTTTGAGAATTTTCAGAGTTGTGGTTGACAGGAAACTCCCCTGGTTAAAGCCACGGTTATTGAAACAAGTGCCTGTGTGAAAAGAAACATCATTCTCCATTAAAGATGGGTCATACAGGTTGTGATCTGTCTGACGGTGACTGCAGAGTGCAGTACATCTCCAGTACATCCCTCAGGTCTTTGGAAAACAAAATGTCAAGGTCTGTTTTTAAACTATTTGCTGAAGTGGCATATAATGTATTGACTGATACGGCGCATGCAGATCACATTTTTTATCAAAGTTGTAACAGCCTGCTGATGAGTTCGCAGGGTGAATTTTCTTAGATGACACTGAAGAGAATTTCACTGGCAAGAGAGGCGCCATGTATGTCTGTACTGTGCTGTGTTTGTGTGTGTGTGTGTGTGTGTGTGTGTGTGTGTATGTGTGTGTGAATGCACAAGAACAGCCTCCAGGAACAGCTTATATTTAATAGGATTATGGTATATGGGCATTAGCTGGGTCTTGTCTTGCTCTGTGGAGATTACATAGGATTTGAGAGAAAGACCCTTATTATCTTCAGTGAAGAACATGTGATTAGGTGATCAGAAGATGCTTAGTATGGACAGACTGACTCAGTAACTCTGATTTATTCAGTGAAAATTATTATCTTAATTACATTTTTTAAATTATAGTACACTAGCTACAATACTATGTAGCTGGTACAGAAATGCAAAGTTTTATCACAAAAGCACAGGGTTTAAATACTAAGAAAACTGAAACTGATTCATTTCATTGTGTTGACTCTGATTCACTCAAATCACTTAGCTGTAATTAGACATATTTGATTCCCACATAATCGCTAATGCTAAATCGTAATTATGGTGTGCTGTGTGTAAAACTCTAAGGACCTATTTGACGAAGCGGATGACGCAGCTAGGGGGATCATTTTAGTGGGAGAGATGAGGCCACTTCATCTAATCGAGTGAACTGAGTGGCTCATGAGCATCTCGCTGTATCCTGTATCTAGTCCAACTGGGCCTCTTTCCAGTGTGACTGGAATTCAGTCAACGTTTCCTCTTAGTTAATGACTGGTCAGCTGAATGGAACCTATGCTTTAGACAAATTAAGTTATGTTTGGGTATTTGTGTGTGTGTGTGTGTGAGAGAGAGAGAGAGAGAGAGAGAGAGAGAGAGCGAGAGAGCTAGGGATAGATAGATAGATAGATAGATAGATAGATAGATAGATAGATAGATAGATAGATAGATAGATAGATAATGGGAGAAAGAGAGAGGGTACACTTGTCTCATAAAATAAATCGATAAATCCAATTTTATGAAAAGACAATATTTTACTATATATGTGTGTGTGTGTGTGTGTGTGAGAGAGAGAGAGAGAGAGAGAGAGAGGAAAAAGTGAGAGAGATAACACCCCCAACCAACACATATTCCACAGCAGTGTGATCAGTACAGGGAAGGGGGTGATTGGCTGGTTTATAGTGTGCCTGGACACTAACTGTCATATGGGGAGAACACAGTAACAGTGGCTGCCTGGCTTGACTGAAAACACACACTGGCAGTGGAGTGTGAGAGAGCCCTCGTGCTAGTCTCCACGTAGCCTTACCCACCCATGCACACAGCAGCACAGCAGAACAGAGCGCACACTGGGCCAGGGTGTCACACCTCCCTCTGACACTACAACTTCCCAGAATCCCCGGAGGAGACTTCCAACGCTCAACCATCACCCACCCCTACAGCTATATCACATTCATCCTCAGTGGAATTCTAAGAGTTTTCATCTGTTCCTCGTTGCTCCACCTAAAGACTGTATTTCTTCTTTTTCAGTTTGAAGTATTTGCCTCTATTATTCCAGTGTATGTTGAGTGTTTTTGTTGTTTTTTTTTTTGTCCACTCCTACTTCCTGACCATTTCTTGGCTTTTCCTCTGGCTTGGAACTCTCACTGTTCTGGTTTTGGCTTTGGCCTGTTGTTTGTTTTTGCAATGCTCTTTCCCTGTTGAACACACCTCAGTTCATATCCACCACTGCCTGGCTGATTCTGATCTGTTAAGGACGGCGGTCCACCTCAAACTGGGCGGTACTGTCAGAATCTCGGTTTAGTCCGGCCGTCACGTGACCCGCTCAGGCCCGTATGTCACGTGGAATCTGTTCACCTCTAAAGACCTGCTCCCTCAGCGTGAGCCCTGGGGGACGGTCGCTTGGTTACGCTCCCCTGGCTATGGGCTTAACGTTGGGCAGTAGGCAGCCCTCTGTGGTCAGAGAGACCTTTAGCATGCAGTGAGGGCATGCAGTGGCATTAAATATATATTCAGAGAGATAGAGGGAGGGAGAGGGAGAGAGAGAGAGAGAGAGAGAGAGAGAGGGAGAGAGAGAGGGGGAGAGAGAGAGAGAGGGTAGGGGAGGAGTCAGCGATTAAGTGAAGGGGCTTTCAGTTGACCCAGAGATTGCCAGAACACAGTCATGAGCAGAATTTGAAGTTGGAGAGGGAGAGAGGGATGGAGAGAGGTGAAGTGAGAGAATGAAAAAGAGAGAATGAGAGGGAGGGGGGTGTGAGAGACGGAAGGATGAAGAGAGTAAGAGTTGAAGCGAGGGAGTAAGATGGAGAGTGAGAGGTGGATGGAGAGTGAGAGGTGGATGGAGAGTGAGATGCGGATGGAGAGATGAAGACCTTTCATGATCAAATGCAAGCAATGCTCCATTATCTAAACTGTGGCCTTCCCATCCAATCAGAGCTTGAGAAAGTGGAAAAAACGGGAAGAAACGATAGTGGGAAAGTGGGGGGGGGGGGGGGGGGGGGGGGGGTTGGGGGGGGGGGGGGTGGGGGGGTGGGGGGTATTGTTGGTGGGGGGGGG